>OY856409.1:615394390-615994390 GCA_963693085.1 Alisma plantago-aquatica
TAGAGTAGGTACTGGCGGCGACGAGGTGGTGGCGGCGAAGGGAGAAGCTAGTAGTGAAGTTCAGTGACTAGATAGCAGTAACAGCTCCTACATGAGCAGCTTCGAGCTCGTCAGGGCCACGCGCGGAGGCGGCGAGCAGCTTCACGCTTGTCGTGGCAGCGTGTGGAAGAGGTGAGCAGAGAAGGGAGGTGGCATAAAAATCACTAGACCTAGCTATGGGGGGAGAAGATCAGAAACTAAATAGCGAAGCGGAAGTGTCTGGCTCACGCGGTGCTCATAAGTTAACTATCAGCGTCGGTTATTCATTTAAAACTGACGTTAAGTAAGGCAATGAATTTTTGCCTCACAAAGTATATTTAGTCGTCAGTTCTTTAGAAAAAACCAATGACATATGAGGGGATAAAAACTTTTACGGGGCTTGGTGCGAAACATGTGTCGTCATATTTTGCACAACTGACGCCGAATTTAAAATTTTTCGAGCCAATTTTTTTTTTCTAAAAAATTGTATTTTGTGGGTGATTTTGGGCATCGGTTTGGTTTATTAACAACAGACGTTAAAGAAAACCAATACCCGTGTCTTTTGTAAATCATCTGGTATTCACATATAGGTGTCAGTTGAGTTTATAAGCTGACATTGTAGACTATTGGTGTCGGTTTTTATGCAACAACTGATGACATCAAATTTGACGTTAAACGTCGTTTCTATTTTAGTGAATATAAGCAATTTAGTAGCATATTCATATCTATCATCATGAGCAAGTCTAGTAACATAGAATCTCTATCATTATGAATAAGTCTAGACACATAAGCATAGCTAACAACATTAGCAGGTCTAATAGGTCGAACATATTAACATCATAAGAAGAGCTAACAACATAAGCACAACTATCTACATAAGCATGATTAGTAGTATATGCATCTCTAGTAACAAAGGCGTGGCAAGCATGCTAAACGTAACTAACAACATGAGATATCCATCATCATGATTACAATCAGTAGTGGCAGAATAGTTATCAACATAAACATGGAAACTATATGTACGCATCTACAATCTTAAGCATATCTACAACATAAGTATATCTGCTACCTCTTAATTGCACTAAGCATCATCTTTATGTAAAGATAACAAACAAGGGTTATCATCCAATGTGAAGTGTCGTGTATAACCCTAAACAAATATACTACACAGTTGTATTACATCTTTTATTACGCCCTAGGGAATTTGAATCATACCATTCAAAGTCCAACCGACCCCTGCAAAGGGCTATTCGGTTCCGTACAAGATCTAGGAGTTTTGGTATCCTAAGATCTCTTCCCCTCAGTCAGTATGAGTAAAAAGGCAGTGACATATCAATCAAACTACAAAACAATGACATATAGTCCTGTAAGTAGCCCACCTTGGTACTAGTCACCGCGCTAGCATCCAGGGTATTCAAAACCCTTTAATCTGAGGTACAACTATAGTTATGAGGCAGGACCATAGCCATCCTCCACAACTTGCATTGTGGATGACAAAGATATATTCTCAACTTTCCGACCCCACATACTCAACAGTGTACACTCCGAGTTTCCCATAGGAATACTCATTTCATCATCTAGCAAGTTCTGACACTGAAGATTGAACTACATGATTAGAGTTGCACTTGATTAGTTATGCCAATTGGGTGAATTAAGGTTACATCAAACAAGTGGACATACAATCCCTAATTCACTTCTAGAAAGCATATAAATATCACAACTTTTAAAAGATATAAAATGTGTGGAACAAAATTGCTCATCTCATCATCACATCATACTATTCACTTACCATTCATGAGACCACACTAGTCATCATACTATCAGAAGATATAAATCCTTTTCACAGTATCACGGGATATCAATCCTTATCAACACAAGAGGATTACACCTCATTTAGGGCTCAACCATGCCCAAAGGTCATTAAGACCATCATACTATCATAGGATATAAATCCTTTTCACAATATCATAGGGTATCAATCCTTATCAACAAATGAGGATTACACCTCATTTAGGGGTCAACCATGCACAAAGGCCATTAACACCATCATACTATCACATGATATAAATCATTTTCACAATATCACATGGTATAAGCCCTTATCAACATAAGAGGATTACACCTCATTCAGGGCTCAACCGTGCCCAAAGGTCATTAAGACAATCATACTATTCCCTATAAGATCATCATTATCTTTGCATGCCTTGTAGCAGAGCTCAATAACATCACTTACATATATTACATAGTATCAACACAATATTGCATTAATAAGTTGGGAGATAATCATAAATAATCATAGAAGGGTTATATTAACATTAAGAAAATTCCTTTATAACTTCAACATGCAAGGAATCTAGATATGATTAACCATCATCATATTCATAATGCACATGTTTAGCATAAGAAAGTGTCAACCATGTGGCTATGATAACCACCAATTAACATATTAAGGTTATGATCATATTAAGGAGGTTATTCTACCATCATTCCATCATATAATAATGTTAAATATTAATACTCATCTTTATCTATTTGTATTAGAGTTAGATTCAACAAGATAAATCATATTAATGTTACTAATCAACACTTATACCCAAACCCTAACTCACGGCATCCCCATTGGATCATGTATGCATAAGTTGAAGCATTACCGTCACATTCCATACCATTCTCAAGTATGAACCCACACATAAATCAAGGTATAACCATCGACTTATATCATACTAGGGTTTCAACAACAGTAACAGACTACTCCATGATTGTATTAGTCATTCAAGGACTATTCATACCCAATTACCATCATTTAGTTATACTAAAGATAGGTATAACAAATTATACCTCATTAGGGTTACATATCAACACCATATGATTATCATCCCTTCTATTCATATGAGTGAATATGTAAGACTACCTTATTAAGGGTAACCCTCCATTTGTTCCATCATCTTTCAACACATATCTCCATACCACTATGTCACCCAGAACCATTGGATGTTTAAAAGGTAAGACCATTGGTTGTTTACATAAGTAAACACCTTGGATAAACCACTTATGAGGTCCTTGATTTATTCCCTAGAAAGAGTCACCATATAACCCTAGACATCCCTTGATTAACAACATTAAAAGTTCCATTGAGAGTAGGGTAAAACCACAATCGATTATTTATTTAAAACAAGTCGCCAATAAATGAGCTTCTTAAGTTGATCTCATTCAGGAAAACATCTAAATCACTTTATTAGGACCAACATATTACATTAGGCATCCTTCCAATTTATTGGATTAAGAAACATTAAATCTTAACCATTAGGTCAAGTTCATATATTAATAACCATCAATTGTAGTATAGGTCCGACCATTGCATCAAATGACCCAACAAACCCTTGGTTTAAGGCTTAATTGATGCTAAAACTACATTCTTAACTCACCATAGGTTGTGGAGACCTGATCCACCATCAGTAGTAACCATTAAGTCACCATAGGTTGTTAGATCAACACTATATTCATTAATCACCATCTAATATCAAGCTAATGTCACCATTGATTGATAGCATCATTAGGGTACTTAGTTGTTGATCATTAGGATTTTAATTAGGCCAAAACCTGAACTAAGGGGTGAATGTAAGTTGACACCCTTGGTAACCATAATCAGTTGTCATGAAGACAACACCATCGTTTGTTGCAATGGTACCACCAATGGGTCATGTGTTTATAGAAGAAATCAACTTAAAACCCTAAAATTGACCATTGGTTGATATGTGCTTAGCACCATAGGTTATCAAACTAACCTGATCCAAATAATATTACACATTAGAAATAACGTACACATGATCATGGGTTCATATAGAACTTAAATCATAACAGGGAACAATATAAAAATTGAAATCCAAGTCAAGCATAGCTTTTTAGTGCATGGATCATCATTTAAAAGCTAGAACATGACCTACCAAGCTTATTGTGAGAAATAAGCATGGAGAAAGTTACAAAACTTGCCTCTAATTAGAATATGAAACCCCAAATGGAAGAAAACTCAAGCAGGTAGGGTAGAAAATCCAAGCATAAGTTGTGAACTCGTCCATCTAGCACCTTTCTTCATCAAATGAGCAAACCCTAAGCATAAGGAGCAAGAAAGATAGGGTTTTAGAGCTTTAGAGCCATTTCTACCATGGAACCACATGATTATGACCTAGAGAAAGGTAGGAGGAAGGATAAAAAAGTAATAAGTGGAGGGTAGAAGGGTATTCTTACTCTTTTAGGTCAAGATCACTAGAAGGAAGCTTTTCAAACCCTAAAAGGAAGTCAATTGCAACACTAGATTCTTTTTCCAAGCAAATCCCCTCTTTCTTCTTCCTTGGAAAGGTAATTCATAGAAGCACAGAGGGAGGATGAGGTTCATATAAGGAGGGAAGTGGTGGAGAGAAAATGGCTCGTTTTTGTGCTTAGGGATAACTATATGAAACTTTAAGATATAGAAAAAGAAAAAGTTGAAGTTCTATTATCTTTCCAAGTGTACATGGCCTTAAACTATTAAGAATATAAAAGAACACACAAGAAGCTCCCCCACTGTACATAGAGACATGATTATCTCTTGTTTCCTGAATTTCCAAGCAAAACAAATAATTCATTAGTTGATAACTACTAAAGGTAGCTCATCCATGAAGGGGTAAACCCTAAAATACCCTTGAGGAAAACACCTTCAAACCAAGGATTAAATAGGTGCCCCATGGCTCAAAAATCTCAACACTTATGAGATAATATCCAAGGAACATAATGCAAGTGATAAATTGCAAAGAAATCCTCTCAATTGGGTAAATTCCATAAAAGCCCAAAATGTGCATAGAATTGCATAATTTTCTCAAACAGAGTCCAAATTGGACCAAATTTGAAACTTAAGCTTATATTATGATTTCAAAGAATCTCCAAAGTTGAGATTAGGGTTATAATAATTGAATTATTATAATTAAGCTTATTCAACTCATTAAGCAAGTTTAGGGGTCGTACATTCGGCCTACCCTTCACCATGTGTTAAGTGACATCCTAGACTACTGGTTACTCTCAACCAAACCAGGTGTACAAACTGATAGTGGTGTGGGGCTCCAAGGTATATCGAGTTTCATATCATCATATTGGTTTCATCACCATATTGGGTTAGAGGTGCTTCTACCCGATATCAGTTTTTGCCATGATGATGTTATCATCTTCAAACTCTAGAATTTTGTCCTTACTTTCCTAGTTCATGCACAATAGGTCTATGCAACTATTAGATCTCATGGATTCATCAATTATACAAGAAAACTCGAAATTAAAAGTAGATCATCAAGTATGCAAGATTGGTAGTGAATAATAACATGATTGGGTTCCAGTTATATAACCCGCCTCAAGAACAACTTCAAAGCTCCAAGATCCAAAGATACACATTCCCAAGGTTGAATATGAACTTATCACAGATCTAAGACTCTTTCACAACTCCTCTACATGTAAGGAATCACCATAGTTAAGAACTTGGTGAAGAAGAAAAGAAAGAAAGAATCACAACCCAAGATTCATGCTTCAACCAAGGTTGAAGATGACCATGGCTTCACCTTAAGCTTAGTGGCTCGAGATCCTCCTTGCTCCTTACCACCTTGCATGATATCTAAGAGAAATGGAGTTATAAGGTTTGAAAAATTCCCTAGTAGGTGAAAGGAGTGGTATATATAATTGAGGCTCATGGGAGAGAGAGTGTATAAGAGGTGTCATCACCTTATACTACTAGGTGTCACGTGTCCATACAAGGTTGACACATGTCCATGAACACATATTTATATTGACATGAAAAACTCTTGAGGATAATCTAGGGTTAAGATTTCAGCCATTAGTTATCTCGTTGAGCAAGATATTTCAACTCAACATCACTTTATTCACAAACAGATACACTTTTTTTAAGGAAAGTTGTAAATCGATATCCATCACCTCCTTGATGTTCTTAACCCATCATGGCAAAGTAAAAGAGTTGAAAAAATGATATGTGACCTACTCTATGGATCCTTGGCCGATATGCACTCCCATATAAGCTCTACAACTCGATACAACCTAATACAACTCAAGTAGGGTTTCAAATAAACAACTCTTCTTGGTCTTTTCATCACCAAGAATGCTACCACCCAAATATGATTAAAACATGGTTCCTCCTTATTTCTCTCTCCTATAGATGATTCTAAGATATTAGGAACATTCTAGAGGGGGTAATTTACATATCAATCCTACATTTTGGGTAAATTGCAACTTGCACCAAAACTGGTACACAAGGCATTGGCATTATTCAAACAAGTTCTAACTCGGAACCTCATCTTTCCACATGACACCCCTTAGCATCATTCTCTCTCTTATGATTCTAAAGCACTTGAAGCATGTTAAAAATATGACATATTTCAATATAACCCCTCTACTTGGGTAAATTGCAATTTACACCCCAAATATCACATAATGCACAAACAGTTTGCAAATAAGCTCAAACTTGAAAATTAAACTCAAGGAGAGTCTTAATTAATTTTCAAAAGATTAAAACAAGTTTATGAATAACTTATTAAGAAAAACTTGCAGGTTATGCCATAACCCAGGTCAGGGATGTTACAATTATCAACCCCTAAAAGGGATTTCGTCACTGATATCTCAAGAGAAAAGAGAAGTGTACTTCCTCCTCATTTCTTCCTCCAGCTTACATGTGGCTTCTTCAACACCAAAGTGATGCCAGAGAACTTTCACAAGAACTATGTCTTTCTTTTTCAACTTCTTAATTCCTCTGTCAAGAATCATCGTTGGACCTTCCACATACGATATATCTTCATTCAATTCTACCTCTATAGGTTGCAACACCAACTCTATATCAGGATGACACTTTCGCATCATAGATATACGAAACACTGGATGTAGTCTATGTAGCTCAGGTGGCAACTCCAACCTATAGGCTACTTTTCCAATCAGTGTTGTCACTGGGTAAGGTCCCATAAATCTTGGAGCTGACTTACCCTTCTTCCCAAATATGAGAACACCTTTCCAAGGAGAGACCTTGAGATACACTCTGTCTCCAACTTTGAATTCTAAAGGCCTATGACGTTTATCGACATATGACTTCTGTCTATCCTGTGCAGCCTTCAACTTTTGTTGTATTACTTTAATCTTTTTAGTTGTATGTTGCACTAATTTAGGACCCAGAAGTTGGTATTCTCCTATCTCATACCAACATAATAGAGATCTACAATGTCTACCATATAATGCTTCATATGCTGCCATATCAATACTAATCTGATAACTATTGTTGTTGGCAAACTCTATTAAGCTCGGGTGTAAGTCCCAACTTCCTATAAACTGAAGAAAACATGCCCTAAGCAAGTCCTACAAAATTTGTATAGTCCTTTCAGATTCTCCATCTGTCTGAGGGTGAAAAGTTGTGCTAAACGTTAACTGCGTACCCAAGGCTTTATGTAGTCATTCCTAGAAATGACTTGTAAACTGAAGACCTCTATCAGACACAATTGTAGCTGGAATTCCGTGCAACTGCAATATCTCATCTATGTAGATCTGTGTAAGTTTTTTAGTAGTATAGGTTGTTTTAACAGGAAGAAAATGTTTTGTCTTAGTCAACCTATCAACTATCACCCAAATGGAATCATGACTTTTGGTTGTTCTTGGTAGACCAACCACAAAGTCCATTGTCATGTGATCCCATTTCCACTGTGTATAGGTAAGGGTTGCAATGTTCCTGCAGGCTTCTGGTGTTCTTCTTTAACTTGCTGACACACTGGACACCACATAACGAACTCAACTACATCCTTCTTCAAACCAGGTCACCAATACATATCTTATAAGTTATGATACATTTTAGTACTCCCTGGATGCATTGTATACATGGATGAATGAGCTTCCTCCATAACTATCGTTCTTAAGTCATTGGCATCAAGTACTACCATACTACCATGGTAACAGACTACCTCATCTTATGACTCATGGAAACTATCTCGTTTCTCACTACCATACTATGACCTGATCTGTTGAATCATAATATCAGCTTGTTGTGCCTCATTAATTTGTTGTCTCCGAGTAGGTTTCACATGCCTCTAGGCCAACAATCTGGCTAACAAAGATACTTTTAACTATACATTTTTTTATCTCAAAGAGAAAAACATGTCTGTTTAAAGTACATTAAAGAATTCAATCATTCTTTATCTATGGGTGAAGATGACTATTTTCTACTCAGTGCATCTGCCACTACATTAGGTTTTCCTGGATGATAATCAATTGTACAATCGTAGTCCTTGATTAATTCCTTCCAGCGACATTGTCTCATATTCGACTCGTGTTGTGATAAGATGTACTTTATGTTTTTATGGTTTGTGAAAATATGACACGTTTCTCCATAAAGATAATGTCTCCAAATCTTCAACGTGTGGACCACTGCAGCTAATTCTAGATCATGTGTTAGATAATTCTCCTCATGTTTTCTAAGCTATCGAGAAGTAAAAGAAATTACATGATCATTGTGCATCAACACACATCCTAAACCATTCATAGAGGTGTCATAGAAAATAATGTATCCATTTCCCTACTCAGGTAAAGCCAACATAGGTTCACTAGTCATCCTTTCTTTCAACAACTGGAAAGAATGTTGACACTTGTCATTCCAGAAAAAAGGAACCTCCTTCATGGTCAACCTAGTTAGGGGTAATTCTACAGAACTGAAGTCTATAATATACCTTCTATAGTAACCTACTAAACCTAGGAAACTACAAATCTCAGTTGGTGTCTTGGGCTATTCCCACTCTACAACAGACTCCACTTTCTTAGGATCAACACGAATACCTAAAGTAGATATAACATGTCCTAAAAAAGACACTTATGACAACCAAAACTTGCACTTGCTAAACTTAGCATATAGATTATGTTGTCGCAACAAAGTAAAGGCTTGACGAAGGTGTTTTTCATGTTCTTGACCATCTCTATTGTATATCATGATGTCATCTATGAAGGCCACTATGAACTGATCAAGGAATTGCTAGAAGATTCTATTCATCAACTCCATGAATGCAACTAGTGCATTATTTAGTCCAAACAACATAACTATGAACTCATAATGACCATACCTTGTCCTAACGGGTGAGTTAGGTATGTCATCCTCCTTGATACGTAAGTGATGATTACCTAACCTTAGATCTATTTTAGAAACAATTATTGCACCACACAACTAGTCAAACATATCATTCTATCCTTGGAAGTGTATATTTGTTCTTTATAGTCACCTTGTTAAGATATCTATAGTATTTGCATAATCTCATAGACCCATCCTTCTTTTTAACAAAAAGAACTGGAGCACCCCATGGAAATGTACTTTGTTGAATGAAACCTTTCTCAAGCAACTCTTGTAACTGTTTCTTGAGTTATGCCATCTCAACATGGGCCATCCTATATGGTGTTTGGGATATGGGTTGCATACCCAAAATTAGATTAATCTCAAAATCAATCTCTTGAGGTGGAGGAATATCTGGAAATTCTTCAAGAAACACATCCTTGAATATTGATGAATGCTTATTCACCTTAGTTCAATCATCTCATTTAGCCCAGTTTCGGTTGCATCCGTGCTTTTATTGACCTTATCTTCTTATACACAACTCATATTGGCTTAATTGATTTACTCCTATTTTTATTGATTCTTTGCACCCTTATGCAGGTCATTTTGAGCTTTGGGCCTTATCTCCTAGGCCCATATCCATTTCAACCCTTGGATTGGGCTCAGTCAACCTTGGTCAAAGGACCCCTGCTCTCCTTCACCTTTGTCGTTGTGCCTTAACCTGGATGATGACGAGACATCTGATACCTAAGGTGATGCTTACGCAAACCAGACGCCCGTATGGGGGGTTCGGCAGAAGCTCTATCTGCATGGTTATATCTTGCATGGATGTTTGATGTTTGGATGTGATTGCATGTGTAGTGGTGCTGAAACCTGGGACCACCCCAGCGATTTCCATCATTAATCTTTAATCAACCTTTAATCATGCTGTTTTACTTTCCTTGCATTTAGTTTAATTAAGCTCAATTCAATCAACCTTGTTCTGAATATTAGTCTTGACTCAACCAGATTTGACTAGAGAAAGATTCTTAAAAATGTTGTCCCTTGGGATTCGATCCTCAACTATACTGCGATAAGACCCATCCTCTTGTGGGTGGTATTATTGCATGTTTGTTTTGGTTAAAAACTTAGGGATTTCAACCCTAAGTGAGTTTGTTAGTGCGATAATATAAGCCACATCAAATTCTGGCGTCGTTGTCGGGGACAACGGAATCATCTAGTTAAATCTAGTTCTTTTGAGACTAATTTAGGTTTTTCTTTTACTTTTGATACTATTGATCATATAAACTTGAATTCAGTTCTACTCCGTCCATCTCACCAGCAAAAGATCTTTTTATCCTAGGTACCCACAAAGTCTAGTGTACGCATCGCTCGGATAGTCCCAGACTCTCTGCTAGCTTTGACCCTGAGATAGACAGAACCTTTCGCCGTCAACATAGAGAGAACCAAGCAAGAATGGCTCAAGAGGAGGAAATTTCTCGAAGGGTAGCTCAAGCCCTTAATGCACAATGAGATAGGCTTATGCAAGAAGCCCGAGCCGCAGTTCAAGAAGAAATCCAAGCAGCTCAAGCAGCAGCTCAACAAGCTGAGCTACAAAAAGACCTTAGAGAATTCTCGATCCCTAAAGCTACTGACGTTCATCACCCAGAGCAACCTCCTCCCATCAACGCTTCCAACTTTGAGATTCGAGCACATTGGGTCACGTTGCATCAAAATAGCCCTTTCTATGTTAAGAAAGGAGAAGATAGTTAAGAACATCTTCTGAGGTTTATAGACCTATGTGCCATGACAAAGCAAAATGGAGTCACGGATGATGCCATCAGACTCCGTCTCTTCAAATACTCTCTTGTCGATAGAGCCATGAGTTGGTATAACTCCTTGCAATGCAAACCCATCACCACTTGGGAACAACTTCAAAATGTTTTTCTGAAAAAGTTTTATCCACCTTCTCTCACCTATGAAATCAGGGGCCGAATAACGCAATTCACCCAGGTCCCTGGAGAATCCCTAGATGAAACATGGGAAAGATACAAAGAGCTTCTACGCAAGTGTCCACAAGATGGCATTCCAAAGAATCAACTCATTGAAATCTTTTATAGAGGTGTGGACGATGATATCAAGAGGTTTTTGGATTCCTCGTCTGGAGGAAACTTCATGCGTCAGAGTTATGATAGTGCATGGAGGGTTGTCACCCTTGGAGGTGAAAACCAAGCCAACTGGGGTAGACCTATTGGCAAAGGAGTGTTGAAGGTAGATATGGAAGAAGCAACACCCGAGTACAAGTTTATCGCTGAATCTCTCAAACTCCTAGTTGCAAAGCAAGACCATCTAGAATCGTCTCTTGCAGCCTATGAAAGAAGACGTTCGCCCCCTCGACAACAAGAGCAAGTTAAGTCAGCTTCACTTTTCTATGAAGCATGCAAAGGAACTGATCATTCTACTCTATCATGTAACATTCTCTACGATGTTGTTTTGAGCAATACATGTGCCCAAGGAGATAATGGTCAAATGGAAAATTTGAATGTTGTCAACACCATCCCTGGTCAAGGGTACTATAATCCGAATCAGAATAGGAACCATCCAGGTTTTCAATATGGAAATCCTTCTGGAGCGGAAAACACACGACAACTTGGTTCAAATACTCAACAATGAGGCCCGCTGGGATTCCAATATAACCAACAACCAAATTTTGGGAATCAGGGGAACTTTAGAGGAAACAACCAGAATAGAAACTACAACAATTATCAGAACAATTCTCAGTTTCATAACCCAAACCAAGTCCCCTATCAACACCAACAACAAGGGCAACAAGTCGGTCCCATCTCTCCTGATGACAAATTGTCAGCTATTGAGAAGATACTGAAGTCGCAGCAGACTATGATAGAAAACCAGCAAGCCCATCAGAAGGCTATTGAATCTCAACTAGATCAACTTGTGGCTAGCATGAAGCCACCTACTGGAGCCTTTTCTGGCCAACCAGAGAACAATCCTAAGCACCCAAAGCAATTGAAGGCTGTCACCACCAGGTCTGGAAAAGACTATTCTGACCCCCTTGCTAAGATACCAATAGTGGTGACAAACGATGATGACTTTGTGAATATCCAAGACTCTACAATATCTGAGTCTCAACCGAAGGAACAACCAACCGTTGATAAGACATAAAAAGCAAGATTGGAGGAACCATTGGCTACAGAGGAAGAAGACACACCTGAGCTAGATGTGCCTGTATACAAGCCCCGTCCTCCCTTCCCAGCTCATTTTAAGTAGACAAAGCTCGATACTCAATTCAACAAGTTTAAAGAAGCTATGAAGAAGCTTCATGTAGATATACCCTTTCTAGATGCACTGGCCGAGATACCAGCCTGGACTAAGTACTTATAGTCTCTCCTCACAAGGAAGTACATCACTGAAGAATACGAGACAATTAAGCTAGCATCAACCACTTCTGATATCATCCAGAGCAAGATGCCCAAGAAACAGAAAGATCCAGGATCGTTTCAGATTTCATGCCATATTGGTGACTCCTCATGTAAGAAGGGATTAGCCGATCTCGATGCTAGCATCTCTATCATGCCACTTAGCCTTTGTAAGAGGTTAGGGTTTGTAGAACTTCTCCCGACTGGAATGACCATTCAACTTGCAAATAACTCTATGACTCTTCCTTTGGGAATCATTGAAGATGTCCCTATCAAGGTTGGAAAAGACTCATATGTCCCATGTGACTTTGTCATCATCGACATAAAGGAAGACGCCAGATACCCCCTCATCTTTGGCCGTCTGTTCCTCTCCACTGCAAGAGCTTTGATTGACGTTGAAGCGGGGACCTTGTTGCTTAGACTAGAGAAAGATTCTTAAAAACGTTGTCCCTTGGGATTTGATCCTCAACTATACTGTGATAAGACCCATCTGCTTGTGGGTGGTATTATTGCACGTTTTTTTTGGTTAAAAACTTAGGGATTTCAACCCTAAGTGAGTTTGTTAGTGCGATAATATAAGCCACGTCAAATTCTGAGAGGGATCAAACATGTTGTGCTTCCTATCTGTCTAGTAGAACAATAACATGGAATCTCCACTGGATCCTCATCAAGTCATTATTTGAGCAGAGTATGATAAGGAGAATGACCTGGTGCACTGAATTGTAAATCAAGTTGCACTCTGATCTGAACTCTCTTCTACACTTCTTCCATCATCTTCTTACCCCTTCGCCCATCAAAAAGAAACAAAAATAGCCAATATAGTGCCAAACCCTAAGTTTGGGGTGGCACACGCTCTCTCTTTATGCTTCTTCAATACCCCTCGCTACGAAATAGGGGTGTATCACCAAGAAAAGATGCCTAAGCACACACAAAAAGAAATGCAATCTCGAGTCGAATAGAGGAGAGATTCGCACAAAAAATGCAATCAATGAAATTGCAAATCATATAATAAAAATCTCAAGTCGAATAGAGGAGAGATTTATTTCTTCCTTCCATACCACCCTTCACTCCCTTTTCTACTTAAAGGCACAATGAATGCCTCCCTGATCCTTAAAACACCAGTGTCAGATCAAGTGCACACTTGTTGTTCTGCTGGTATCTCTGGACTCGTACAAAACTCTCTGACATGCTTGATTTTTGGAAAAAGTAGAGAGGAAGTGATATTGGGAAGTGAACTTGGAAACGAAGATATGGTAAAATGTGTTCTGTGATCTCTGGATGTTGAGATACTTAGTCATACTGACCAGAAAAGAAATAATCGTGATGTGAAGACGAGGCAATCACACGAGTTGAAAGCATTCATCCGGCGAGTGTTTTAGATTTTGCATTAGTCGAGGACGAGCAACGTTTAAGTTTGGGGTATTTTGATGAATGTTTATTCACCTTAGTTCAATCATCACATTTAGCCCAGTTTCAGTTGCATCCGTGCTTTTATTGGCCCTATCTTCTTATACGCAACTCATATTGGCTTAATTGATTTTACTCCTATTTTTATTGATTCTTTGCACCCTTGTGCAGGTCATTTTGAGCTTTGGGCCTCATCTCCTAGGCCCATATCCATTTCAACCCTTGGATTAGGCTCGGTCAACCTTGGTCAACGGACCCCTGCTCTCCTTCACCCTTGCCTATGTGCCTTAACCCTCATCGTGACCTCCCTTCTCACTCGCGGTCTAAGCAACCACGCGATCACGATTCCATACTCTAGCCAGTGCCGCACCCGAGGTCAAAGCAGCAATGAAGCCGCAACTGGGCTCTCACTCCAAAAAAACACCACGACCTATTGCTTCCTTGCCGCAACAGCGGGAAAATGAAGCCGCGACCTGGGTCCTTGCCAACATCGCGACCACTTGAAGATCACGGACACATCAGCTCCAACATCGCGACCGAGCATAGAAACACTATGACTGAGCTTTCTCCTACAAATGATCGCACCCGCGATCTTTGCCGCGACCTGCCTCTAGATCGCAACCACTCCTCAGCCCACGATCGTGCAAATAGCCACGACCGCAGCATCCAAAACTTAATCGCGACCACGGTGTTTGAAATGCCGCAACAGTGCAAAATGCCACGACCGTGGCATCATTAGAAAAGTCATGACCTGCAGCTAAGGCACGACCGAACCAACAAGCCACAATCATGGAAAAACTCAATTGTGACCTCTGCACCTACTAAGAAAAGTTGTGACCGCGGCATGCAAAAACCCCGTGATCGCGACATCATTACTAAGGTCGTGAATCTAAGACGATGCCCAACCTACCTATAAAAAGAACATGACTCGAGTCACTCAAATCATCATATCCAGACGTCGTTAGGTTGCAGGACTGTCCTAGGCCTAAGGAGATGACCTCCATTGCCAAGAACCTGCCCCCGTGGTGGTTAGCGGCCTATTCACCCAGATCTGGAGTGAAGACTCGGATCTACAAGCCACCTCATTCAAATACAGATCTAGATCTAGATCTACTGCATCTACACCACTTCCACACCACCATCTCATCTACGAGTTGCTCCTCCTACTGTGAGTGAGGATTATGCGAAGAAGAAGAAGGTGGAGAGAGGAGATCTACCCCGTCTGTTGTGGTGTTCTTCTCTCTTCTTCCAGATCTGCTCGGGCATTGTGTAGAAGACCATTTCTCCACAGAGTTGTGATCATCTTCTTCAACATGCTCATGGCATAAACTTCTCTCTCTCTCTTATTATTCTTGCTTCTCTCACCATGAGCGAGTAGTTTACTTTAGCTGGGGTGCGGGGACTAGTTCCGCTACCCATGCTTTCATATCTTTTTGTTAAACATTCCATGGCATGTATATAATCTTTCATTTCGTTGTTAATCGTCGATGTGTGCTTTTGGATTGATCACCTGCTTGCATTTATCTTCTTCATTTCCTATGTTGTGAGAACTTCAATGCGTAGGTTTTGAATGTCGATTAACATGGTTGACTCTCAAACTAGATATAGAATGGGATTCCTTGAGGTCATAAGTGTATGATCCGTGTGGTGACGAGCCATCTAGCCGACGGTGACGCTTCTATGTGCCTGACGCCTGTATAGGGTGCCCGCAACTTCATTTTGATTTATGTATCTTCGGAGCCATAAGTATGTGATCTGGATGGTGACGAGACATCTGATACCTAAGGTGATGCTTACGCAAACCAGACGCCCGTATGGGGGGTTCTACAACAACTCTATTTGAATGGTTATATCTTGCTTGGATGTTTGATGTTTGAATGTGATTGCATGTGTAGTGGTGGTGAAACTCGGAACCATCCCAGCGATTTCCATCATTAATCTTTAATCAACCTTTAATCCTACTCTTTTACTTTCCTTGCATTTAGTTTAATTAAGCTCAATTCAATCAACCTTGTTTCAAATATTAGTCTTGACTCAACCAGATTCGACTAGAAAAAGATTCTTAAAAATGTTGTCCCTTGGGATTCGATCCTCAACTATACTGCGATAACACCCGTCCTCTTACGGGTGGTATTATCGCACGTTTGTTTTGGTTAAAAACTTAGGGATTTCAACCCTAAGTGAGTTTGTTAGTGTGATAATATAAGCCACGTCAAATACCCTAACAACATGAACTTCAGAAAGATTAGGACTCTCTTCTTTGGTGTCTACCACATGTGCCAAGAATGATTCACATCCTTGTCGCATCAATCTCTCAGCTACCATTGTTGATACTAGATAGTTTGGAAGAATATTTCTGTCCCCTGAAATACCCATGTCTCATCACTGTCTATGAACATAGCTTGCTTGGAACCACAATCCAAGACAATCTTATACTTTTCTAGGGTATCCATACCAATAATTACACCAAACCCGTGCATCTAAAGTGGTATAAGATCCACCTGAATGTTGTGTTCTGAGAAGGAAAGAACCCAGGGAAAACATACCTCCTACAACATTGCATATCCAACTAGCAGAGTTTCTAATAATAGATTCTCTGCTTTATGACTGACAGTCATATTGCAGTCATGAATCTCTTCTCGAGTGATAAAGGAATGTGTAGCACCCACATCAATCAAAACAAATATGAAGCAGGATGAAGACATATCAGAATGAAACAATTCCATCTGACATGTCACGACTCGTGGATCGACTACTACCTCCGACTGATTCATAGCATATAATCTTGTTGTTGCTTGTTGCCAACTCCGTGCTCTATTATTTGATACAGATGATCCTATTTGGGATGCTTGTCCACGTCCTCATGTGCCACTACTGAACTGTTTCCTCTGAGAGCCTTGTTGACTCTACCTCAGTGGTTGGGTTACCTTCTTGTCACTGGACATTCTCTCATCATATGTCCTATTTGCCCACACTTGAAGCAATTTATGTCCCGTTGTGGTCTAGATGGTCATGTTACTGACATTGATGCCATGCTATGGGCTCCGCTTGGCAGAAAACTACGACCTATACCCTTGCTTGACGTCCATTGCATCTGTTCATTGAACCTATGTGGTGCTAATGGTGCAAGAAATCTCGATTTCTTGAAACTCTATACCTATATCCCTAGAACTGGGCATGGCATGTCCTATTGTTTGCCTCACGTTTCTTAATCATAGACCTTTCTATCATCCTAACTGATTCTATAAAGGTGGAAAATCTCTCTCTATTCTCTAGAGTAGCTACATGTGTGGTTAACTTAGTGTTCAAACCCTTCCCAAAATACCAAATCCTTTCCTTATCCATAATAGCCATGTGCGGACAAAACCGCAGAAGCTCCATAAACTTAGATCATAATCACTAATCTTCATCGGTTCTTATTTAATCCGCTCAAATTGTGAGATTTTCTCATCCAGATAAGTCTTGGGAAAGTATCTACTAACAAACTCATGTCACAATTCTTGTCATCCAATCTCAACACCAGGTCTTTTCTCTTCTTCAATGGCCCTCCAATGGTCACTGCTTCCTTTTAAAAGGTATACATCATGCCTAACTTTATCAATTTATGGGATTCTATGGATTCTAAAGGTTTTTTTAATATCATTGAGCCATAAATCTGCATCTACTGGGTCAGCTATATCAGCATATTCAGTGTCTCCTACCCAAGGTAACTTCTTAAAGGTCTTACCAGATCCACGTCCCTCATTGGAAATTGGTTCCCTAAGTGTTGGCATCCAATATGCCATATGCGTCATTGTGGTCAAGAACTGCAAGAAAAGAGCATGAAAGGTTGGGTTTTCTAGCATGGCTTGATCAAGATGGGGATTCTCAGGCACTGATTCCTCTCTATCATGATCCCTTGCATCTCCTCCTGGTGCAGCAACACTGATCTCAGCAGCATGTTCTTCATGTGCTCCAACCATCTTTCAGCTTTACTTCTTCTCCTATATGAGCAAAATTCACTATAAGATAAACTAGAGGACACTAGAATAGACTCAACAACCTTAATCCTATGTCTTTGTACACTTATCCAACCTTAGGCTCTAATACCAAAACTTTGTCATGACCTGAACGCCCGAACCACCACAACGATAATTATGCGGAATAACCATTAGCAGTGGATTAACAAAAATCACTATAAATTTAAAAAATCTTGTTGCAAAGAGATTCATTGCCAGGAAACTCTCATATGAAGAACCAAAGCAATATATACATCATGGTTCACACATGTGCATACATTGTACCATCTCATCTCGAGGATATCATATATCAGTTGCTTTGCCCAAACATATACATAAGCAACATAAAACCTTGAGGCAAACAAGCTAAAATCTTAGATCCTTCATAAAACCATTATGTACTTACTCTCAATTGGACTCGAGAATATAGAGACGACACATAGGATTTCTATCTACAAGACACGAAAAACATCACACTAAGCCGGAGTTGTTACTGTTGTCCCTGCTTCTATTGTTCCAGCGAGAGATATAACTCTTCGCCAATAATATTATTATCACATGTAAATAGTATAAAATTGAGTAGAGGATCATTTATGTAAATAAGTATGTTTAATCATTGTTTAATTGCATTGCAAACCAATAGCATTGTTTAAATAATTCAACTATGCATAACAAAACTATAGATCATATATTTGTTTTATAAGGAATATGAAGAACATGTATAACATCTATCAACTAAGATGTATAGAAGTAATGTAACATCAACCAATATTTCTGTACTCAATCTTTAAGTAGATACACTACACAACTGATTATACATTTACAATCACACTTATGCCTAGAGGAGATGAGGTATACTACTCATGCTCCAACCGACCATGGCTACGTAAAGCATCAGTACCATACAAGGTCAATGGAAGAGTCAGCTGCTAAGACCTCACCTGACGCGGTCAGTATGAGACCCCTGGCAGTCACATCATGTCAAACTGCAACTAGCTTGTCAGGGTATAGTAGAATTTTTGCTAAATATCTATAGTTGTAGCCTCCACTCTCTTCAAGGAGATCACACATCAATCCCCAGTACATTTCATTAGGGCGATCACACAGCAACCCTGGTATTCATTGGGAAATCACACAAACATCCCTATCTGGATGTAAGGATATGTTTGTCCTTCACCCCCACATATTCCAAAATATGCACTCTGAGTTAAAATCGTTTCACCATTCAACAAATCCTGACACCGAATGGATATATGGCATGGGCAACTACATGATAAGGTTCCACTGGATTAATTAGGTGTATTACAGTATCTTTTAGCATCAATCAAGTTACAAGCAAGAATTATAACAGATGCTACAAAGAAAGGTGGAATACATTTATCAAGTACTATCATAATCTTTGGAACACATTGAATGCATAACACTCGGGATCTCAGTCCCGTATCACATTACTAGGAATTCTCATCCCTTAACATTATCATCATCATCATTTCTAGATCTAGGTATTCAAACCCTTAGTTCATCACTGAAAATTGTTACCTGTTATCAGGTAACTATTACCTCTAGGTCCTCAGACCAAGGTATATATAATACTTGTTGCACAAGTATTTCACATGGCTCACAAGGCCCATTTAATCTATATCATATGAAACATCATAGCTCATACCTGGCTATGCTCATCATCTCATGATACTTGCATGGTTAATATTTCATGATAAAAGCAATATCAAGTACATATCATCACCATGCAATACAAGAGAAATACAACCTTTCCATTATTAGGGTTAGGGTTTCCCTTTTCACCAATTAGGGTTAGGGTTTCCCTTTTTAGCTGATTAGGGTTTCAAGTTCATATTGTTAAGAATCAAAACCCTAATTCATATTATTAAGAATCAAAACCCTAATGCGTAGCTCTACACATATAGGGGTATCATTATATGCCCATTGAATGATTATCACATAAAGTATGAGTTTCTCTCACGTCCTCACCATTTTAATTATTACATCATACTTTTCTCAAGGTACATTGGCCTACATTATCTCA
Organism: Alisma plantago-aquatica; assembly: GCA_963693085.1. Classification (NCBI taxonomy): domain Eukaryota; kingdom Viridiplantae; phylum Streptophyta; class Magnoliopsida; order Alismatales; family Alismataceae; genus Alisma; species Alisma plantago-aquatica. The sequence goes on from OY856409.1 coordinate 615,414,374, forward strand.
ATGCATTGAACTCTATACATCTTAATGTATCATTTGACATAACATACTTCATGTGTTACTCAATCAAGTATATTAGATTGAGGTTCTTCCACCATATCGGGCATGAGATGTGTGCTTGCTTCCATATCACCCAAGAGGTGTGTGCTTGCTCCCATATCGGGCAAGAGGTGTGTGTATGCTTACCATATCAGGAAAGAGGTGTGTGTATGCTTCCCATATCGCCCAAGAGGTGTATGTATGCTTACCATATCGCCCAAGAGGTGTATGTGTGCCTCCATATAACAAAATAGGTGTGTGTTCATCACCATCTCATACATGAGGTGTATCCTTGATCACTATATCGTGCATGAAATGTATGTGTGTGTCACTCATATCGGGTTGCTCAAAATTAGGGTTTTGGCATGTCGGGTTAGACCCTTATTCTCATAACTCATCAAATCTTCATGGTGTCAACCTACACTTCACCACGTGTTAAGTGACAGACTAGAAAACTGGGTACTCTCAACCAAACCAAGTGTACAAACTGATATGGGTGTGTGGTTCCAAATTATATTGTGTTTCATATCATCATATTGGTTTCATCACCATATCGGGTTAGAGGTGCTTCTACCCGATATCAGTTTGTGCCATGATGATGTCATCATATTCAAACTCTAGACTTTTGTCCTTACTTCCCTAGTTCATGGACAATAGGTCTATGCAACTATTATAACTCATGGATTCATCAATTATACAAGAAAATTGAAATTGAAAGTAGATCATCATGGCAAGATTTATGGTGAATAATAACATGATTCGGTTCAAGTTATATAACCCGCCTCAAGAACAACTTCAAAGCTCCAGGATCCAAAGCTTCACGTTCCCAAGGTTGAAGATGAAATTATCATAAATCCAAGGCTCGTTCACAACTCCTCTACATGCAAGGAATCACCATAGTTAAGAACTTGGTAAAGAAGAAAATAAAGAAAGAATCACAACCCGAGATTCATGCTTCAACCAAGGTTGAAGATGACCACGGCTTCACCTTAAGCTTAATGGATCGAGCTCCTCCTTTATCTTTACTACTATGCATGATATATAAGATAAATGGAGTGATAAGGTTCAAAAAATTCACTAGTACGTGAAAGGAGTGGTATATATAATTGAGGCTCATGGGAGAGAGTGTATAAGAGGTGTCATCACCTTATACTACTAGGTGCCACATGTCCATGCATGGTTGGAACATGTCCATGCACACATATCAATATTGAAATTCAAAAATATTGAGGATAATGTAGAGAGAATATTTCGGCCATTACTTATCATTTTGAGTAAGATATTTCAACTCTACATCACTTTATTCACAAACCGATACACTTTTTATAAGGAAAGTTGTAAACCGATATCCATCACCTCCTTGAGGTGCTTAACCCATCATGGAAAAGGAAAAGAGTTGAAAAAATGATATGGGACCTGATATATGGCTCCTTGGTCGATAGGCACTCCCATATAGGCTCTACAACTTGATACAACCCAATACAAGACAATTAGGGTTTCAAATACACAACTCTTCTTGGTCTTTTCATCACCAAGAATGCTACCACCCAAATATGATTCAAACATGGTGCCTACTTATTTATCTCTCCTATAGATAATTCTAATAGAGTAGGGACATTCTAGAGGTGGTACTTTGAATATAAACCCTACATTTTGGTAAATTGCAACTTGCACCAAAACTGGTACACAAGGTGCAAGCATTATTCAAACAAGTTCAAACTTGGAACTTCGGCTTTCCACAAGACACCCCTTAGCATAATTCTCTATCTTATTATGATAAATCACTTGAAGCATGTTCAAAATGTGACATATTGCAATATAACCCCTCATCTTGGGTAAATTGCAATTTACACCAAAACTATCATATAATGCACAAACAGTTTGCAAATAAGCTCAAACTTGAAAATTAAACTCAAGGAGAGTCTTAATTACTTTTTAAAAGATTACAAAAAATTTATGAATAACTTACTTAAGATAAACTTCCAGGTTATGACATAACCTAGGTCAGGGATGTTACAATGATTTTGGTTTTTTGACCTAAAATCACAAAACTCATCACTTGTTGTTTGGTGTACTTTGACATCATCCAACATGACCTTGAATAAGGGTTTCCATAATGGTGATTATAGGGTGCATTATGACACATGGGGATGAGTGTGAGTGATTTAGATGGGATTTGTCCCTCCTGGTGGAGTTTTATATCATGTCCACTTGATAAAAGAGACTGAGAAAAGCACACACATACACATATGAATATAAATATGATATTAAGGTCACATGTATCTCAGTTAGTCAGCTCTAGTTCAAGGAACATGGTTCAACATTGAATAGATGACGTTCCATTCCATAAGTTCATTCTGGATATCAGTGAAAAAAGGAATTATACAATCATTGTAACTCCAAACACAAATTGTAGGTTGAAGTTGTTCTCTAACTTTGCATTTAGTTGCGTAGAAATGATGGACATTCACTACCAATGTAAATTGGAACCTATAGGGTCACACACTTAGGATACACCTAGAAGAGGAGTTTAATCATGAATGATAATTGAATTAATTATTAAAGGGTTTAAGTATTCAATTTGAGCAACGAATTAATTGAGTAGACTTCCAACTGACATGTCTAAGTGTTGAAATGACTGGTTGGAGTGTCAAGTTGATTGGAAATTAAATTAGATGAATATTAGATAAACCAGGAAAGCAAAATGACCAGTTCACCTAGTGAGCTGACCAGTTTGATTTCACGATATGACCTTTCACAAAGTGAGACACCCAGTTCGTGGTTCAATATGATTGAATCAAGGATTAATGCAGACATCATGTTGTGAAAAAATTGGATTAGAATTGCCAATTCATATGCGATTGAGAAACATGACAAAATGACTAGTTCTTTGGGTGAACCGATCCACTGAAATGTCAACCGATTGGTCAGCTCTACAAATCGATAGTTTCACCTGTCACAAGTTGTGAATTTTTGTGACATTCTAGTCCCTTCCACTCCCACTCAGACTAGGAACACTGACCCTAACCTTACTATAAATAGAGGGTTACTAGGACTTCTCGGACACAACTCAATTGCCTCTAAGAATTGTTTCCTCTATGGTTTTGGTAACCAATAGAGAGCCTGAGAAATTCCTACCTAAATAAGGGAGGGATAGCAAGGGAGAATAATTGTAGGAGAGCAAGTTGGAGACTAGTACACCAATTGGAGGGACAACTCCTTTTTGTATGTTCTATAGAATGATCTAAGTTCTAGTTGGTCAATGTGGACTACTATAGAGGCAAGGAGGACTTTTCTCACCACTAGGAGGACAACATCAACCTGATGTCTGTGTTGGAGACCAAGAGCTATAGTAGACCCTGTCCGAGTGAAACTAGAAGAAAGCTACACAACTCCAATGAGGGACTCGTCATTGGACACTCCCCAGGACCAGGTATGACCTTGTTAAACCATCCTCCCCATTACATAGTTGTTGACGCGATCTTACTTTTATGCAAAATAGGGACACAAAAAATTTGGTTTCCGCTACCTACTTAGATGTCGTATTTCCCTATAGTGGTTTCAAAGACACGTCAATTTACAATGCTTTGGGATAGTCAATTTGATCAAATAGTTGGTTTTCATCATTTATTTATTGCATACAATGTGAATACTTATACTGATTAATGTGCATATCTGATTAAAACCATATACAATCTCAAAATTTATATATATATATATAATATTATATATATATAATATTATATATATATGCCATTTACATGTGTTTCCCTAAAATTGGTTTTGATGGTGGATCTATTTCATGGTTATGGCCAATAACCCTAATATCTATATGTAGTTGGATGGTTTACATTTACCCTTTATAACTCAATTTGCACATCGAGCCTCTACCTTCCTCTTCAATGTGAAAATATTATTATTTCCTACATTTTCTCCCTTCAAATGTAACTCGAGATTTCTAATTACCATGTAATAAGTTTAATAGAAATAGGATAGTTTCTTTTCTTTCAGTAATGAAGATGAAGATCAATGTCTGGAAATCCGACCATCTCATGTGACTAGCCGACCAGCTGGAGGACCGAAGAGGGAAGATCATAGGAGGAGAAAATCAGTCAGATAGTAAGCCAATTAATTGTTTGGAGGTGTCCAAACATTGGTTGAAAAGGAGGCCAATCTTTCATTCCAGATGACCAACCGACCGACCATGAGGCGAGCCGACCAGTTCAAGGGTTGATCCCATCAACCTAGATTGGCAAGAACATTTATACACCAACAACATGTTCTTGCATGTGATATAGACCTAGGTGGTAGTAATTTCTTGTGGCTCCAAGGAATTATAGTAGATATGGCCATTGTCATCACTAATGTTTTATATTTCATGTTTACATTGTGGGATAAAACATGTTTATGATAAGTACTCGTATGGGGGGTGATTGGATATTATATATATATATATATAATCCCTCAATCAAAAATATTAAGTCGAATATTCTTTCCATTAGGGGCACACATGAAAATCTTGATCGACTAAGCATGGGCTTCCCAAGGGTGGTGTGATGTCTATCTCGTGGAAGTATGATGGTAAAAATATGGGTCTTCCAAGAGGGGTGCATTATTAACGTGTTGGCTTTTTGGTCGGGCTTAACAGAGTGTCCTTAATGAGATTAACCACAACAAGCATATAGATGACTATGGCAAAGAGTTGTGCATATCATCTATCCAATAATTGCATAATATGCAATTGGCAAACATTTCTTATCTTAATGACTGATTATGGATGCTAGTGTCAGTCGGTTAATAATTGATATATTTTGGATCTTGGCTCATTGGAAGTTTGTGTACTGCAATCTTCCAAATTGTTAATTGAAGGTTGTGAATTTGATCAAAGTATTGAGAGATATAGCTAATTATAGACCTAATTGACATCATTAATTTTATACCAATCAAATAAAACCGAATCAAAAATGAGTTTTTGATAAATGCAACTTCTATTGTAGAATTAAATGGCAACACACAACAACAACTTTTTGCTATGATCAGTCCTTGAGAAGGACAGGTTAAATGAAAATCACATCAATGATTGGTTTAGGACATGGAGAATCATTCTCACATAGGATCACAAACTGCATGTCTTGGAGATACTAGAGCCAGATGAACTCTTTTGATTGCACCTAAGGCTGACATGGATGCTTATAAGAAGCACACTGAAGATTTTTTTGATGTCAAGTGTCTGATGTTGTGCTCCATGAACTATGAGTTGTAGACACAACATGATAACATGGATGTTATTGATATGGTCACACATATTAAGAACATGTTCCAAGATTAGGAAAGACTGGAGATATATGATGTCTCCAAGGCAATGTTCAAATGTAACATGGTAGAAAGAGATCCAATAGGTCCTCATATGCTCAAGCTAATTGGGTATGTGGAGAACCTTTCTAGACTAGGATTCCCCTTGGGTCAAGTGTTGGCCACTGATGTAATTCTACAGTCTCTAATAGAATCATACATTCAGTTTGTCATGAACTACAACATGAATGACTTTGACAAGTCATTGATAGAGTTACTTCCCATGTTGAGAATAGATGAGACACAAATGAACAAAGACATACCCAAGTCTATGATGATTATCAACAACAGAAGGGAAAGCGTAAAGGAAAATATAAGGCTAAGAAGAGTTCTAAAGCTGCCCAGAAGCCTAAGTCTTCAAAACTCAATGCAACAGGAGGAGTAAAGAAGGGAGGCAATTGTCACCACTGTCACCAGCCTGGACACTAGAAAAGGAATTTCACTCTCTTCTTGGAGTAATTAAAGAAGAAGGAAGGGGTAGAGACCTCTACTTTAGTTATAAACGTTATAAGATATATTTGACTACTTCTTCATCGTGTTATGTCATATGAGATGTAGATTTGACATATGTTGACATGAAGGATCTGAAAAGATGTAAAGCCTTTATGAAAGGGAAAGGATGGACTATGATGAATCAAGAGTTGCTACAATTTCAATCTACATTTATAATTTATCTTAGTCCATTTGGGATGTAATGGAGTTAGTTGAACTACTATTTCATTATTCCAATAATAGAAACATTTTCTTTATGCATCTTGTATGACAATAATGATAATGAATAAAGAGTTGTTAATTGTAACACTCAGGCCCACTACCCAAGGCTCTAGTAGAGTTTTAAGAATGACAACTGGACCCACAGACCCATAGACCACCACTAACCTTAACTGCATGCTTTGAGCATGCTTAACCATAGAGTTCTTTAGTGGTGGGCTCCCATTAAAGGAGGTTCACCTTGGTGATATGGGTAGTCCAATCATTCCTTTTAAAATCATATTAATTGAGGCCTCAAATCTTGGAGCGTTACAATCTCCACCACTTAGACTCTTGATGTCCTCTTCAAGGCTCAACTATATATCCTCATAATTGTTTTCCCTTTCATTGTTGAACCAAATGGCCCATGTACACCCAACTCCTAATTCCAACTACTAATGCAAGGGTGGCTCCATCAACTCGGATAACCCTTTACAACAAGCCTTGATACTACCAGTGTAAGGGTGTCTCCATAAACTCAGATAGCTATTTTCAACATGCCTGGATGGCACGACTCTAGCACTCAGACCCACTTCCCAAGTCTCTATAAGAGTTTGAAGAATAACGGTTGGCCCCACATACCAACACTAGCCTTAGTTGTACGCTTTTTCCTCACTCATGCCCAAGCTAGGAAATACTTCCCAATTGGTCATCCACCCTAGTGCTACTCTGGGATGATCACGCTTAACCATAGATTTCTTTAGTGATGGGCTCCTGAAAAAGGAGGTGCACCTTGGTGATACAAGTAGTCCAATTATTCCTTTTAAGATCGTATTATTTGAGGCCTCAAATCCTAGGAAATTACATAAATGGCTCTATTTTAAAGATGTGCTCTTGTATGGCAAATCCCCAAACATATATTAATATTTATATGAAAGGATCTCAAGATGATTTCTTATAATGTAAATACCAAAAGGCTAATAATTAGATAATTCAAACAATAAGTATCTATAGAATTGTCATTTAGAGCACATATATAAGAAATGCATTAGTAGAATCCATTTTGTTGTTTATCTAGACTCTTTTGGTTATTGAACCAATAAGAGACATGCAAATCTTACTTATGAGCAACATGATAAACCTTCTCTCACTAGGTGTAGTGGGAGAACAAACATTCTATTAGTGTTTATACATATTGATGTATACAGATCTTTTAGAATAAATTCTAGAGGTAGTTATTTGTACTTTGTTATATACATTGATAATCTCAGTTGATATAGGGTTTGTATTTGGTGAAATGCAAAAATGAATCTCTTGAAGTATTCAAGGATATTATAAATGAAGTATAACTTTGACAAAAATATTAAGAAACTTTGATATGATTAAATGTTGAAATACTTTACATCAATAGTTCGAGAGCCTTCTGGATATACCTTGATAATGTATCACAAGTCAAACCTACCTCAAACATAATAAGAAGGAAGGAATTACATCCTGATGGATGATGATGAAATTATCATTTATTCTAATCTTCTAATCTCCTAATAGATACATGATTTATACTAAAACAATGTACCGTCTAAAATGGTTTAAAAGACATCGCATTAGAAATGATATGGGAATGTCCTAATATGTTTTAAGGATTAAAACTTATATAAAGATAATTGTTTCTTTATTTATCCACAAATCATAATTTTTGAATACTACCTTTAATCCTAATCTAACAATAAAATATTTGTTACTAGGATAACTGATTTCTAAAAGACTTCGTGGGAGTAAAAATAGAATTTGATAGGGTCAAGATTGACAAGGTGTTACAATTAGAAAGACACTCACAAATTGTTGTGGAATCTCAAGTTCCTCATGTAACACAAAACCTCATAGTTCTTGTAGAACGCATCTGATATTGAAATATTGTGAATTTGATAAATCAGATATGTTGGTCATAAGATGAAGATCCAACAAATCAAAAAGAAGCTATTTAGAACCATAATATGAGAAGTGGCTAAAGGTCATTATGGAGTTCATGTACACTAACAAGGTATGACCTTGCTAGTACCACCTAAAGGGGTAAAACCCATAGGGTGCATTTGGGTTTTGAAGATAATGACCAACATGAATAACCTAGGAGGACAGATTGGTTGCAATGGTTTTAAAATAAGTTTAAAGTGTTGAACATAATGTAATCCCCTTTTCCTATTATCAATCTTGTTATTGTAGTTTACCTAGAATATGAGATTTGGCACGTAAAGAATAAAATGACATTCCTTAATAAGAATAATTGAAAGGATGTGTACATGGCACAACCTATAGGTCTTATAACATTATTAATGCAAATAAAGTCTATAAGCTATAATGTTTAGTCTTGAGATTGAAACAAGCATCTCAGAGATGGGATCTTTTGACTTGACAAGATAGTAAAAGAGTTTGATTTGAATCAAAATAAAAGATGGAATTTGTGATAAAAAAGATTTAGTTGGAGAAGATTTCACATATTGATGAGGAATAACATCTCAATACTATCAGTATTGAGACATGGCATGGAAAACACCTTCAAAAATAAAGGATTAGTTGAAACATCCTATGTGATAGGAGTTGAGATATATACAGATAGTTTTGGAAAGTTTCATGATCTAAGTATGAAAGCATACAACAGCGAGATGTGGAAAGAAGTTCAACATGAAGGATTCAATGAGAGAAAATTTGACCATGGTACATGGGATTAGCCTCTCAATAACCCTATGTTTCGATCCTTATGAAGAATGGAAAGACATGAGTAAGATTGCATATGCACTAGAAATTGGATCTATCATGTATGTTGTATAATGTACTCATCCCTTAGTTTTATATGTATTTGACAAGACAACACAGTATTAGTTAGATTCCAATGAAGGTCATTGGAATGTCATTAAAATACATCCATTAGTATTTAAGAACCATCAAGGATTAGTTGTTATATTATGGCAACAAGGAAGAGTTGGGTGTAAGGGGTTACACTAATGCAATCTTCCAGACTAATAAAAAGTGAGCACAATATAAGATGTGTTTAATTTTAAGAAAAGAGTTGTATGTTGGAAGAGTTCTATATATATACCATTAATTGAATTCTACAATGTAAGTTGAGTATCCTAATGTTATGAACATAGGAGTGGGTACTACATGGATCTAGAAGTTCATATGGATGAACATAAAGATGTTCCAACCATTGATGATTTATTAGAGATGCTAAGACAATAATGGAGCTACTAGTTAGGTAAGTAATCTAGATAGCATATTTTGATAGTTCCATCTCATACGAAAGATCGTATAGTGAAGAGATGAAAAACATGCAATATACTGACTACATGCAAAGTGTTGCTGACCCGTTGGATTAGCACTTGTGTAGTAGAAACATGATGGGCATGTTTATATCACTAAGAATAAGATTCACTAGTGATTGGATCTAAGTGAAAGTGGGAGTCTATTTGTATGTATGCCAGAGAGACAATCATATGGTGATTGTGATAGCATATTACATAAAGGATTTGATTAATAATAAAGGAAAGCTTCCAATTTATTCTATATCACTCATTTATGAGATAATGATGAAATATAATGAACTTATATAGATTGATATTACTCAATGATATATGTCTTCAAGTGCATGACTTGAACAATGAGATCATATGGATGTTATGAGTATGTACATTTTTATTATGTCCCTAGTCAAATGTCATTATGGAAGGTTGATAGACAATAATGACACTTATGACTAGAGTGTTTGTTGGTTGATGACATAATCTCATCAGTCATAATATATGTGATATCAAACCAAGAACATAGATACTTGTTGGGGAACAATGTATCAGACATACCCACTTTGAGAGTGACACATGGAAACCATAATTGGTGTTCATAATCATCACTAATCATCACTCATTGCAAAGGTGGTTATTGTGGATCTTTGACTAAAAATTACAACAACACTCATCACATGTCATTCGGTGACTTTGATATCATCCAATGTGACCTTGAATTAGGGTTGCCATAAAGGTGATAATTGGGTGCATTGTGACACATGGGGATGACCGTGAGTGATGTAGATGGCATTTGTCCCTAATATTAGAGGTTGATATCCATGCCACTTGAAAGCGAGAGTGAGAAAAGCATGCAGATTCACATGTGAATCAATATATGATATTGAGGTCACATATATCTTAGATAGTTAGCTCTAGTTCAAGGAACATGAATTGAACATTGAGAGGATGACTATTCCATGCCCCAAGTTCATTCTGGATATTAGTGACAAAGGAATTATACAATCATTGTAACACATGACACGAATTTTAGGTTGAAGTTGTTCTCCAACTTTCCATTTACTTGGGTAGAAATGATTTTTCACTAGGCACCACTCTTTGCTTGTGATGTCATAAATTAGTTTTGGACATTCACTACCAACGTAAATTATAACCTATAGGGTCACACACTTAGGATACACCTTGAATAGGAGTTTAATATGAATGATAATTGAATTAATTACTAAAGCATTTAAGTATTAAATTTGAGCAACGAATTAACTGACTGGACACACATTCGACCGGTTCAAGTGTTGAAACGACCGGTTGGAGTGTCAAATTGATTGGAAAATACATTGGCTGAAATCGGAATGAACCAGGGAAGAAAAATGACCGTTTCACTTATTGAATTGTCTGGTTTGAGTTTTCTAGATGGATGTTTCACAAAGTGAGATGCCTAGTTCATGGTTCAATTTGATTGACCCAAGGATTTGTGCTAAAGTCATGTCATGAATTAATTGTATTAGAATGGCCAATTCATATGTGATTGGGAAACATGACAAATTGATCGATTCACTAGGTAAACCGATTGGCTTGCATGCCAACCGATTGGTTTGCTCTGCAAACCGACCATTTCACATGTCGTAAGTTGAAAATTTTTGGGATATTCCAGTCCCTTCCACTCCCACTTAAATTGAGAACCTTGACCCTAACCCTCCTATAAATAGAGTGGTATAAGGGGATTCTCAGACACAACTCAATTGATTCTGACAATTATTGTCTTCTCGGGTTGTGATAACCAATAGAGAGCCCGAGCAAGTACTACTCAATAAAGGGAGGGATAGCAAGGGAGAACAATTATTGGAGAACAACTTGGTGACTAGTCCCTCAAGGGGAGGGACAACACCTTTCTATCTATTCTAGTAGAATGAAACGAGTTCTAGGTGGTCTGTGTGGACTACTATAGAGGTGAGGAGGTTGTTGCCTACCGCTAGGAGGACACCATTAGCCCACTGTCCATGGTGGAGACTAGGAGCTATTACAGATGTTGTTCGAGTGCAATGAGAAGAAGTTCTACAATTTCAATAAGGGATTGGTCACTGACCTTGCTTCAGGACTAGGTATGACCTCGTTAAACCATCCTTCCTATTACTTAGTTGTTGACACGATCTTGATGTTATTGAAAATATGGATAGAAATTTTTTGTTTCTGTTTCCTACTCTGATTCCGCATTTCCCTACACAAACAAAATCGAAATCCCTATGTTTAAGATGTATCTTATCTATGCAATTCTTAAATGCATTCCTGTCAACTTCATTCACATTATTCTCTCAAATATGATTGATTTCTCTGGGAGTCCATCCTACACCAATTTTTTTCTTCTGAATCTTAAAATATTGCATTGACAAAGACTTAGTTAACTTTGACTATACCCCTGATCAGTGTTCCCAAAGAATAACACAAAACACAGGAGCAAAATGGGAATTGACTATGGAAACAAAGGGCTAGAAATAAATATTGGACATCCCAAGAAGCCATTCCGCCACTTTCTTCTTCTCTCCCTAGTTCCTCTGTGGAAATCCTTGCAAATGATGTCTATTATCTTAAAGGAGTATCCTATATTATAGGGAGACATTTTGACTACAATGGCAATGCAATGACCTATCTCCACCAAAAGATGCAACCTTTGACTCCAAATACTCTGGACTTGTATCCCTTTGCCTCATACCCTGGGAATATCTATCCATTTAACCCATAAATCAACTATAATCAAGTCCCACCTCTACCATCCACTGATATTACCCATACTCAATACTCCACCATGCAACTCCAAGACATAGTCGCCCATTTTCTCTTTGACAGAGCACCCACCTTTGTTGAGGCATATGCTCTTCCCAAGACCGGTGCATTGGATTTGGGAACACTTGTGAAATATTATCACATTGAACCTTTCCCTAGACAAGATCCGGAGGTGTATGTGATCTTTGATTCATTCAAGTGACATCCTTTTATAATCATATGACTATCCTTGTGTATTTACTTTTGCACAACAAATCTATGTAGTGGTTTCTTTTATCAAAGAATTAAGCTTGTTGAGGTACTTGTTGATGACTATTGTGGATAAATTTGATATTTTTCCTTAAGATCATATCAAGGGGGAATATTTAACTAAGGAGGGGTATTCTTTTACCTTTTGAGATGACAGAAAGGGGATAAACAATTTAAAAGAAAAACTTAAATCCTTGTGTTTTTATGATTTTGATTGAGGTTTTGAGTTGAGAGACACTTTGAGTTTAATGAATTTTTGCACTCTACTTTGAAATTTGGATGATACATTCCATATCTCTCTAGTATAAACATGCACACATTTTGAGACACTTTAGGAATAGCTCACCAAGGTATGAAAATTTCATTTTAAGTTTTTTCTTATAGAAACATGATGATGCCATCTTCTACTTCTTCAAATTTTGTCTTTGCATCACTAGATTTTTCCATACAAAAAGGATTGGAAGCCCAATTTGTAGCTCGGGCCTCTACAAAGGTGTTTATTTAGTGCCTATTAGTACTTATGATTCACCCTATGTCTTACATTTTTATAGAAATGTTTGCCATCTTCAAAAAGTAGGAGATTGTTGGCTAAATTGGACATTGGATCATATTATCTTTTTATTATTACAAACATTTCTTATTCATGGATTTAACATGTTGTCTAAGTATTTTAGGTACCAAGTACATCTTGAGAATGATTGATCAAGATTGGTGTATCAAATGCTTGAATTATTGAGTATATATGCTTATTTGTAGTACAAATGTACGAATATTTAGAACTCATATAAATTCAATCTATGCACTGACCCCAACTATCCCAAACCTATTCATATGTCTACACTAAGTGTCTAGGGTAGGCAGGTCAAATTAGAAAAATCATTAGATAGGTTTTCCAAAAAAAGTACAAACTTATTTATAAGGAATGTTGCGATCGAGAAACTTGTCAACTGAGACATCCTCAATCGAATAAATTGTCGACTGAGACTCCCGTTATTTGAGGAGAACTGGAATAACTTTGCAATATAGTTAGCTCTGGGTCCTTCTTGGTCGGAAACTTTATAAACCGAGATAATCCCGATAAAATATTTTTTGGATTGAAGATAGACCATTAAAGCATTTGACCAAGAAGGTAGAATGACACTTAGCCATTAGAACCAAGTTGGACACTTAGACCAAACTCAGTCAAAAAATTTCTCGACGAAGACACATTCGGTCAAAAATTTTGTCGACTAGGAAGGGTTCTGGAATGCAAATGTTATTAACGATCGAACTAGTCATTGCACAAACATTGACTCAACTATAACGGCTATTTCTCATCTCATAACACTTGATACACTCCCTAAAGTTTCCCCATGCACTTACAAACCACTCCTATAAATAGTAATGGTCATAAGACACCCAAATCACAACTTTCACACTTGAATACATGAGATCTTGAGAAAATTAAGCTATAGCACCATACTTGTAATCGTTCACATTTGTCATTTTCATTCCCATGCCTTAGAATATCCTACCACCACTCAAACTTGATATATACTTTGTGGTTTTGTCCATAAGCTTGATTCATCAGGACGTTGTTGAGCTTACTTGGTTTATTCCTTTCTCCCATCTTCATTCTGCTGTTGTAAGTTGATTGGGCTGCTCTTAGGGGATGAGGTTGTCAAGTCTTTAGAGAATAAGAAGTGTTCTCCAGGTGTTATTCTATTGTGCATCAAAGAAGAGGTGGTGATCTAGTGCTCTATTAAGTCCATGAAATAAGAGGTGTTGTAGTGCTCTTCCTAGTCCCTCAAACAAGAGGTGTACCTTGCTCTTCTACATCCATGAAAGAAGAGGTTTGGTTGGTGCTCTTCTATGGCTAATAAAGAATATGGTTTAGTTGCAACAAAAGTTTCTTGATTTTCCTAACAAATAAAATAACAAAAGTATTTGTTGCAAATTCTAGTTGGAAACAACTAGGTAGTGGATTGACTTAATAGAATGAACCACTCTAAATCCTATCTCATCTTTGGTTGCTTGCTTATTACTTTTATTTGTTAAAATGTTTCGTAAATATATATTCACTCCCTTAGATCTATTCATAGATGATTTATGAAATAAATTATTTACAAAGCTAAAATAACAAATGCTGATGTGATTATTGAATCATGAATTTAATGAGTACTTAGACATTTAGATTCCCTAAACACTATGAAATACTTCACGATAAGGCATGTGTTGTTTGGAGGAAATAGCTTATGCATGTAGGTAGTCTAGATTGAGGTAAGCCAGATCGTATCAGTAGGGTGTGGGTTCTACACCCATGTGGAAAACTCTTTATAATTGTCTCGTATCCAACACCAACTAAGGATGACGGTGGTACCTAAGTTTACTAGTTAGTGGACATCTTCGATATGTCCATTGATGTAGAGTTGTGTTGATCGACAAACATCTTTAGTAGGTTCATTGGGGCACAACAATCCTGAGGGCTTTGACTCCCCACCTAAGTACCTAGGTTGAGAGGAGGAGTTGAGACATTCAACCACTCCCATTAGCCACTGAGACCCAGACGTGGTGAGGTCTATTGCAGACGTGGTCTTACTAGAGAGATAGACTTAGGAACTGAACATGCTTCTAAGCCTTTTTTAGTGAAATTGTAGCTTGTAGTGATGCTTTCAAATGTCATGGTACACTAAATGTGGGTTTAGAGCATAATAAGATGAATGAGAGATTCAAGTGTGTGAACTTATTCATTTATTCTTGTAATCATCTGGAATAACCTGCAAATTATATGTTTGTGAATGATTCATTCCTTTACAACTTGTTATTGTTCTACTTAGAATTCTATCGCTCATCAATACATATCATTGACTATCAAAGAGCCTTACACTTTTTGTTTAAAGTACTCACTCACTGAGAAAGTAGGATCACTGCAACATCACTGACCTGGGTTATGCTTTAACCCTAGGTGTTTTAATAAAGAAATATGATTATATGCTTAATCTTATCTAGTGAAAAGTAATTAGGGCTCATGAGGAACTTATGTTTCAATTTTGGTCATGTTTGAACAATGTTGAAGCAATGTTTGCTTGTTTTGGACTAAATTGCAAATTACCCAAGTTGGGGGGTTAAATTGCAAATGTTACATGATAAGATGTTCCTCATGTGTTGCATCATCATGATAATGAAGATGATGTATAGGTATGGCTTGTGGTATCCTGAGTACCAAGGAAGAGTTGATAAAGCAAGGTTTGTGCATTAAAACCTAGTTTTGGTGTAAAGTGCAATTTACCCAAAACCTAGGGTGAAATATGTAAATTACCACTTCAATAAGGTCCATAATGTTTCTTGGAACCATTTAGAGAAAATAAAATGAGATGGGAACCTCATTTGAATTAAGTTGGAGCAGAAAGAATCTTGATATTAAAATAATCAAGATTTAATCCTAATTGAAACCCTAATTCAATTTAGGGAAAAAATAAATGCATTAATTAAAGGGCCTTCAACCAAAATTAAAATGGTTGAATTCATATGTGCATGGAAATCCTTGAGCCTTGCAAGGACCACGAAAATATCCAAGGGAATGGATAACTCACTCACAATTTTATAAGAAAAGGAAATATCCACTCACATATGGATATTAGTATAATATGATTTAAGGTGCTTAATTTGCTTTTCTTTAAATAATGGATAATTGAGAGGAATAAGAGGCAAACAAGATATACTCGTCCCTAAGGAAGTTGAGGGGGAATAGGTGGCCATACTTTTGGGATTAAATGGATTTTTACAAAGCATATTCTCTCTCATTGAATTTTTATAAAAGGACCTTTTACAAGCCAAATGAAAGGCTTTTTCGACCCCACTTCTTCTCCTTGCTTGGGAAACGACCAAGGTAGCTTGGGAGGGTCAGGAGGAAGACCCCCAACCTGTTGGTAAGACCTTTACCTTCGTTCGCCTTGATTCCATGGTGGAAATCGAAAATAAATCATTGATTTCTTCTTATTTCGATCTCCTCATCAACCCTAGCCAATCTTTTCTACCAAAAGCTTGAGGACGAGCCTAGGGGGAGTTGCTAGAGCTTCATCCACCATTGTTGCCATGAGCTTGGAGCTTTGGATCTCAATTGGAGGTGGGTTTTATAACTTGAAACCCTAACTTTGTTATTGCATTCAATTCCCCATCAAATAATGATCATTTCTCTATTTACAATTATTGATTTGGTTGATTGATGCAATTTCCATGGAAATCACAGAAGGTTTCATGGGTCTAGAGCTTGATGATGATGACATCATCATAAGAACACACCTCCCCAAATATCTAGACCAAACGGTTTCAATCAAATGGCCAAACGGTTTCACAAACCGTTTGGGAGAAAACGGTTTCAAACCGTTTGGAATGAAACGGTTTCAGTAAACCGCATAGAAGCAAACAGTTTAAGACCGTTTGGTGATGTTGACCACGGTTTATGGTTTGGGGATTTGTTCAGAATGATCTAGGTTAATGACCCATCAATTATTATTGATTAAATCCAATTGGTTCATGAGTTGAAGGTCCAACAATCACCTAAACCGTAATTGGGGTTAGAGCTGATTTCATAAGTGATTGAGTTTCAAACTTGGGTTGGTTGACCCAAACGGTTTCAAAACCATTTAGGAATCACCCAAACGGTCTCAAGACCGTTTGGAAGTCAACCAACACCATTTGGAGGTCTAGGGTTGAGTATGGTTAGGTATTTTAAGATTCAAATATATGGTATAAACCCTAATAGGCTAAGTGCTGATTTTGTAATTGAATGAGTTGATGCTTTGGGTTGATTGACCCAAACGGTTTCAAAACCATTTGGGGATCATCCAAACGGTCTCAAGACCGTTTGGGGGTCACCCAAGACCGTTTCGAGGTCTAGGGTTAAGTTTGGTCAAGTGTTTGAAGGTCCAAAGATACCAAATTGAAATACAATTAAGTGTTGATTTGGTGACCAATCCTAGGATCCAACCCCTAATTGAATGACATGGTTGATGATGATATGATGGGAAAACGGTCTCAAGACCATTTGGAAGTCATCCAAATGATCCAAAGACCGTTTGGGGGTCACCCAAGACCGTTTGGAGGTCTAGGGTTGACCGTGGTTAGGTGTTTGAAGATCTAAAGGTACTAAGTTGAAGTGCAATCAAATGATGAGTTGTTGATCAACCCAATGACCCAAACTTTGATTGATTGACTTGCATTTTGATGTTGACATGGGAAAACGGTCTCAAGACCATTTGGAGGTCATCCAAACGACCTCAAGACCATTTGGGGTGAGGTCATGTTCAATTTGGATGATGGACCAATAGTTTTAAAAGTATCTAGTTTCACATTAGTTAATGTTGAAGGACCATCGATTCGAAACCCTAATCCAATTGATACAAAAACTAATTGATGATCAATTGAGGGTCAATTGAGGGTCAAATCAGTTGAAGGTTGACCTATTTAACTCAATTCATGTATGGTGATAGGTCCAATTGATGATTGGTTACATGAATTCAATGGTTGAAGAATCCAACATTGGAAACCCTAATTCAATTTGATTGGTGGAGGCCATATTTGGTCCATGCGGTTTTGAGGTGGTTTGGACCAAATGGTTTCAAGACCATTTGGGACCAAACGATCCCAAACCGGTTGAGTCCATACGGTTTTAAAAAGGTACTTTAGAAAACGGTTTCAAGTACTTGTTTTAGCAAACGGTCGCAAGCACCACCTTTACCAAACAGTTTCAAACCATTTGAACTTTGAAAGACTAAGACCGTTTGGGGCTCAAGTAGTCAAGATTGATTGAGGATTCAATTGGTTAATCCACTTGGGCACCTATTTTAATTGAAGATCCAATTGGTCAATTCAATTGGATACCTTACGTATTGGAGGTCCAATGTAATTGAATCTCTTGAGAATTAAGATGTTGAATGATCCATTGATCCAATGATGATTAGTAATGATAATCAGTGAAGGTACAAAGGTTGAAATCCTAATAGTACCTAAGTGATTAGGGCCACTTAAGGGATGAACCCTAATTGCTTATAGGAACAATGAAGTGGTACTCTATGTTAATCATAGTTGTATGTACTTGATTGAAGGGTTGATATGACTTAATCAAGTTGAAAAGATGATAGCATGAAATTCATACATGAATATGATTCATGCGGTGATTAAGGGTATGATTATTAAGAAAAGAGATCATGAAACCCTAATCATCAACATAAACCCTAATTGATAGGGCTATTGAACTCTAAACCTAATTGAGGGCAATTCTAAACGAAACTCTAATCCTGGGGTGAGGATGTAACCCTAATCTAGGGTAATGATATATGAAACTCCAATTTATGGAAATGAGATGTAAAACCCTAATTGGAGATGAATAGTAGACCCAAGTTGTGGGTAACCATAGTGGAAACCCTAATTAAGGTTGATTCCATGAGAAATCCTAAATGAAGGGTGATTCTATATGCCATCCTATCCCTAATAAAGGGAGTTGGCATGTGAAATCCTAACCCTAATGAAGTATGATAGTATGTGAAACCCTAAACCCTAATAAAGGGCGATGGTATGAGAGACCCTAATCCTAATAATGGAATGGTGATTAATATATTGATAAGAGAAATACCTAAAGTGATTAATTATAGATAACCTTATAGCAAGCAATGCCTTAACCTAAAATGGGTCCATATCATTAAAGATAGTTGGACCATTATTATGTGTGACCTATGCACTTCATGGTAAGAGTGATAGGTTAGTGGATGAAAGAATTAAGATGGGAAATTCCTTAATCCCAGATAAGTTGATAACTCAAGAAAGTTGGAAGTGATGAGGACATCAAGATGTGATAGATATCTCTTTTAGCATTCCAGGGCTGATATACTTTGATGCACCTCAAAGCCAATATACTTGGATAAGAAACACATGAAGTGTTTTATGTCAATTGTTACA
Organism: Alisma plantago-aquatica; assembly: GCA_963693085.1. Classification (NCBI taxonomy): domain Eukaryota; kingdom Viridiplantae; phylum Streptophyta; class Magnoliopsida; order Alismatales; family Alismataceae; genus Alisma; species Alisma plantago-aquatica. The sequence continues at coordinate 615,433,711 of OY856409.1, forward strand.
ATGAAATGTAATGAGTTTGATATACTTTGATAAGTATAGGCTAATATACCTTAAGAATGGGGTTAAGCCAAACTAATGAGTATGATGTAATCATATCATGATAAGGATGGGAAATGAACTCATACCTTGCATTAATAAACATTTAATGAAAAATGTTAAGAGTAATAAACATGATTGATTACTCAAGATGTTAATGGATGCTCCTAGAAGTGTGGAGCAATGTATTAAGGTTGATTTGATAAATATGAAAGCCTAATGTGAGATGGGAAAACCCTAACCCTAAATTGGGTATTGGGACATGAAAAACCCTAATGTGATGTGAAAAGTAAGCCCTAACCCTATTGAGGGGATAGTTGTGTTACTATTGTATTATGTGAGGGAATATGTTGTTGTTTCCTAGAGAGAGGTGACATGATGTGAATGGCCTTATGAGACATATGGTTAGATGTTGTCTAGTAAGAGGTGACAAGATGCTTTAAGGGCTTTGTGAGCCATGAGATTAGTTGAGAGGTAACAAGATGATTATAAAAGTCTCTTGTAAGAGATAATGATGTTCATAATGAATCAAGGAATGGGAACTTAGTAATATAATAATAACAATAACAAAAGGATAAAATTAAAATAATGGAATCTGGATTATACATGTGATGAGAAAAGAGGAATACTTGTAATACATAAAGAATGTATTGAGCATGATTGGCATGGCCAGAGTTTAATGTTAGAAAAAGAATAAGGTGCCTATTGTTGTGTAAACAGACATGGGATGCAATCAGGATTGGTTAAAGTCCAATACCTGGAAGAGGTGTAATGCCTAAAATCATGATTGGTTAGAGTCCAATGCCTGGTTGTGTAATCAGGATTGGTTAAAGTTGAATGTCTGGCTGTGTAATCTGGATTGGTTAAAGTCCAATGCTTGGCTGTGTAATCAGGATTGGTTAAAGTCCAATGCCTGGATGTATAATCAGGATTGGTTAAAGTCCAATTCCTGGCTGTGAAATCAGGATTGGTTAGAGTCCAATGCCTGGCTGTGTAATCAGGTTTGGTTAGATTCCAATACCTGGCAGAGGTGTAATGCCTGTAATCAGGGTTGGCTAATGTCTTATGCCTGGCTGTGAAATTAGGATTGGTAGTGTCCAATGTCTGGCTGTGTAATTAGGTTTGGAAGAAGTCCAATACCTGGCAGATGTTAAATGTCTGTACTGATGACACATGATCGGTAATAGACCAATGCCTGTAATAGTAACACAAGATAGGTATCAACCTCGTGCCTGTATTGTTGATATATGAGTACATGGTAGATATATCTCCTTATCTATTAAACAGGTTGGCTAAGGTCAACAGAATGGAACAAGAGTGTTTCATGGGTGACATAATATGATGATAAGTGTCACAAGAAAAGTTTAATATGATGTATAAATGATATACATGTCATTCCTATTCCTTATTAAAAGAATAGATGATACATTGTTCTAACATAAATAGCTGCAATGCTTTCAAAGTGGAGAATTCTTTAAAATGCTTATCATCTGCCCAATTTCATATCTTTAAACTGCAACAACAATGTTTAGGCAGAGAGTTATATCTCCCGATGGGGAAATTTACAATTGTCTCACCTCTGTGGGATCCAACATTTTTAGGTGGACGCGGACAAAGAAGCAGATACTCTTTTGCAGGAAAAAGGAAAGCAATAGCCTGGATAGCAGTGAGATCTCAGGTGGAGACCCTGATTGTCAAGTCATATAGTTAGAAAGTCCTATGTGTCGTCTCTGTACTCTCAGGTCCTCAGAGTTTATAGTTAGAGTTTTTAATAAATTGATTTGAGGTTTTGGCTTGATGCCTCGAGGTTTTATGTTGTCTATATATAATGCTTATAGGGTAGCTGATGTTGTAGTCTCTGAGAATAGATGGTACAGGTTATGTACGTTTGAACCAGAATGTAAATGTTATACAATGGTTCTTGATGGAAAAGATTTCCTATATGTGGATCTCTTTGCAAAAAGTTTTAATTTTTAGTGATTTTCAGTAATCCATTGCAAATAATTCGCTTCTACTTAAGTTAATTTTATTTTTGCGAGTTGGATGCCACAATTTAGTGGTATTAGAGCTCTAGGTTTGTTGAGTCTACAGAGACATGGGACTAAGGTATCGAGTTTGTTCTAAGTGTACTTCAGTGTATCTTAAAGTGTCTTCTGCTTATGCAGAAGAAGATATATAACTTAAAGATGTCTGAAGGACATGAAGAATACGTTGCTGAGAACAATGTTCCTGCACCAGTGGGAGGTGCAAGGGATCACGCAAGGGAGGAACCAGTGCCTGAAAATCCTCATGTTGATTGACGTGTATTTTACTACGCGCTTAAACGCAAGTATACGCGTCGAAGTAATATAGGCCTTGTGAGGCCCGAGTCGAACTCAGGGATACGTGAATTATTGGAGACTTCTACTAACTAATCGCAATCAGCTAGACCGATTAACAAAGTAGGGTTTTGTGTTAAAATTAAAAAGAAAATAAAAATCAAACAAAGAAAACAATTGATTAAAGGTTAATTTAATCAATTCAAAGGGATATCTTTAGGATGGTGGTTTCACCGCGGGTCAACATTGTATTAGGTTTCATATAATTCCTCACACTTCTCTCTCTATCTGGGTAGTGGCCTGAAATGAGAATTACCCACTGTCGTGGTGTAATTCACTACTTAGGTTTAGGTTGATTCCACCGTCGTAGTAATCATTCCCCTAAACTAAGTGCATTATAAACGGTCCCTCAGTTCCCACCATTAATTTTACAACTCCTTTGTCAAGGGTTTTATTGATTAATGTAGAATTCGTCTCTTTTCAATCGTTAATCCTTCTGTCGAAGTGATTAAGGGTGTTAAATTATTATTATGGTGATCAAGCATAACAATAGAAATGGAGAAAACGAATCTATACCACGGATTTGAGAGAAAAATATGAATTATTGATATAAAAATGTCATACAATGCATTCCCGGGCTACTCCCGGTCCTAAAGATTGAGGGTTTTAGCCTCTCATGTTCATCTCACACGAATACATGGTAGAAATTGGGGAATTCATAAGAAAAACGGGAAATAAATGGGAAAACCCCTGAACGGAGAAGAACCGGTGGATCCTTGGCGTAGAACACGAGCTTCCCCGCCTGTCGGTGGTGGAAATCATCTTCGGCAGTGTCCGAAACACCCGGGATGAGCTTCTCGGCCTCCGTTCTCCTTTCTCTCCTCCTCGGCACTCGTGCAATCCAAAAAATGAGATGTCTCTGGTCTGGGCGGCCGTCATTTGGTATAAGTCCCTAATTAGGTCGTTAAATAACAACAGTCGTCCGATCGAGATCAAAACAGATCCAACGCATATATGTCGGCGTCGATACCATCGATGCGGGTCGATGGTATCGACCCAGCGGATTAGCGGCAGCTTTCCTTTCTTTTATTCTGAGCGCCTGTGGTGATCTCGATACCATCGACTGGGGTGTCGATGGTATCGACTCCTGTAGCGTCAGTTTTGTCTTCTAGCGACGCTGTAGCTCCCCTTGTGTCGATGGCATCGACTTGGGTCGATGGTATCGACAGTTTCCTCGCCAGCAACTTGAAGGGATCTCGATACCATCGACTTAGGTGTCGATGGTATCGACTCTGTATTGCTCTTCTCGGCTGACAACCTGTGGCTTGGTCGATGGTATCGACTTCCGTCGATGGTATCGACGGAAGCAGATACTTGTTTTTCCTGAAATTTCTCAACAAGACCAAGTAAATCCACACAATTTATAATAAGATGATAAATAATGCTCAAAATAGTAAAAGAAAGGGGATTTGATATAATATAATGGCAAAGACCAAATTAAGTGAATTATGCAATATTATCCATAAAAATGAGTAATTAGAGCACAAAACACATATGAAATAGGTCTATAAATGTGACTCAAAATCATCGCATCAAACTCCCCTAAGCTTAAACATTGCTCGCCCTCGAGCAACTAATCCTTAGAATAGAATTGCAGATGTCAACTAAAAATCAACACATCACCCCACATTCCACATGACTCCCACTGAACGTTCTCAAACCGGCCTTTCCTAATCACAGAACAGTAATTACCCTACAGGCGACAATAATCATCAATAAAAGAAATTATCCTTCAAACCGATGAACACTATCACATAAGGCAGTTAACATAATAAAATTTTCCGATTCAGCATTAGTGCATCTTGTGATCGCCTACACTACGTTGCTCGCCCTAACTACCATCTACATGGAAGCAGTTCTCCTGATAAACATGAGTGAGGAGAAAATCACGGTGGCCTACCAATCCGAGCAACGGGTGGATGGAATGGGTGGTTCATGGAAGAATTTGGAAGTATTACACAGTTTCAAAATGCATACAACAAAATGCCCTAAATGATGCAAATGCACATTGAAAATGCCCTAATGCTTAAAATTGGGTGGAATGATGCATGCACTAACCTTCCACCTCAAAAAGAGATAGAAATCTAATTAAGCCACATCATGTACTCAATTTCCTTGTTATGCAAGTGATATCATGCTCCTTTCTCCCTCTTATTGCATTTCCTTCTAAATTCTCTCTTTTTTTTTCTTTTCTCAATTTTTTCAGGTTTTCAGAAAAAAAATTTCTTAGCCCACATATCCATAATTGCTCAGAGATACATGTGTTAGGCTATTTTCTTCATGATTGGAAATCTTTGTACTAATTCGAGGGTATGGAACAATTTAGATCACTTTTCAAGACAAACTGAGGTACATGGTGTACTTATGCATGAAAATCATGAAAGTTATGAGTGCAACTACATGACATGCACCTAAAAGTAATGTGCATGAATCACTATACATTTTTTTCGTTTTATGCAAAAGTATGAAAATAACAATGCAAATCCTATCTACATGCTATGCACGCAAGAAGGAATTAAAACTGTACTTTACTTCCAATTCTTTGGTAGATTATGGAAAAATATGAAGTGGAATGATCACAAGATTAAGTTACTGAACCTTAGAAAAATATCATGTGTCCCTCCTTACTGACATGTGTAGTAGTTCAAAGGGTTCTTTCTCGTATATCCAATTAAGGTCTCATTACCATTTGATTAGGTTAGGCTCAAACAACCGTTACTATCCACTTTTCATGAGTCAATGGGGGTGTGGGTGTGACATATTGCTTTAGAGTTGACATAATCAATCATTTTCATAGGACAAGTTTCCCAAGGACAACCAAGTTAAGCTATCCAAAAGACACAGAAAGTTTTAAATTCCCTTAAATTTCCCATGAAAACAGTGAGATGACAATTTTTAAGACATCCACGATTACACTAGATAGATGTGGATCCTAAACAAAAACTAAAATTGCAAGAACAAATAACAAAGCAAAAACTAAAAACAACTAAAGAAAAGATAAAAGATAGAGCTGTTCCAGCCACCCCCCTAAGCTTGAATTCGACTATGGCCTAATAGTCAAAAACCAACTTAAGGGTGGAACAGTGATACCCTGATCAATCTTGCGGAGGCGGTGGTGGGTATTGCGGTGCCGTAGGATCCCAAGACGGGTACTCCCCCTGGAAGCTTGGATCATGTTGGGTCCTCGGCGGAGGCTGTGGATAGCCTTCAAAGTAGTCTTGACTCCAGTAATGGTCAAAGAAGGGCTCCTGTTTCTATCCGCTGCAACTGGGTGTGCATTTGCTCTTGGTTGGCGAGGATGAGCTGCTCGTTCTCGAACATAGCTCGTTGGTTGTCAAGTACCCGGCTCGTAGTCTCATGAATGCTGGTATACATACCCATGTGCTGCTGCTGAGTCTGCTGGATGTCCTGCAGCATGGTGTACATCCCCTGCATGGAATAGGGATCCGCGGTTGGCTGCTCGTACTGTGGTGATGGCGGCGGGGGCTGAGATGATGAAGATGCACCCGGATGCATCCTAGGATGCTTCCTTGGTGCCACACGTGCTCGAAGAGGTGTGAAAGCCTCCTCTTCCTCTGCAGCCTCACCTTCTTGCTCGGCACCACCGCCTTCATCCTTGGAGGACTCGATGGCTATGATTGGCCACCGGAAGTGCTGCTTGCCCTCTATGTTGAAGACGTCGTCCGGTAGGGAGCTCTCCTGATAAGCTTGGTTGACGTGGCAATGAGCGTACGCCAACCCGTCCCGGAGAAGAATGAGGTTTGAACGGTGCAAGTGTTGCACGTTCACCTTGCTCCTCGTAAAGATTGGAGTCATGGACTGAAGGTTCAGCCCCAAGTAAAGCGCCAACTTGGTGACAAGACCACCAAAATGGATTGGAGCCTTCCTTGTGCTCCTCTTCACCGCCAGGACGCGCTGTAGCCAGAACGCCCCCCAGTTGCATGGTTGACGCTTTAGGAATGCGTAAAGGAAGAACAAGTCACTCTCCTGAAACTTGCTCAAAGCAAGATCACTTCGAGCGAAGAATGTCAAGCTCAACATCCTATGCAAGACCCGGACGAACGGGTGCTCAAAATCTTCTACCGCTGCATTGTGGTAGCTCACGGTCTTCCCCGCCGGCACTGTAACTAGCTCGGAGAAGATCTTTGCATAGTCGGTGTGGGAGTCCGGCCTTCGGTGATCATGTGGAGAGTGGATCCAGTTGAAGATTTGATTGAACTGGACCAGTGTGAGATTTTAATTGTTGTTGAAGAGTCGGAAGGACACCCTTCCCTTGATCCATTCCTGGTCCGACGCTACCACGTCGTTTGGTACGACGCAGACGTCGAGAGACGCCATGAACTCCGCCACCAGTTCCTTGTAGGTGGACCATTCGCCGAAAAACGGTTGCCCATCCGCATGGTACTGCAGCTCGTCAGGGCGTAGGATTCTGTTGGTGAGGCGTGCTTGTCCATGAAGCACATAGGCCAAGTTGGCCTCGAATCCCAACTCCTGGATCATGCCCCGGTCCACATACCGGGTGGGCTCGAACTTTCGCTTCATTATCTCCTCGTAGACCTTCCTCACATCCATGTTGGCATGAATTAGGCGTGGACGAGGGATGGAAGCGGTTGGGGGAGGAACGAACTCCTCGATCTCCATAGGGTGAGCGCTTGAGGACGACGCTCTGGCGGTGTGCACCATGGTTGCGAGAAGATGGGATTAGAAGAAAAGAGCTCGGTGAAGATGGAGAAGAAATTCTCCGCTCGATGAAGATCTCCGCTCGATGACGCTTCTCTTCAGTCTTGGAGGGCTCGGGGGAGTGCTCGGCGCAAAGGAGGATACTTGCTCTGAAGGTGTGACGTCAAGTGACGTTGCAAGTCCCCTTAAATAGGCTTGATCGGCGCCCCTGTTGACCCGTCGATACCATCGACGCGGGTCGATGGTATCGACACATCTCGTGGGTATCCGCCTCCCTTGCGAGTATCGACGGCTGACGTTTGCTGGATCGAGAAACCCGGATTGCTGACGGGTCGATACCATCGACGGAAGTCGATGGTATCGACGCAGCACCCGGATCGTTGACGTGGCTGTTGCGATCGTCGTCGATGTCTGTGTGCGGATCGGTGACATGTCCGTCGATGGTATCGACTTGCTTTTATTGCGACACCGCCGTTGTGTTGCATTCAACCTGTGATGATGTCGATACCATCGACGAGGCCGTCGATGGTATCGAGTTGACTGAGCAAAATTCGTCTGAATATCTCCAGAGATCTCGATGGTATCGAATGGGGTGTCGATACCATCGACACTTTTATTGCGACCTGACTGTGACCATGTCGATACCATCGACGGGGGTGTCGATAGTATCGACGCAGTGCGATTTTTGCTGGTGTCAACCTGAACCCATGTCGATACCATCGACGAGTGTGTCGATGGTATCGACCCTGCCTGTGCCTGCACATTCAACAAACGTATCAAGGTATCATTTTTAAACTAAAATTTAAACGAAATAAAAGCAACCTATGACTAAAATTAACCTATCCTACTATACCGATGGTTGGGTTGCCTCCCAACAAGCGCCCTTGTTTAGCGTCTTAGGCTAGACGTCTTCCCTTCATCTCATTCATGCACAAGTGAAATGAGTTTAACCTCATTCACTTTCCTCTTGTAGTTCTCACCAAAATACAGCTTCAAGCGTTGCCCGTTCACCAAGAACGTGGCATCTCCATCACGCACGAGAATCGCTCTGTGCGGTTTCACCTCCTCCACAATGAAGGGTCCACTCCACCGGGATTTCAGCTTCCCGGGATGCAGTTTGAGACGGGAGTTAAACAATAGAACGTTGTCTCCCTTCTTGAACGTGCGCATCTCAATATGGCGATCGTGGATCAGCTTTGTGCGCTCTTTGTAGATGCGGGCATTCTCATATGCCGTCATGCGTAGCTCATCCAATTCATTCAATTCAAACATCCTTTTTCTCCCGGCCTCATCATAGCGCAAGTTCAGCCTTCTTAGCACCCAATGGGCCTTGTGCTCCAATTCCACCGGAAGGTGGCAAGCCCGGCCATACGCCAGCCTAAAAGGTGTGGTGCCTATAGGTGTTTTGTACGCCGTTCGATAAGCCCAAAGCGCGTCCGGTAGCAATACACTCCAATTCTTCCTTTTGGATGCTACGGTCCTTTCTAAAATCTTATTGATTTCTCTATTTGATACCTCCACTTGTCCTTGCGTCTGTGGATGATATGGGGTGCCGATGTTGTGCTTGACCCCATATTTCTTTAAAAGTGTCGCGAATTTCTGATTGCGAAAATGTGTGCCTCAGTCACTTATGATCATTCGGGGAATCCCGAACCTGCAGAAAATGTTCTCTTTGACAAACCTGCACACTACGTTCGAATCATTAGTCCTTGTAGGGATTGCCTCCACCCACTTCGACACATAATCTACAGCAAGTAAGATATAAAGATTTGAATTTGAGGACACAAAGGGTCCCATGAAGTCAATGCCCCATAAATCAAATACCTCAACTTCCTGAAATACATTCAGGGGCATTTCTTGTCTCCTTGAGATGTTACCTGCGCGCTGACATGGGTCACATTTCTTAACAAAATCATAGGCATCCCGGAACAAAGTGGGCCAATAAAGGCCGCTTTCCAACACCTTGGCTGCTGTCCGTGAGCTAGCATGGTGTCCTCCTGTAGGCGACGCACGACAGTGGTGGAGAACACTCTCGTACTCCACCTCCGGCACGCACCTGCGAAGAATACCATCCCTGCACTGCTTCAAGAGAATCGGGTCATCCCAAAAATAATATCTCAATGAATGAAAGAATTTCTTTTTCTCTTGATAGGACCAATCCTCCGGGATGATCCCGCAAGCCAAATAATTCACAATTTCCGCAAACCATGGTTCTTTAGAATCAATTTTTAAAAGTTGCTCATCGGGAAAGGTCTCGGTAATGGGTATGTGCAAACCTTGTTCATCAACCCTCTCTAACCTAGACAAGTGGTCAGCCACCACATTTTCAATTCCCGACTTGTCCTTAATTTCAATATCGAATTCTTGTAGGAGCAAAATCCACCTAATTAGTCTAGGCTTCGCATCCTTCTTCTCCATCAAATACTTTATTGCAGCGTGATCAGTCCACACAACCACCTTAGAACCCACTAAGTACTGCCGAAATTTTTCAAAGGCGAACACGACGGCCAGTAACTCCTTTTCCGTGGTTGTGTAGTTCAATTGAGCATCATTAAACGTTTTTGAGGCATAGAAAATCACAACAGGCTTGTTATCTACCCTTTGCCCCAAAACAGCTCCCACAGCATAATCGGACGCATCACACATCAACTCGAATGGCTTTGTCCAATCCGGCGTTTGAACAACCGGAGCTGAAATCAACTTTTCCTTCAAAACCTCGAATGCGTGAAGACATTTCTCATTGAAATCAAAAACTGCGTCTTTTTCCAACAATTCCGATAATGGCTTTGCGATTTTTGAAAAATCCTTGATAAATCGCCGATAAAACCCGGCGTGTCCTAAAAAGCTTCTCACCCCTTTTACAGAATTTGGTGGGGGTAGCTTAGAAATCACCTCAATTTTTACGGGGTCTACCTCAAGACCCTTGCTAGACACCTTGTGTCCTAGCACAATTCCTTCCATCACCATCATGTGACATTTCTCCCAATTGAGGACCAAGTGTGTGTCCTCGCACCGCTGCAATACCTTATCTAAGTTATAAAGGCATTCCTCAAAAGACGCATCATACACCGAGAAGTCATCCATGAAAACTTCAAGACACCGCTCTACCATGTTAGAGAATATGGCGAGCATGCAGCGTTAAAAAGTCGCCGGCGCATTGCATAAACTGAACGGCATACGGCGGTAAGCGAACATCCCATAGGGACATGTAAACGTAGACTTCTCTTGATCCAAAGGATCAATAGAAATCTGGTTGTACCCCGAATAGCCATCTAGAAAACAAAAATGCGACCGACCAGCTAGACGTTCCAATATCTGATCGATAAATGGCAATGGAAAATGATCTTTAAGAGTTGCGGCATTCATACGGCGGTAGTCAATGCAAACACGCCACCCGGTTACCAATCGGGTGGTGACAGGTTCATTCAAAAGATTTGTAGTGACAGTGATTCCCCCCTTTTTAGGGACTACCTGTGTGGGACTCACCCACGTCGAATCGGATATGGCATAAATGATCCCTACAGCAAGAACCTTTATGACTTCTTTCTTGACAACCTCCATCATGCTTGGATTTAGACGTCTTTGAGGCTGTATGACTGGCTTGGCTCCCTCCTCGAGCTGAATCTTGTGTTGGCAAAGTGTAGGGGAGATCCCCTTGATGTCCGCCACAGACCACCCAAAACCTCCACGGTGGTTCTTGAGCACTATCAGTAGTTGCTCCTCCTCATCCGCACTCAAGTATGCAGATACAATCACTGGTAACTTGTCCTCCTCAGCTAGAAAGACGTACTTCAGATGCGGGGGCAATGGCTTCAACTCCAGATCAGGTGGGCAATTAAGAGATGATTGTAGCGGTGGGGGCAGTGTACCCAAATCTTCATAGTGCCTCGTGTAGAAACATGGAAGCATTTGAAGCATTTTGGCGCACTCCTTGAGTGAAGTACTCCGCATCCAATCATAAGTGACATTTAGCAAGCACGCTTCCAAAGGCAATTTCGGATATGCATCAAATACGGAAGTAATAATCACATCATCCTCCCATGAAGGCGGAATGTCCTCATTCTCATCATTTGGAAACCCAACAGCCTTGCATAAAGAGACAACTTTAGTTTGCTCCATAAGGTCCACTGCTAGGGTCCCATTATCTATCCTACTCATAACATGAGCCATATCCAAAAATGGCTTCCCAAGACAAAGTGAGATATTTTCTTCCACATGCTTAACCATGTTGCACTGTGCTTTTGCTTTATTAGATGCATTGCCATTGGGCATGACCATCTCAAAGCGATCATCCGCAATGCCCAAGGTCAAGCGACCTCTCCCCATCTCCAAGATCATATCAGCTGTAGCTTGGAATGGGCGACCAAGTAGTAACTCATTGTCGTGCTCGTCCTGCATTTCCATAATGACGAAATCAGCCGGAAAAACAAAGCGGTCTACCTTTACCAAAACATCCTCACAGATTCCATACGGTTTCACCACAGAATTATCGGCCAATTGGATGGTCATGTTACTTGGCCTCGACTCCTTCAATCCAAGTTTCTTGAACATAGAAAGGGGCATCAGATTGATGCTTGCCCCGGAATCACAAAGTGCTTCGCCAAATTTTAACTTCCCGATAAAGCAAGAAATATTGAAACAACCAGGATCCTGTCTCTTTGGCGGCAAAGTGCCCATAATAAAAGCACTCACTTGCTCCTTCAATACCACGACCTCAGTGTCGGGTATCTTTCTCTTTTTGGTGATTACATCTTTGAGAAACTTCCCATAAGACGGGATTTGTTCAATCGCCTCTAGCAAAGGGATATTCACTGATAACTTCCTAAAGCTGTCCAGAAATTTCTTAAACTGTGCATCCACCTTTCTTGCTTTTGCACTATTGGGATAGGGGACCGGAATGGTATGTGCCCTTTGATGAGGTGGCACATAGGGAGTTAATTTCTGTGGTTCCTCCTCAGTGGCTTGTTCTTCCTTACCATCTTCAGCTATGTCCTCAGTTTGCTCTATGACAGGTGCGGGCTACTCTTTGACTGTTGCTTCTTCAACTGTGTCCTGCAGTGTGCTTGTGTCATCCGCCCTTGGATTTAACACTTTCTTACCGCTCCTCAATAAGATTTCCTTGGCCTGTTGGTTTCCCCCGGGAACATTGGTGTTCCCCGGAAAACCCGGATGTGCCGGCTTCTTCAAGCTTGCAATCTCAGCTGCCATTTGCGCCATGGAAGTCTCTAATGTTCTCATTTGAGCCTCGTGCCTCTGCAACGTCTGCCCAAACTGGTTCATAAATTCACCCTGTTGCTTGATTTGTTGCCCAAAAGTGTTCATCAACTCTTGATTTTGCTTGATGACTTGATTGAGCAACTCTGTGCTCTTATCCTCCGTGACTGGTGCAGGCTTGGCGTCCGGATCCTGCAGAAAATTGTTTGGATCCTTCCATGAAAATTTCTTATCCTTCCGCCATGAATAATCGTTATTCCTGTACCCTTGTTGTTGCCTCATATACTTGACCTGAGCCTCATTCTCGGACTCATTGTCTTCCTTCTGCAGCAACTTCTTTGCGAGAAGATCCATCTTCTCGTTCAGCTCTCTCATTGCCTTTGACTCACTGTAAACTCTTGCTTGCTCAACTGGGCCTCGTTCTCTTTCTCCCCAAGATTGCTTCCGTGCCATATTCTTCAGTATTTCCCAGCATCTTGTATCAGTGTTATTTAAGAAAAATCCGGAGCCAGCCGAGTCCAAATTGCTTCTATCATGCTCGGAGAGAGCAAAGTAGAAGATCTTCACTTGGGTTTCCTTGTCCAGTCCATGGTGTGGACATCTCCTAAACATGACTTGGAATCGCTCCCAAGTCTCAGAATAAGTTTCACCCGCCTGTTGGGTGAAATTGTGAATCTTCCTGATCATATCATTAGTCTTCTCAGGAGGGAAGAACCTCTCGAAGAAAACCTCCACCATGTGATCCCATGATTCAACAAACTCGTCGTCGAGGTTATGAAGCCACTCTCTTGCCACTCCAGCCAAGGAACTCGGGAATAACTTGAGGTAGAGCACATCCTGTGGAAATCGATCTATCTTCACCATATCACAGTTCTCCACGAACTGGCTGATGTGGGTCACTGGATCTTCATTTTTTAATCCGTGAAATGCGTTGGATTTGACCAAGTTAATCAGTGCTGGATCGATCTTGTAGGTTGGAATGTTTAGCCCCTGTTTCTTTATAGGCCCCTTTGATGCCGAGGAAGAAGACGCCTTGATCTTCTCCCATATTGTCTGTGCTTCAGCCATTGGTTCTTCTTGTTCTTGCTCAGATTCAGAATTTATATCACTGTGGTACTCCTGCTCATAGTAGTCCTTGTCCTCTGGTCCCACAGATGGAACCTCAGGTGTGCGATTCGCGTAGTCTGCGCTACGTGTATGCACCATGCAAAGTACCTGAAATAAGAAAATCGGGGTTCAGTACTACGCTTTGAATGAGTAAACACAATTATAGCGAAATTTAAGAATATTTAAAATTGTTTCAAAAAATAAAAAAAATGTGGCCTAGAGTGGCCGCTCTTAGCACTCAAAGTGCCAATAATTCGTCGTATCCCCGGCAACGGCGCCAAAAACTTGACGTGTATTTTACTACGCGCTTAAACGCAAGTATACGCGTCGAAGTAATATAGGCCTTGTGAGGCCCGAGTCGAACTCAGGGATACGTGAATTATTGGAGACTTCTACTAACTAATCGCAATCAGCTAGACCGATTAAAAAAGTAGGGTTTTGTGTTCAAATTAAAAAGAAAATAAAAATCAAACAAAGAAAACAATCGATTAAAGGTTAATTTAATCAATTCAAAGGGATATCTTTAGGATGGCGGTTTCACCGCGGGTCAACATTGTATTAGGTTTCATATAATTCCTCACACTTCTCTCTCTATCCGGGTAGTGGCCTGAAATGAGAATTACCCACTGTCGTGGTGTAATTCACTACTTAGGTTTAGGTTGATTCCACCGTCATAGTAATCATTCCCCTAAACTAAGTGCATTATAAACGGTCCCTCAGTTCCCACCATTAATTTTACAACTCCTTTGTCAAGGGTTTTATTGATTAATGTAGAATTCGTCTCTTTTCAACCGTTAATCCTTCTGTCGAAGTGATTAAGGGTGTTAAATTATTATTATGGTGATCAAGCATAACAATATAAATGGAGAAAACGAATCTATACCACGGATTTGAGAGAAAAATATGAATTATTGATATAAAAATGTCATACAATGCATTCCCGGGCTACTCCCGGTCCTAAAGATTGAGGGTTTTAGCCTCTCATGTTCATCTCACACGAATACATGGTAGAAATTGGGGAATTCATAAGAAAAATGGGAAATAAATGGGAAAACCCCTGAACGGAGAAGAACCGGTGGATCCTTGGCGTAGAACACGAGCTTCCCCGCCTGTCGGTGGTGGAAATCGTCTTCGGCAGCGTCCGAATCACCCGGGATGAGCTTCTCGGCCTCCGTTCTCCTTTCTCTCCTCCTCGGCACTCGTGCAATCCAAAAAATGAGATGTCTCTGGTCTGGGCGGTCGTCATTAGGTATAAGTCCCTAATTAGGTCGTCAAATAACAACAGCCGTCCGATCGAGATCAAAACAGATCCAACGCATATCTGCCGGCGTCGATACCATTGACGCGGGTCGATGGTATCGACCCAGCAGATTAGCGGCAGCTTTCCTTTCTTTTATTCTGAGCGCCTGTGGTGATCTCGATACCATCGACTGGGTGTCGATGGTATCGACTCCTGTAGCGTCGGTTTTGTCTTCTAGTGACGTTGTAGCTCCCCTTGTGTCGATGGCATCGACTTGGGTCGATGGTATCGACAGTTTCCTCGCGAGCAACTTGAAGGGATCTCGATACCATCGACTTAGGTGTCGATGATATCGACTATGTATTGCTCTTCTCGGCTGACAACCTGTGGCTTGGTCGATGGTATCGACAGAAGCAGATACTTGTTTTTCCTGAAATTTCACAACAAGACCAAGTAAATCCACACAATTTATAATAAGATGATAAATAATGCTCAAAATAGTAAAACAAAGGGGATTTGATATAATATAATGGCAAAGACCAAATTAAGTGAATTATGCAATATTATCCATAAAAATGAGTAATTAGAGCACAAAACACATATGAAATAGGTCTATAAATGCGACTCAAAATCATCGCATCATTGATGAAAACATGAGAGGAAACCTAGATGTTCATAATCTTTTTGGGCAACTTATGACTACAATGAAGTATATAGCAGACCGGATGTTAGCATCAACACCTAGGGCACCAGTTCCCAATGAGGGATATGGGTCTGGTACGACCTTTGAATGACTACATTGTGTAGGAGCCATAGAATATGCTGGAACATCTGATCCAGCAGATGCTGATCTTTGTCTCACTGAGTTAGAAAAAGCCTTTAAGATCCTTAGTATCCCGGATGCTGACAAAGTTAAACATGTTGTGTACCTTCTGAAAGGTAGTGATGGACATTGGTAGACTATAAACGAAATAAAAAGTAATGATGAAGAGGTTGGATGGGAGGAATTTCGTTGAGAATTCGTTAATAAGTATTTTCCAAGGACTTATTTAGATGAAAAGATCTCACAGTTTGAGAAAATTCGACAGGGAGTGATGTCAATAAGTGAATATGAGGTTAAGTTCATGGAACTTTTACGATATTGTCCTCAGATGGCTGCTACTGAGGAGGAAAAGATTCGACATTTTGAGAAGGGATTGAATGCTGAGATGTCCATTCTGGCATCTGCCCTAGAAAGTAGAGAGAGATTTGCCACATTTGTGGAATAAATTCGAAGGATAGAAGGTTATATGATAAAGAAACATGAGACAGACCTTAAAAGGAAGTCTAAACAGTCACAAGAACAAGGAATTAGTGGTACTAAATAATCAAAGATTTCAGTAGTACTGACTCAAGTACAATATAGTGCACCTGAGCAGCAGTTACCTAAAAAGCTTCGAGCTTGCTATAGATGTGGACAACGAGGACATCTGAGGTGGCAATGTCCAAATAGAAAGTGATGAGGTGACTCAACAGACAGGACACTAGATAACTTGTAATAAGGAAGACTTATCAAGATAGAACTTTTTATTTTGAGTTACCTTCTATTTTCTTTTGTAAGAAAGGTAGTTGTTGTTTAGTTCATCTATATAATCCTTTAAGGATATGAGGAAGAGATAGTAGTATGAAATTTGTGTTCAATTTAATATTCTTTTATATGTTTTGAAGTTTCTCTTTCTCCATCAAGAAAGGGAAGAGATGAAAAAGGAACTCAGAAGAAATCCGAGATATTAAATATACTAAATCTAAAGAGATGAAAAACATAAAATAAAGTAAGTGCATACTACTTGATCTCAGTATTTATATACCTTGGCCATGTATACAACTATTGATGATAAAGTGAGTATGAAGACTCTTAGATTGTTATCTTTTTTATTGCCCTGATCAAGCAGTCATTCTGATACAATCTAATGAGTATCATGAAATAAGAAGTATGGAATGAATAAATGTGTCCTATCCTAAGCATAAGAAAGAGTAATCTGAGATAACCTCATATGAGCATGGTTGTATGAGGAATTAAAAGTATACTCCTCATAAGATAAGAATGAAAATAAGGGAGATGAATCTTATCCAATAAAGTTGTAAGTATTATAAAGATCCCTTCCATGATGTGGGAATGGAAAACGTGATGAGATCCTAAGATGATCATAAACATGCTAGATAATAATAAAGAAAAGAATAATGTTATGTGATCATCCTTATAGATTCTTGAGCTTAGGGCAAGGAACTTAGGATGAGATGAAGAGTAAATGGTTCATGAATAGTTGAAAACACAGGAATAAATATGAGGAATATGAATCCTTGTTTTCTTTCCTTTCAAGGACATGGCAATCAAGTGGGTCATAGGATACTTGATGTGCATAATACAAAGAAGTTTATGTGATGGATACTTAGAAAGGTATCAGTTTATCTTGGGCTTTGGCTCCAAGACGAAGATATATGTAATAAGTTATGTTCCAAGATGAAAGGAAGATAAAGATGTCATGTGTCTTCAACACATATGATAGGTACCAAGGTAAGAAATCCTGGTATGTAAAGATATATCAGATTATTCATGTTGACTACTTGGAATGGTCAACCATGAAATCAAATTAAATATGTAAAATAATATGAACATCACATGTTAGGGATTTATGTTTTCCATAAACATAACAATTGAAGATATCTTTGAGAAAAGTTCTTGGTTGATATGTAACCTCTTCTTATGGTAAGAAAATGCACAACTAATGATATAGTTAGTGCATGTAATAAGGAAAGCTTGTGTTGTGTCATCAGGTAAGGTGACATAATTGAAGCATAAAAAGACTTATAGTCCCAAGTGAATGAAAGAATATAATGGTGAATCTTGTATGAGAAAGGCTGAATTAATTAAGGAACGTTGGAGTATACATTCCATGTGAATCATTCCATGATAAACTTGTATGTAATAACTTTGTATTAATCAAAACTCTATGGTGTCTCCATAATAATGAGGTGTTATGTGAGTACATGATGATATGATGCATGAATAATAACTGTTTTCCTTTATCTGGGATTTCGGGGACGAAATCCTTATGAGGGGTGGATAATTTGTAACATCCCTGACCTGGGTTATTCTTCAAACCTAGGTGTTTTAATAAATAAAGATGGTTATATGCTTAATCTTATCTTGTGAAAAGTAATTAGGGCTCATGAGGAACTTATGTTTCAATTTTGGTCCTATTTGAACAATGTTGAAGCAATGTTTGCTTATTTTGGACTAAATTGCAAATTACCCAAGTTGAGGGGTTAAATTGCAAATGTTGCATGATAAGATGTTCCTCATGTGCTGAAGCATCATGAGAATGAATATGATGCAGAGGTATGGCTTGTGGTATCATGAGTACCAAGGAAGAGTTGATAAAGCAAGGTTTGTGCATTAAAACCTAGTTTTGGTGTAAAGTGCAATTTACCCAAAACCTAGGGTGCAATATGTAAATTACCAATTCAATAAGGTCCCTAATGTTTCTTGGCACCATGTAGAGAAAAGAAAATGAGAGGGGCACCTCATTTGAATTAAGTTGGAGGAGAGAGAATCTTGATATTAAAATAATCAAGATTTAATCCTAATTGAAACCCTAATTCGATTTAGCGCACAAATAAATGTATTAATTAAAGGGCCTTCAACCAAAATTAAAATGGTTGAATTCATATGTGCGTGTACATCCTAGAGCCTTGAAAGGACCACAAAAATATCCAAGGGAATGGATAACTCACTCACAATTTTATAAGAAAAAGAAATATCCACTCACATATGGATATTAGTATAATATGATTTAAGGTGCATAATTTGCTTTTCTTTAAATCATGGGTAATTGAGAGGAATAAGAGGCAAACAAGATATCCTCGTCCCTAAGGAAGTTGAGGGGGAAGAGGCGGCCATATTTTTGGGATTAAATGGATTTTTACAAAGCATATTCTCTCTCATTGAATTTTTATAAAAAGACCTTTTACAAGCCAAACGAAAGGCTTTTTCGACCCCACTTCTTCTCCTTGCTTGGGAAACGACCAAGGGAGCTTGGGAGGGCCAGTAGGACGACCCCCAACCTGTTTATAAGTCCTTTACCTTCGATCTCCTTGATTCCATGGTGGAAATTGAAAATAAATCATTGATTTCTTCTTATTTCGATCTCCTCATCAACCCTAGCCAATCTTTTCAACCAAAAGCTTGAGGACGAGCCTAGGGGGAGTTGCAAGAGCTTCATCCACCATTTTTGCCGTGAGCTTGGAGCTTTGGATCTCAATTAGAGGTGGGTTTTATAACTTGAAACCCTAACTTTGTTATTCCATTCAATTCCCCATCAAATAATGATCATTTGTCGATTTACAATTATTGGTTTGGTTGATTGATGCAATTTCCATGGGAATCACAGAAGGTTTCGTGGGTATATAGCTTGGTGATGATCACATCATCATAAGCACACACCTCCCCAAATATCTAGACCAAACGGTTTCAATTAAATGTCCAAACGGTTTCACAAACTGTTTGGGAGCAAACGGTTTCAAACCGTTTGGAATGAAACAGTTTCACTAAACCGCATAGAAGCAAACTGTTTAAGACCGTTTGGTGATTTTGACTAGGGTTGACCGTTTGGGGATTTTTTCATAATAATCTCGGTTAATGACCCATCAATTATTATTGATTAACTCCAATTGGTTCATGAGTTGAAGGTCCAAAAATCACCTAAACCCTAATCGGGTTGAGTGTTGATTTCATTAGTGATTGAGTTTGAAACTTGGGTTGATTGACCCAAACGGTTTCAAGACCATTTGGGAATCACCCAAACGGTCTCAAGACCATTTGGAGGTCAACCAAGACCGTTTGGAGGTCTAGGGTTGAGTATGGTTAGGTATTTGAAGATTCAAATATATGGTATAAACCCTAATCGGCTAAGTGCTGATTTTGCAATTGAATGAGTTGATGCTTTGGGTTGATTGACCCAAACGGTTTCAAAACCATTTGGGGATCACCCAAATGGTCTCAATACCATTTGGGGGTCACCCAAGACCGTTTGGAGTTCTAGGGTTAAGTTTGTTCAAGTGTTTGAAGGTCCAAAGATACCAAATTGAAATACAATTAAGTGTTGATTTGGTGACCAATCCTAGGATCCAAACCCTAATTGAATGACATGGTTGATGATGATATGATGGTAAAACGGTCTCAAAACTGTTTGGAGATCATCCAAACGATCCCAAGACCGTTTGGGGTCACCCAAGACCGTTTGGAGGTCTAGGGTTGACTATGGTTAGGTGTTTGAAGATCTAAAGGTACTAAGTTGAAGTGCAATCAAATGTTGACTTGTTGATCAATCCAATGACCCAAACTTTGATTGATTGACTTGGATTTTGATGTTGACATTGTAAAATGGTTTCAAGACCGTTTGGAGGTCATCCAAATGACCTCAAGACCGTTTGGGGTCAGATCATGTTCAATTTGGATGATGGACCAATAGTTTTAAAAGTATCTAGTTTCACATTAGTTAATGTTGAAGGACCATCGATTCCAAACCCTAATCCAATTGATACAAACACTAATTGATTATAAATTGAGGGTAAATTGAGGGTCAAATTAGTTGAAGGTTGACCTATTTAACTCAATTGAAGTATGGTGATAGGTCCAATTGATGATTGGTTACATGAATTCAATGGTTGAAGGAACCAACATTGGAAACCCTAATTCAATTTGATTGGTTGGGACCATATTTGGTCCATGCAGTTTTGAGGTGGTTTAGACCAAACGGTCTCAAGACCGTTTGAGTCTAAATGGTCTCAAGACTGTTTGGGACCAAACGATCCCAAACCGGTTGAGTCCATGCGGTTTCAAAAAGGTACTTTAGCAAACGGTTTTAAGTACTTGTTTTAGCAAACGGTCTCAAGCACCACATTTACCAAACGGTTTCAAACCGTTTGAACTTTGAAAGACTAAGACCGTTTGGGGCTCAAGTAGTCAAGATTGATTGAGGATTCAATTGGTTAATCCACTTGGACACCTATTGTAATTGAAGATCCAATTGGTCAATTCAATTGGATACCTTGTGTATTGGAGGTCCAATGTAATTGAATCTCTTAAGAATTAAGATGATGAATGATCCATTGATCCAATGATGATTAGTAATGATAATCAATGAAGGCACAAAGGTTGAAATCCTAATAGTACCTAAGTGATTAGTGCCAATTAAGGGATGAACCCTAATTTCTTATAGGAACAATGAAGTGGTACTCTATGTTAATCATAGTTGTATGTACTTGATTGAAGGGTTGATATGACTTAATCAAGTTGAAAAGATGGTAGCATGAAATTCATACATGAATATGATTCATGAGGTGATTAAGGGTATGATTCTTAAGCAAAGAGATCATGAAACCCTAATCATGAACATAAACCCTAATTGACATGGCTATTGAACTCTAACCCTAATTGAGGGCAATTCTAAACGAAACTCGAATCCTGGGGTGATGATGTAACCCTAATCTAGGGTAATGATATATGAAACTCCAATTTAGGTAAATGAGATGTAAAACCCTAATTGGAGATGAATAGTAGACCCAAGCTATGGGTAAACATAGTGGAAACCCTAATTGAGGTTGATTCCAAGAGAAATCCTAAATAAAGGGTGATGCTATATGCCATCCTATCCCTAATAAAGGGAGTTGGTATGTGAAATCCTAACCCTAATGAAGTATGATAGTATGTGAAACCCTAAAACCTAATAAAGGGTTATGGTATGAGAGACTCTAATCCTAATAATGGAATGGTGATTAATACATTGATAAGAGAAATACCTAAAGTGATTAATTATAGATAACCTTATAGCAAGCAATGCCTTAACCTAAAATGGGTCCATTGTTGGTATGTATGCCCATAGAGAAAGTCATATGATGATTGTAATGGGATACTTTGTAAATGATTTGAATAATAATAAAGGCAATTTCCAATCTATATGTTTAAACTATTTTTGAGATGATGGTGTAACATGATAGATGTCTAAAGAATTGTTTACTCAATGACGTATGCTTTTGGGTTGAGGACCTGAACGATGAGATGATACGGATGTTAAGAGTATTCATTCTTGTTTAGTCCCCAGTCGGTTGTTATTGTGGAAATAACCATAGACATCAGTAACACTGAAGGCTAGCTTGTGTGTTGGTTGATGACAGAATCCCATTAGTCATGATATAGTGATATCAAACCAAGCACATAGGTACATGTTAGAGAACAAGGTACCAGACAGACCCACCATGAGAGTGATACATGGAACCATGACTTGGTAGTCACAGTCAGCTCTCACAGTGATGGTGGTGAGTGTGATTCTTAGACCTGAAATCACTACACTCAACACATGCCTTTGGGTACACTTTGACATCATCAAACCCAGTCCTGAAACATGGGTTTATATAAAGTGATGATTGGGTGGATTTGACACATGGGGCTTTTGAGGGGTGAGTGATAGATATGGGATTTGTCCCTCCTGAGGGAGTTTGATGTCCTTGGCCACTTGATGAGTAGGATTGAGAAAGTCATGCACATGCACATGTGAATCAATATGTGATATTGATGTCACACACATCTCACTCAGTCTGCTCTGAGATCAAGAAAATGAATGAATGTTGACAGGATGACTGTTCCATGCCTCAAGTTCATTCAGGATATCAGTGACAAAGGAATTATACATTCACTGTAACACCATTCACGGACTGTAGGATTGAAAGTTGTTCTCCAACGTTCTATTTCACTTGGGTAGCACTGGTGTGTGACTAAACACCGCTCTTTGCTTATGAAGTCATAAATGTTATGTACTTTCAATGCCAACGTGAAATGGACCTGTAGGGTCACACACATAGGATTTAACCTGGAATAGGAGTTTGTCCACAAGCAATGTTTAGATTGATTACTAAAGGAGTTTAGTAGTTCAATTAAACACTCAATTAATCGATAGCTCAATATCATAGTGTTCAAGGTGTTGGACTGATTGATTAGAATATCGAATTGATTGAAACCACAATTGACTGATTCTGCACAATCTGTACTCCCAACCGATCGGCTCATGTGATGAACCGATCAGCTCAGTTTGGAGAAACGATCGGCTCAAGGACAGGGTGAACGATTGCTTCAAGTGTTGAAATGATCGGTTCAACTTTTGCAACCGGGCAAGTTGGGAAAGTAGGATTGGTGAGAATTTTCCTTTCGTTTCACTTGCCCAATTTGATTGGAACAAGGATTGTTATTTGATACCAATTAGACAAAAAAGTTGGAAAGTCGATCGGGAACTGACCAAGACCACGAACCGACCGGTTCATGGGTCCCAACTGATCAATTGAGGTGTCAACCGACTGGCTTAGATCCCCAACCGACCGTTTCAGTTGTGAAATGATCGGTTCAGGTTGTGAGTTGGTTGTGTTTTGTGAAAAATTTCAAACCCTTCTACTCCTGCTTTAGTCCCGCATTTCCCGGGATAGAGAACCTTATCCCATGACCCTCCTTTATATATAGGGGTATTGGGGGCTTCTCAAAGGACAACACAGTGCAACCAGTTGCTCTGTGAAGTTGTCGTTCTCTCTGGTTTTGGTAACCAAGAGAGAGCCCGAGCAAGTGCTACCCGAAAAGGGATGCACAGCAAGGGAAAGACAACTGCAGACAGCGACTGCTGGCAGGAGAGTGTGTTGGTGACTAGTACGCCAACAGGAGGGTGCGACTCCTTCTGATTCCTTGTGGGACAAGGAGATCGGAGTTCCAGGCTGTCCATGTGGATGACTGTAGAGGCGGGAGACCTCTGTCGCTCAGAGGACAACTGTCAATCCCGACAGTCCTAGTGAGACCAGGATTCTTTAGTCCCGGTGCGACCAGGAGCTGCACAGACACCGTCCAAGACCGGAGGTGAAGACCACGCAAGGCGCGAGGTACTGTCGCCGAGCAAGCCTCGGGACAAGGTATGCATCCACAAACCATCTTTCCTATTGTATAGACATTGACGCGATTCATTTTGTTCTGGGTTTTGGGGAGAAAATTTTTGTTTTCGCTGCTTCTCTGCCTCCTCTAAAACCCAACAGTGGTATCAGAGCCACATCAACTGTTCTATATTTTAGGATTATCGATATGATCGATTTTGGTTTGTCGCCTTTATTTATTGTATACGGTGCAAATAAAATTGGCTTTATGCATGTCCAATCCACAAATCCCAAATATACATATATGATATGTAATATTAATGTACTCGATACGCGTCGCCCTTAAACAAGTTTTGTGGTGGATGTGTAGCATGGTTATGGCCTATAAACCCCTATATATGTGTGTGGTTGTATGTGGTTACTTGCATCTCGGTCTGCACACCAATTCCTTTTCTCCTATTCCAGATGTAAGTCAAAATAATTCAAGAATTCTTTCCTACCTTTGCTCCCCCCGAATGTAACTCGGGGTTTCACAATTCAATTGTAAATAGGATAGATTTTATTTCCTGTTATGTCAAAGAACGACAGACGACCTAAGACGATCGATTCAAGGTGTGAACCGATCAGTTGACATTCCAGACGACCAGTTCGAGGAGAGAGACGAGCGGGTGGTGACCTGAGGAGATGCACGGCGACCGATGAACCGATCAACTGGAGGCACCAATCGATCGGCTGGTGGCACCCGAACAACCAACTTGATGGTGAGCCGATTAGTCATGGAGATGAGCTGATCAAGCCCAGAAAGGCAGGCATAGATTACATCTTGTACAGGTTGCATGTGATGTAGACCTAGATGACCGTGATTCCTCTTGGCTCGAGGAATCACATTAGGATGGCCATAATCATTACTTTTATTGTTTCACATGTTTTCTGTGGGATATAGCATGTATATGATATGTACTATATATTGTGGTGATTGGATATTTACATGTATATAAAAATCAAATCCCTCATTAAAATATTAAGTCTTATACGCCTTCCATTAGCGACACACATGTCAAACTCGATCGACCAAGCATAGGTTACACAAAAGCGTGGTGCGTTGTCCATCTTGTGGAAGTGTGAAGGGTTGACATGCAGGTTCTACCAAAGTAGGGTGCATGTTTACCATGTCCGCTTTTGGGATAGACTTAACTGGTGATTCTTAGATATTCTAAGCCTAGAGGCACAGAATGTTCATGGCAAGGTGTTGCACATGTTCATTCATCAAGAGTTGCATTTGATGCAATTGGCATGGTGGCCTACCTAAATAGTCAAGATTATGGGCGATCAGCCAAAGCTGACTCATGACTTGATGAAATATGGATCTTGACCCACTAGAAGATTGTACGCTGCAATCTTCCGAATTTATGGTGAGGGCTATCAATTTGAGTCAAAATAGTCAGAGTGGTAATTAATTAAAGGCATAATTAACTATCGTCAAATTTTATTCAAATCAAATCAAAAGGAGTTTTGACAAAATGAAAATTTCTCTTGTAGAATGGAAAAAGAATCATCTTTTAAAATGGGCAAAAATAATTGAGAACAAATTCCATAACTAGTTGAGGACTGTGAGAAGTGTTCTGCACAATCCAGATATACCAGGAGCCTTTGAATCCACTCTATGTATGCTTAATGCGTTGGTGAAGAAGAAAGAAAGTTCGTTGATAGAGATCAATGGAACGAAAGGTAAGGGAGAGAAGGGTTCTCTCGCCAAACCAATTTCTTCTACATGGAGAGGATGGAAGGAACGATGGAAGAAGAAGTCGGAGATAGAGATCTCTACTTCTGGTGTATACGTGATAGAGATTAACTTTACTACTTCTTCATCATGGGTACTTGATACCGGATGCGGATCTCACATTTGTTCAAATGTGAAGGATCTTAAGAGAAGTAGGCCTTTAGGGAAAGGCGAGGTTGAACTACGTGTTGCTAATGGGGCAAGAGTTGTCGCTAGTGTCGTAGGAACCTATGAGTTAACTCTGCCTGGTGGGCTGATAATAGAGTTGAAGAACTGCTATTATGTACCTGCCATAAATAGGAATATCATTTCCGTCTCTTGTTTGGACAAGGATGGATTTGAATTTCTTATTAAGAATGGAAATTGTTCCATTTCTAAAGATGGGATCTTTTATGGCAGTGCCCCAATGTCTTATGGTCTATACTTGAAAGATTTGGAGACAAATGTATACAACGTAAACACCAAAAAGTAAAAACTCAACGACTCAAACAAAACATATCTTTGACATTGTCGTCTAGGGAACATAAATGAGAAGCGCATTTCTAGACTCCATAAAGATGGTTATCTAGACTCTTTTGATTATGAATCAATAGAGACATGTGAATCTTGTTTATTGGGCAAGATGACCAAGACTCCCTTTTTAGGTAAAGGTGAGAGAGCTAGTGATCTATTAGGACTCATACATACTGATGTATGTGGGCCTTTTAGAACTAATGCCAGAGGTGGGTATTAGTACTTCATTACCTTTACTGATGACTTCAGTAGGTATGGCTATGTATACCTGATGAAACATAAGTCAGAAACCCTTGAAAGGTTCAAGGATTTCATGAATGAAGTACAGAACCAACTTGGTAAAAGTATTAAGGCACTTCAATCCGATCGAGGTGGAGAATACTTAATCCAGGAGTTTTAGGACCTTCTGTGAGCCCATGGTATTGTATCACAATGGACTCTTCCTGGAACACCACAACATAATGGTGTGTCTGAAAGAAGGAATCGCACATTGTTGGATATGGTGCGATCAATTATGAGTTTTGCTGATCTTAAAATTTCTTTCTGGGGTTATGCTCTTGAAACAGTCGCGTTTACACTTAACCGAGTACCATCTAAATCGGTTCAAAAGACACCATATGAGATATGGACCGGGAAGCGTCCCAATTTGTCTTTTATGAAGATTTGGGGTTGTGAGGCTTACATTAGGAAAATGTTTCCTAATAAGCTTGGACCCAAATCTAATAAATGTTATTTTGTTGGTTATCCCAAGGAGACCAAGGGATATTATCTATACCACCCCACTGACAACAAAGTGTTCGTTACCAGGGATGTTGTATTCCTAGAGAAGGAATTTATTTCCAAAGGACACAGTCGGAGGAAAATAGAGCTTGAAGAGGTTCAAGCCCAACAAGAAAACATTGAACTGATAGATGTACGAGAGGAATATGGAGATTCACAAGGTGTTGTGGAATCTCATTCTCCTCAGGTAACACAAGGACCTCGTAGATCTAGTAGGACCCACCTTGAACCTCAGAGGTTTGGATACCTTGTGACTTAGGAACGTGGTGAGTTAATCATAGATGATGATCCAACTACCTACGTAGAGGCTATGGAGGGACCAAATTCTGAGAAATGTCTTGAAGCCATGAGATCCGAGATGGAATCCATGTACTCCAACAAAGTATGAACTTTGGTGGAACCACCCAAAGGGGTAAAACGCATAGGGTGCAAGTGGGTCTTTAAGAAAAAGACCGACATGGATGGCAATATGCAAACTTATAAAGGCTGATTTTTTGTGAAGGGATTTCGACAAGTTCAAGGTGTTGACTATGACAAAACCTTTTCTCCAGTTGCCATGATTAAGTCCGTCAGGATCATGCTTGCTATTGCAGCTTATTATGACTATGAGATTTGGCAGATGGATGTTAAAACTGCATTCCGTAACGGGATTATAAATGAGGATGTGTACATGACACAACTTGAAGGTTTTCTTGATCCAAAGAATGCCAATAAAGTCTGTAAGCTGCTAAGGTCAATCTATGGATTGAAGCAAGCATCTCGGAGTTGGAATCTTCTATTTGATGAGGAAGTCAAACTGTTTGTCTTTATTCAAATTGAAGATGAACCTTGTGTGTACAAGAAGGTTAGTGGGAGCTTGACCACATTCCTCATATTGTATGTGGATGACATACTTTTGATGGGGAATGATGTCTTAGCCTTAGAGAAGGTAAAGACTTGGCTTGGGAATACTTTCTCAATGAAGGACTTAGGAGAAGCATCCTACATTCTAGGAGTTAAGATCTATAGAGATAGATCTAGAAGGCTTCTCAGACTAAGTCAGAGCACGTACATTGACAAAGTGCTGAAGCGGTTCAGCATGGAGAACTCAAAGAGAGGCAACATCCCCATGCTACATGGAGTCACCGTCTCTAGAGCTCAATGTCATGAATCTTCTGAAGAGAGGGAGTGTATGAATGGGATCCCATATGCATCAGCCATCGGATCCATCATGTACGCTATGTTGTGCACACACCCAGATGTCTCGTATGCTCTCAGTATGACGAGCAGGTACCAGTCAGATCCCGGGGATGCTCACTGGACAGCCGTGAAGAACATCCTCAAGTACTTGCGAAGGACTAAGGATCAATTTCTTGTTTACGGCAACAAGGAAGAGCTGGTTGTAAAGGGTTACACCGATGCAAGCTTCCAAACCAATAAAGATGATTACAGATCACAGTCAGGATTTGTATTTTGCCTTAATAATGGAGCTGTGAGCTGGAAGAGTTCCAAGCAAGAAACAGTTGCTGATTCTACTACGGAGGCCGAGTATATTGCTGCTTCACATGCAGCAAAGGAGGCTGTGTGGATCAGGAAGTTCATTTCTGAACTTGGTGTAGTTCCCAGTAGTTGTGATGCAATTGAGCTTTATTGTGACAATAATGGAGCTATTATACAAGCTAAGGAACCCAGATCACATCAGCGGTCCAAGCACATACTACGGCACTTCCATCTCATATGAGAGATCGTACAGCGAGGAGATGTGAAGATTTGCAAAGTACCAACTGAAGACAACATAGTTGATCCACTGACTAAGGCCCTTTCTCAGCAGAAGCATGATGGTCATGCTAGGTCACAAGGACTGAGGTTCCTTGGTGACTGGCTCTAAGTGCAAGTGGGAGTCTGTTGGTATGTATGCCCATAGAGAAAGTCATATGATGATTGTAATGGGATACTTTGTAAATGATTTGAATAATAATAAAGGCAATTTCCAATCTATATGTTTAAACTATTTCTGAGATGATGGTGTAACATGATAGATGTATAAAGAATTGTTTTACTCAATGACGTATGCTTTTGGGTTGAGGACTTGAATGATGAGATCATACGGATGTTAAGAGTATTCATTCTTGTTTAGTCCCTAGTCAGTTGTTATTGTGGAAATAACCATAGACATCACTAACACTGAAGACTAGCTTGTGTGTTGGTTGATGAAAGAATCTCATAAGTCATGATATAGTGATATCAAACCAAGCACATAGGTACTTGTTAGAGAACAAGGTACCAGACAGACCCACCGTGAGAGTGACACATGGAACCATGACTTGGTAGTCACAGTCATCTCTCACAGTGATGGTGGTGAGTGTAATTCTTAGACCTGAAATCACTACACTCAACACATGTCTTTGGGTACACTTTGACATCATCAAACACAGTCCTGAAACATGGGTTGTTATAAAGGTGATGATTGGTGGCTTTGACACATGGGGCTTTTGAGCGGTGAGTGATAGATATGGGATTTGTCCCTCCTGAGGGAGTTTGATGTCCTTGGCCACTTGATGAGTAGGATTGAGAAAGGAATGCACATGCATGTGTGAATCAATATGTGATATTGATGTCACACACATCTCACTCAGTCTGCTCTGAGATCAAGAAAATGAATGAATGTTGATAGGATGACTGTTCCATGCCTCGAGTTCGTTCAGGATATCAGTGACAAAGGAATTATACATTCACTGTAACACCATTCACGGATTGTAGGATTGAAAGTTGTTCTCCAACTTTCTATTTCACTTGGGTAGCACTGATGTGTGACTAGGCACCGCTCTTTTCCTGTGAAGTCATAAATGTTATGGACTTTCACTGCCAACGTGAAATGGACCTGCAGTGTCACACACATAGGATTTAACCTGGAATAGGAGTTTGTCCACAAACAATGTTTAGATTGATTACTAAAGGAGTTTAGTAGTTCAATTAAACACTCAATTAATTGATAGCTCAATATCATATTGTTCCAGGTGTTGGACTGATTGATTAGAGTATCAGATTGATTGAAACTGCAATTGACTGATTCTGCACAATCTGTACTCCCAACTGATCGGCTCATGTGATGAACCGATCGGCTCAGCTTGGTGAACCGATCGGCTCATGTGATGAACCGATCGGCTCAAGGATAGGGTGAACGATTGCTTCAAGTGTTGAAACGATCGGTTCAACTGTTGAAACCAGGCAAGTTGGGAAAGTAGAATTGGTGAGAATTTTCCTTTCGTTTCACTTGCCCAATTTGATTGGAATAAAGATTGGTATTTGATACCAATTAGAAGCAAAAGTTGGAAAGTCAATTGCGAACTGACTAGGACCACGAACCAACCGGTTCATGGGTCCCAACCGACCGACTCAGATCCCCAACCGATCGTTTCAGTTGTGAAATGATCGGTTCAGGTTGCGAGTTTGTTGTTTTTGTGGAAAATCTCAAACCCTTCTACTCCTGCTTTAGTCCCGCATTCCCCGGGATAGGGAACCCTGTCCCATGACCCTCCTATATATATATATATATATATATATATATATATATATATATATATATATAGGGGTATTGGGGGCTTCTCAAAGGACAACCCAGTGAAACCAGTTGCTCTGTGAAGTTGTCATTCTCTCTAGTTTTGGTAACCAAGAGAGTGCCTGAGCAAGTTCTACCCAAAAAGGGAGGCACGGTAAGGGAAAGACAACTGCAGAAAGCGACTGGTGGTAGGAGAGTGTGTTGGCAACTAGTACGCCAATAGGAGGGTGTGAATCCTTCTGATTCCTTGTAGGACAAGGAGATCGGAGTTCCAGACAGTCTGTGTGGACGACTGCAGAGGTGGGAGACCTTTGTCGCTCAGAGGACAACTGTCAATCCCGACAGTCCCGGTGAGACTAGGAGTCTTCAGTCCCAGTGCGACCAGGAGCTACATAGACACCGTCCAAGACCGGAGTTGAAGATCACACAAGGCACGAGGTACTGTCGCCGAGCAAGCCTCGGGACAAGGTATGCATCCACAAACCATCTTTCCTATTATATAGACGTTGACGTGATTCTTTTTGTTCTGGGTTTTTGGGGAGAAAATTTTTGTTTTCGCTACTTCTCTGCCTCCTCTAAAACCCAACATCCATATCATTAAAGATAGTTGGACCATTCTTATGTGTGACCTATGCACTTCATGGTAAGAGTGATAGGTTAGTGGATGAAAGTATTAAGATGGGAAATTCCTTAAGCCAAGATAAGTTGATAACTCAAGAAAGTTGGAAGTGATGAGGACATCAAGATGTGATAGATATCACTTTTAGCATTCCAGGGCTGATATACTCTGATGCACATCAAAGCCAATATACTTGGATAAGAAACACATGAAGTGTGTTATGTCAATTGTTACAATGAAATGTAATGAGTTTGGTATACTTTGATAAGTATAGGCTAATATACCTTAAGAATGGAGTTAAGCCAAACTAATGAGTATGATGTAATCATATCATGATAAGGATGGGAAATGAACTCATACCTTGCATTAATAAACATTTAATGAAAAATGTTAAGAGTAATAAACATGATTGATTACTCAAGATGTTAATGGATGCTCCTATAAGTGTGGAGCAATGTATTAAGGTTTATTTGATATATATGAAAGCCTAATGTGAGATGGGAAAACCCTAACCCTAAATTGGGTATTGGGACATGAAAAACCCTAATGTGATGTGAAAAGTAAGCCCTAACCCTATTGAGGGGATAGTGGTGTTACTATTGTATTATATGAGGGAATACATTGTTGTTGCCTAGAGAGAGGTGATAAGATGTGAATGGCCTTATGAGCCGTATGGTTAGATGTTGCCTAGTAAGAGGTGACAAGATGCTTTAAGGGCTTTGTGAGCCATGAGATTAGTTGAGAGGTAACAAGATGATTATAAAAGTCTCTTGTAAGAGATAATAATGTTCATAATGAATCAAGGAATGGGAACTTAGGAATATAATAATAATAATAATAATAATAATAATAATAAAAGGATACAATTATCATAATGGAATCTAGATTATACATGTGATAAGAAAAGAGGAATACTTGTAATACATAAAGAATGTATTGAGCATGATTGGCATCGCCATAGTTTAATGTTAGAAAAAGAATAAGGTGCCCAGTGTTGTGTAAACAGACATGGGATGCAATCAAGATTGGTTAAAGTCCAATACCTGGCAGAGGTGTAATGCCTGAAATCAGGATTGGTTAGAGTCCAATGCCTGGCTGTGTAATCAGGATTGGTTAAAGTCCAATGCCTGGTTATGTAATCAGGATTGGTTAAAGTCCAATCACTGGCTGTGTAATCAGGATTGGTTAAAGTCTAATGTCTGGCTGTATAATCAGGATTGGTTAAAGTCCAATGTCTGGCTATGAAATCAGGATTGGTTAGAGTCCAATGCCTGGCTGTGTAATCAAGTTTGGTTAGAGTCTAATACCTGGCAGAGGTGTAATGCCTATAATCAGGGTTGGCTAAAGTCCACTGCCTGGCTGTGAAATCAGGATTGGTAGTGTCCAATGTCTGGCGGTGTAATCAGGTTTGGAAGAAGTCCAATACCTGGCAGAGGCTAAATGCATGTACTGATGACACATGATTGGTAATAGACCAATGCATGTAATAGTAACACAGGATAGGTATCAACCCAGTGCCTGTATTGTTGATATATGAGTACATGGTAGATATATCTCCTTATCTGTTAAACAGGTTGGCTAAGGCCAACAGAATGGAACAAGAGTGTTTCATGGGTGACATAACAACATGATAAGTGTCATAAGAAAAGTTTAATATGATGTATAAATGATATACATGTCATTCCTATTCCTTATTAAAAGAATAGATGATATATTGCTCTATCATAAATAGGTGCAATGCTTTCAAAGTTGAGAATGCTTTAAAGTGCTTATCATATGCCCAATTTCATATCTTTAAACTACAATAACAATGTTTTGGGGGAGAGTTATATCTCCCACTGGGGCAATTTATAATTGTCTCACCCCTATGGGATCCAACATTTTTAGGTGGACGCGGACAAAGAAGAAGATACTATTTTGCAAGAAAAAGGAAAGCAATAGCCTAGACTGAAGTGAGATCTCAGGTGGAGACCCTGATTGTCAAGTCATATAGTTAGAAAGTCTTATGTGTCGTCTATGTACTCTCAGGTCCTCATAGTTTATAGTTATAGTTTTTAATAAATCGATCTAAGGTTTTCGCTTGATGCCTCGAGGTTTTATGCTGTCTGTATATAATGCTTATAGGGCAACTGATGTTGTAGTCTCTGAGAAAGGATGGTACAAGTTATGTACGTTTGAACCAGAATGTAAATGTTATACAATGGTTCTTGATGGAAAAGATTTCCTATGTGTGGATCTCTTTGCAAAAAGTTTTGATTTTTAGTAATTTTCAGTAATCCGCTGCAAATAATTTGCTTCCGCTTAAGTTAATTTTTTTTTGTGAGTTGGATGCCACAATCACTCCTCTACTTACAATTTTTTTAGAGAAACCATGTTGATATAAAGAATGTCAATGCTAGAGTAGATCTTCCAAAAAAACTAAGTATCAAATTAGTTAAGTTCAATTAGTCTTTGTCACTCTAGGTCCTTGTATATAAGCGAGAGAGTTGTAAATGATGATGTGTAACTTTGTTTCCTTAATAATAGAGAATGTATATGATTATCATGTTGTATTTATGTGGAAGTGTGTAAAATAAAAAGAATGTTTAGATATGTATCTTTATTGTTAAAATAAGGTTAGAGTCAAGTTTTAAACCCCATGTATAGTTAATTTATGTGATTGAATGTGAGAAAACAAGGTGTTTGAGATTGAAAAAAGAAGAAGTTAAGAGTGGTCTTGGTTTTATGTTTAATCTTCAAATTGTATACTAATCTCATGATTAATGATTATTGCGAGATGTGAGTGTAACAACTTGGTATCAGAGCTTAGGTTGAGTCATCAATGACCATTATAATAGAAATTCAGAGTTATAAGTGAGGCAGTTAGGAGGTAATGTGTCAATAGCTCTAAGAGGTGTGAATTTTAGGATACCCTGGCCCAATATCTGAATACTTGTGTTGACCAGTATCAAGCTACTATATCTATTCTTCCTTGGAAGCCCTGGCCAGGTATGCAGAGAAAGGATGGGTTAGAGAGAAACCCTAGAGACATTAGGGTTAGAAGACCAAATAGTAATGAAGGAATAAGGGCATAAAGATAGAATGTAATATGTCTTTTTATTTATAATGTTGTTTCTACTTTAGATCAATAGAAATTCTCTTATATATTTGAATTTAGATATCTTAT
The DNA here is from genome assembly GCA_963693085.1 of Alisma plantago-aquatica. NCBI lineage: Eukaryota > Viridiplantae > Streptophyta > Magnoliopsida > Alismatales > Alismataceae > Alisma > Alisma plantago-aquatica. The sequence continues at coordinate 615,467,705 of OY856409.1, forward strand.
TTTTAGAATATATTTATGGTTCTTTAAGATTTTTGTACAATACAAAGTTACTTCAGTTTTTGTTTAGATTCTTTATATCAAGTAGTTAAAAATTATCTTTAAATGAGTTTGTCCTAAGTAGATATTCTTTCTACATGTTTGAGATGAATAGGAGTCAGTTATTCCTAAGTAGCTCTTGGCTTCATGATCGCAGGTTCGGTCTGGCCCGACTGACAAGATGCATCCCACAGATCTAATGTCTTCTATTAATAATATAGTAAGAGTAGACTATAGATATTTTAGACTCATATTGTAGTGAGAATGTACATACACAAATATATTAAAAAATAGATTCATCTATGGTACACATAGATGCATTCTCTGCCTCAAGGACTTAAAAGATTAATTTCATTTATTATTTAATTGCAATTTGTTGAATTCATTTGGAATCATTTCTTTTTCCCTACATCTAATGAATATAACATCTCACTCTGGACTGTATCTAAACTCTTCGACGCTAGATGTAGGACAATAAGTTGACACAATAGACATTTACCCTTGTTTCGTGCATATTTTTGTTTATTTGGTGTGAAAAATATTTAAGATTTTATAATAATCACTTCTTTAATCTCACTGATATCTTCTTCGTTGTCTCCAACCTCCTTCCATCTTGGTGCATCTGGGACAACTAATGATGTCTCTGGTCAGAACTATAAAGAGACAAGAGGGCCAAGGTCATTGAATCATTATCATACGTTGGCCGATGGCAACCCTAGCAGCATCCACCGAGTGCTGGAGGCACCATGCCAACAAACGATTTGATTGCATCTATGGGCCGTGATTGCATCTTTATGATCTCGGCCTCTGGTGGTGTCAGCCATGTTGAAACTCTTCTATTCATGAATTTGATTGTCAACGTGACATATCACTATCCACAGATTTGTGGGCCCCATAGAGGATTGTACGGTCTGGATATATTTCTAGGATGGAGTACTCCAAAACTCTGCGAAGTTCCTTTGTCTTTGTTGCCTGTAGCCATAAGCGGACAGGAAAATGAACCAATCGTTTGTGCGAATTACATTGTATTGGCCTTGCATGAAGTCCATATATCCGCAATGGATTATGAGCAAAGCTGCAATGTATTTATTGTGTGGGCTTATAAGTGTATTTTATGTGATCCATATGACTGGGTGCTTCGTCGTGACTCCCCTTTTTGTCGCTCATGCTCTCGTAAACCTCCAGCAAATCCCTATATATCTTTACATGAGATAATGATGCCTCGGTGCTGCTACTTGATCCCGCAATTCAGAAAACAGTCGGGAGGAGTTCTCATCTTTCAAACAGACGCCAAGCCGGTGTGACGTTGTCTTATACTGGTATTGCTTACATCAAATATTGACGATGCCGTCATCCGCGCCACCATGTCAATCCGGATCACCCGCCAGATCCTCCTGCTTGCCTTTGAATCTAATTCAGATGAACTATAATGATTAACCTTGAACACGTGCTCCTTATGTGAGATGATGACCCTACCGCGCACAGAGCAATCCTAAACCACAAACAATGGTGGGGGAGGAGCGCTCCTCAGACTCGGTGCCTGATGAATGACGGCGGCACAACCATTTACTGGTGCCCAATGGCATTGGCCTTGGCAAAGATATCATATCCACTGTCGGGCTGCAGTTGGCAAACTACATGGCTACTAGATAGGAAACTTCTTAATTTGTTAACAGTGGGTCGGGAACTACATCCTGTTACAAACACCAGCATGATTTTTTTTTCTAGGATGAAAATAGCACTTACTTGCGCACTACATTGGGGAACATCTCAAGACATGTATATAGGCCTTCGGTTGTGTGTATAATGAGTTTTTTTGCATGCAAAAAGACATTTTGGCTCATATGTTCTTGAAAGGGCACCAGTTTATCGGATGACTAATAGGTCATTGGTACGCACTCATTAATGCAGTGTAATTGTATCAAGAAACATAGCAAGGAGGTGTATTATGAGTATGCTAGCGCTGCTTCTGTCATGTTTAGTGTTACTGTGAACAGTTTGGTGACTTATGGTTCCTGAGTGGGTATCTCTTGAGGCCTCCGCAGTTTTGTGTGCTACTCTGGTAGTAGTTACAAAATAAGTGAACCCTAATTAGAACGAAGATGCATCCTTGTAAACCTTGGGCGACCACAACATGCTGATGACATCAAGGATTTGTACGCCCTGAGAGAGATCTAGGTATGCGAGCTATAATTTTAATATTGTTGGTTTGTTATTTGCTAAGTTATAATATATATTGGTTCGAATTTTTCTGATGATAACTTAAGCTTATACTAATGATAAACCTATTCTTTCTATGTGAGTCATGAAATGATTATACTAGAAGCAGTTGCCAAAAACTATAGCCAATGCTCTCAATACAATCTCAAGTGGATTTTTAATATTTGCCACTAAAAAAAATGACGGCACTATTTGACAAACATCTCTACCATTTTGTTGCAAATCTTCCTTCTATATCATTACTAGTAAACACACACGTACACATGTACGTGTCAAATAAAATTAGAAGTGTAAGAATCATCATTTATGAGATTGCATAATGCATTTTCCTTAATTAATTTGAATCGGCAATGAAAGAGCGAGATCGACAGATGGAATAGTTTAGTTGAGAAGGTGGAGTTTTTTGGTCATTTTGAATGGGAAAATGATTTTTAAATTAGTTGGAGTGTGATGCCACGGTCATGGTTGTAACATGAATTAGAGATAAATACGGAAATCATGGGTAATTTCAGTTGGAGAAAAAATATTGACCATTATCCACATTCTTTGCTAATTGTGATGGATATTTAAAATGGGAGGTGACTCGTAACGGTAATTTTAAAAGGAATTATCATGTAGAATAAATATTTGTAGGAGCAAAATTCCTTGAAAAAAGGAGAGATGAGAGTGAGTAAAGGAGAGCTCGGCATCAAACTCGTTCTTTTTATAGTAGTATAGATAATGATTTTCTTATTGAATTAAATGGATAATAACAAAGAGCGTCAATTTCGTATAATCCTGCAAAATAATGAGCTATAGACGACATTTTTGTATACCAATTTGATAATCCAAATCATTATAAAGTGAATAGACACACATTGGTGAGCTAGACCTCCCTCCTATTTTTGTATGAGTTTTTATTCACACTTTAGGACAATCATACAAACAACTATTTGTGGGGAAGCTCAAGTGAATATGTTCCAAGACGTCCTTGATTGTGTATATCATGATTGTCTATATCAATATGATAATACAATACATTATAAGTCAAAATTTGGTCACAAATAATATATGTAATTCATAATTCTGACAAGAAATGATGCATTGAGATGGTCTGAATGTGTAGAAACTACTGCTCCAGACAATCCCAACCAAATGTATGGCGACTATCGTTAATCAAGTTCCTATCTCATTTTGTCGAACGCTAAGTACAGTTACCTATTGTTGAAGCAATAATAAGTTCAACAAGAGGTGAATCATGCAAAGATCATACGAAAGAGGATGCCCAGTTCATTGTGTCATAATGACACATTAGAATTTGTAACAATTGTTTTCTATGTTCTTTCTGGTATCTAATATATGTAAGTTTCTGATGTCTTTCTATTATTCCTACCTTCTACTAACATCTACGCAGATTTTAAGATAGATATTGTTGGAAACCAAAGAACGATGTAGCCTCAAAATCATATTGTATACATTGGTAGAGGTCATGCAAAAAATTGTTCTTAGTATTTGACATTTTCACCCACCTAAGAAATCTAAAAAAATGCCAACTTTGTGAAAGTTTCGCAATTAAACCAGAAGTTCACCAAACTTCTGGTCAATGTAATCCCCTTCAACCTCCCATCATAACACCTCTCAGGATTTCAATGGAAACCTTCATTTCATAATGTTTCACCATTGTTGCCCTGCAATCGGGTTGTGTTTCATGAATCAAACCATGATGTACACTTGTCACTAATAGTGTCATTGTCATGCCAAGGAGATGTAGTACATATACATGATCTACAATGATAAGACATGAAGTTGGAAACATACAATCAGTAACTACAACCCTTTGGGTTGAGAATTTTTTTTAAGGATGCTCTCATGCAAGATGGACCAATAAGCTTGTAGTAGCGACATCCTTGCTTTATTATGAAAAGTGAATTAAATTATTGTTAAAAACTCCATGTCGTCTAATAGATAATCTTCCATCAAACTTGGCCATCAATCTTTACCTTCTATGAAAAGCTGCTCTTTGGCTAATTTCTCACAAAACATTCTATCAAATGCTTATTTTCATTCAGTATGGCTATATTTTTTCATAGAATGAAAAGCATTTGTTTAGTCCATTTGTACTATAGATTGTGCTTACCTCTCTCCATGTGATATTCATTTGTTATTAGATAAAGAGTTTCTCCCATCAAAAAATTATTTACCACATTTCTTCTCATAAATGTTAATGACAATAGTTTCTTTAGAAAAATAAGATTGTAAGTGTAACAACCTGTCTCACCTGATAATTATGTTACTATTACGATATGACTATTGAAACTACAAAATTTTATGTACGACACACACCAACCCATACATTAGTTCGCTGCTACATAAACAACATTCAACGTCACTTTTCGAGGGGTCAGTTATTTAAAGAAACCGACATTGATAAACATTACACGTCGGCTATCAAGGAAAACTGACGTCTATATTTTAAGACCAGCCAGACATAGGAATCACTTTTTATTCAGCATCGGCTATAGAAAAGAAACTGACGCCTAAAATAGCCTGCGAAATACAATTTTTTCAAGCGAAAAAAATTGCCCCCAAAGTGTAACATACATCGTTAGTGTTTTACCTAATAATCGACGCTTAAAGAAGATAAAAATTACGTGCAATTTTTACCATATGGGCGTTGGTTGTCGTGGGATAACCGACACTGATAAGGATTTGAGCGCCCTCCCAGCCAAAATTGTTAGGGTAAAGGATTATCTAATTGACGTCGGTTGTTATATTCAGCCGACACTTATTTTGTTTAGGTGTCAGTTTTTAAGCAAATCGACGCCTTTTATTAACTTAATAGTCACCGCGAGAAGGAGACTCTTCTGCTTTCTTTTGTTTCATCGTGAAAACGACTGTGCCTGATCTTTCTACTCCTGACGATGACGACGTCATGCCTGCTTCATTGGTTGATCCTGCCGCTATTGCTCCCCTGCGCCGCCACCGCTCATTATTGCTCTCCTCGCCAACGCCGTCGCCGGTTGCCCTATTCGCCACCCGCTCACTGGTGATCTCCTTCTCCTAGTCACCGCCTTCTCACCTCCTGGCCGCCGCCCACTCACCGCCTCTTTGCAACTCCAGCCACCTGCTCGCTACTCCTACAGGTACCCTTCTTCCTCCTCTTCTTGCTCCTTGCCCCTCTTTTCTTCCTTCTAGATGCCTCCTTACCAACAGCAAGCACGACCGTGTGGGCTAGAAACGTCCGTGCTTGCTGTTGGTAAGGAGGGAGCTAGAGGGAAGAAAAGAGGGTATATATTCAAAGGAAATCAATTATGAATTTGTGATGAAATCAATTATGTTCAATTATATGATGAAATCAATTATGTTCAAATCAATTATGTTTAATTATATGATGAAATCAAGTATGTTCAAATCTTGTGATGAAATCAATTGTGATGAAACCCTAACATCTACATGAATCCCTATTTTATGATGAAAACCTAACATCTACATACTCTATATGATACCTAAAATTGTGGTGAAACTCTAACATCAATTGTGATGAAACCCTAACATTTACATATCTATCCAAGATGATGAACATGCACGGACACTCCAAATGTTGAAATTAATGTTATAGAATATGATACCTAGATTAAATGATGTTACATGAAACCTAGGATATGAATGATGAAATTAGGATTGCAGGTATTGGAATGACAGCATACATGTATTTGTTGGCCTAGAAACCCATCCAAGATTTACTCATTAGGAGTAAATCTTGGATAGTCCCCTATTTGGGACTGTTCTTGAACACCTAATCTCACTTAGGATGTAAGTGTATAATATGTATTGGGTTTTCAAGAAAATTTCAGTAGCATTTCCCCATTTGTTCTCTAAGTACATATGTACTTGGAGAATAGCAGGGAAATGCTGCCGAAATTTTCTTGAAAACCCAATTCACATTATACACTTACTAGTGAGATTAGGTGTTCAAGGATGAGATAGGAGGTAAATATTTATTATATATAAGATGAAACTAGGATTGTAGGTATTGGAATGACAACATAAATATATTTGTTGGCCTAGAAACTCATCCAAGATTTAGATAGTCCCCAGTTTGGGACTGTTCTTGAACACCTAATCTAACTTAGGATGTAAGTGTATAATGCGTATTGGGTTTTTAATAAAATTTTAGTAGTATTTCCATGTTTGTTCTCGTACATATGTACTTGGAGAACAATGGGGAAATGCTGCTGAAATTTTCTTGAAAACCCAATACACATTATACACTTACTAGTGAGATTAGGTGTTCAAGGATGGGATAGGTGGAACATGTACATTTGTTATATATAAGAATGACATCACATGTATTTGTTAACCCTAGACCCTATTTTTTTCCTAATATATACTTGTTTTTTCTTTGATCATAGAATGGATAGATCATGGATGTCCATTTGCAATTGCTGCACCCTAGAGTTTATATCTGGTCTTGATCAGTTTATTAGATTTGCTGAGGAACATAGGAAACAACCTGGAGATAGGTTCTACTGTCCATGTAGGCATTGTGGTAACAACTTAAAATTCAGCACTGGTGACGAAATCAAAAGTCATGTCATGTGTAATGGGATTGTACAAGGCTATACAGAATGGCACTGGCACAGAGAGATTTCAAACTCAAAACCAGTGGATGTCGATAGCAGTGCTTGGGTGGAAGAAGAAACTGTCTCCGATAATTTAGATGTGAACAAACCAGTTCCATTAGACATCATTGATGTGATGTTGGATAGCTGTGGGGTAGAGCACGCCGATCCACCTCCCATCTTTAGAAACATTGTGCATGATGCTGAGATACCATTATACATAGGTTGTACTAAGTTTACAAAGCTTAGCGCTGTGTTGAGATTGTATAAGTTGAAAGCCAACAATAGATGGAGCGACAAAAGCTTCACTTCATTGTTGACTTCGTTGAAACAAATGCTTCCTGAAGGAAACGAGCTGCCAATCTCAACATACCAGGTAAAGAAATTGTTGTGCCCAATGAGAATGGAGGCCAAGAAGATACACGCATGCCCGAATGATTGTGTATTATTTCAAAAGGACTATGTGGATTTGAAAGATTGTCCAAATTGTGGTGCGTTATGGTATAAATTGACAACTTCGGGAGAGTCCAAAAGTGTTGGGTTTTAGGGGAGGCAGAGAAGGTAGCAGAAACAAAAATTTTCCTCCCCAAACCCAGAACAAGGAAACGCGTCAATGTCTATATAATAGGAAAGGATGGTTTGTGGAATCATACCTTATCCCAAGGCTTACTTGGAGACAATACCTCACGCCTTGTGCGGTCTTCAAAGCCGGTCTTGGACGGTGTCTGTGCAGCTCCTGGTCACACCGGGACTGACGACTCCTCCTCCTACCGGACTGTCAGATGACAGTTGTCCTCCTAAGCGGCAGAAACCTCCCGCCTCTGAAGTAGTCCACACGGACCACCTGGAACTCCACACTTCTTGTCCCACAAGGAAGTGGAAGGAGTCGCACCCTCCTATTGATGTACTAGTCACCAACACACTCTCCTGCCTCCAGTTGCAACTACAATTGTCCTTCCCTTGTTGCACCTCCCTTTGTGGGAAGCACTTGCTCGGGCTCTCTCTCGGTTACCAAAACCAGAGAGAACGACAACTTTGCAGAGCAACTGGTTGCACTGAGTTGTACTTTGAGAAGCCCTCAATACCCTTATATATTGGAGGGTCATGGGACATGGTTCTCTATCCCAGGCAATGCAGGACTAAAAGCAGGAGTAGAAGGGTTCGAGATTTTCCACAAAACAACCAATTCGCAACCTGAACCGATCGGTTCACAAGTGAACCGGTCGGTTGGAACACCAACCGATCGGTTGGGACCCATGAGCCGATCGGTTCACTTCTGAACTGGTCGGTTTGTGGTCCTAATCAGTTCCCGATTGATTTCCTTCTCTTGTTTCTAATTGGTATCGAATACCAATCCTTGTTCCAATCAAATTGGGCAAGGGAAACGCAAGGAAAATTCTCACCGACCTGACTTTCCCAACTTGCTCGGTTGCACCAGTTGAACTGATCGTTTCAACACTTGAACCAATCGTTTCACTCTGACCATGAGCCGATCGACTCAACACTTGAGCCGACCGGTTCAGCAACCTCAGTCGACCGGTTCAACACTTGAACCGATCGGTTGGGAGTGCAGGTTGTGCAGAATCAGTCAATTGCGATTTCAATCAATGTGATACTCCAATCAACATGTTCAACACCTTGAACATTATGATATTGAGCTATCAATCAATTGTGTGTTTAATTGAACTACTAAACTCCTTTAGTAATCAATCTAAACATTACTTGTGGACAAAACTCCTCTTCCAGGTTAAATCATATGTGTGTGACCCTATAGGTCCATTTCACGTTGGCAGTGAAAGTCCATAACACTTATGACTTCACAAGCAAAGAGCGGTGCCTAGTCACACATCAGTGCTACCCAAGTGAAAGTAGAAAGTTGGAGAACAACTTTCAATCCTACAATCTATGAATGGTGTTACAGCGAATGTATAATTCCTTTGTCACTAATATCCCGAATGAACTCGAGGCATGGAACAGTCATCATGTCAACGTTCATTCACTTTCTTGATCTCAGAGTAGATTGAACGAGATATGTATGACATCAATATCACATACTCATTCACACATGTGTGCGCACGCCTATCTCAATCCTACTGATCAAGTGGCCTTGGATATCAAACTCCCTCATGAGGGACAAATCCCATATCTATGACTCACCCCTCAAAAGCCCCATGTGTCAAAGCCACCCAATCATCACCTTTATAACAACCCATGTTTTAGGACTGCGTTTGATGATGTCAAAGTGTGCCCAACGACATGTGTTGAGTGTAGTGATTTCAGGTCTAAGAATCACACTCACCACCATCACTGTGAGTACTGACTGTGACTACCATGTCATGGTTCCATGTGTCAAACTCACGGTGGGTCTGTCCGGTACACTTGTTTTTCTAACAAGTACCTATGTGTTTGGTTTGATATCTCTATATCATGACTAATGAGATTCTGTCATCAACCAACACCACAAACTAGTCTTGTGTGTCATTGTTGTCTATCTACCTTCCACAATGACATCCGACTAGGGACAAAACAAGAATGTACAAACTCTTAGCATCTGTATGATCTCATCTTTCAGGTCATGAACCTGAAGGCATATGTTATTGAGTATTGTCATTCTCTAGACATTCAATCTGTTCTATCACTATCTCATATGACTGAACCCGAAAGAATTGGAAGCTTGGCTTTGATGTTTATCAAATCAATCTTAATGTATCCCACCAATCATCCCATGATTGGCTCTTAGGGCATACATACCAACAGACTCCCACTTGCACTGTGAGCCAATCACCCTTGAATCATATTCATAGTGATCTTCAAATATGTCCTACATGTTACTGTGCTCTAGTGCTTAACATAGTGAGTAATGGCAACACCTTTCCAAAGTCAGTATAAATTGCATGTCTCTCATCTCTTCGCTGTACGTAACACGTATGAGATGGAGTTGCCGTAATATGCAATCTAGTATTCCTTTGCTAACCTTTATCCACATTGCATGATCAAGGATTCCATACTTGTCATCAATGAGTGGAATATAAGTTCATCTCATGAACTTCCAGATCCATATAATATCCACTGCTATTCTCGAACGCATAGATACTCGGCATTTCCTTTTAAATGGTTTTATTGGAACACTTCCAATCATCAACAAACCTTCACTTTTATATATCCTATATATATTTTGCGATTAATTTTCTGTCCTTTCGGAAGTTCTCATCAATGTAACTCTTTACATCGAACTCTTCCTTATCTCCATAGAACTAGTACTTCTCAAGTTCTTATGGTATTCCAGTAACCCTTACTGGAAGTAGACAGACATCCACTCATCATGTCCCACATACGAGTTATCAGGATGAGCACATCATATTGTCATGTCGTACATACAAGATGATGAATGCATTTTATTCTTGCCATGTCCATACATGCAAGATAATGGGATGATTACATACATGATAGATCTGTATCTATTCTTAGTGTTCCCATTCTTCATAAGAATTGGACACTTGGCCTTGGGATACTAACTCCATGTAGCATGGACAAGTTTTCTCCCACTGAATCTGTGTATACTGAACACTTCAGTACAGATTGCCAATGTATGCTTTCTCTTTTCAGGTCAAGAGATTTTTTGAGAACTATCTCTATAGATTTCTATTCCTATCACATAGGAAACATCTCTTTCTTCCTTAAAGATAATTTCCACTTTTGGATTTCCATTTTAGAACATTTCCATTTCACATCGATATGTGGAATGTGAATATGCTCCCTCTAAATCACAGATCCCTTCTTTATCTTTGACATATCAGTCAAACCCTTTGACTATATCATCAAAGCAAAGATCCAATTCTGAGTTGCTTGTACTCAATCAATCACATTGATTAGTCCATTGTAACTTATAGACTTCATTTGCATTAGTGGATTCATAAACCTTATAGGTTGTGTCACGTACACATCCTTGTCTTATTCCTCATAGGAATGTGGTTTTAGTATCCATATGCCAAATGTCTTAGTCATTAAGTTGCAATCAACAAGCATCATCCTTTTCAAAATGTTATCCATGTGTCTTAACACTTAAGACTTATTCACACTTATGGATTTCATCCCAATGGGTGCTACCATCAAAGTCATACCTTATGGTTCACATGGATGACATTTAGGATGTAATGGTCATAAACCATAAATCAAAATTTGGTTCCTCATATTCATCTAGATAGTTGACTCATCACATGAACAACTAATCACATAGATAATTGAGGTGTATCTGTCAAGGATATAAGAACTCACAACTCCTTGTGATTCTCAATGTCCTTTCTTAGTGTGGGGTATTCTTTTATTAAGAAGAATTCAATTATTTGATAATCATTCTCTAACTCCTTAGAGTATGATTCCTTCTTGATTTAGACATCACCATGCCTTAATCATGAGTTCACTATGATACACTATCATAATCACTCATAAGGATCTCAATCATTTGGTTTTAGTATTTCATTCATTGATCTCATCAAGAATTAACACTTTACCAAATTTTATACTTCAATTATGATAATCTTGAACACTTCAAGATATTCATATTGGTATTTCTCTAAACACCATTTGAAGTATTAGCATTTGTTCCAATAGGTATGTAAATACATCACATGTATTATACCTTATAGGATAATCATTCTCCCACTACCTTTAGTGAAGATTGATTAATCATGTCTAAGATATTCATGTATTTTACTGGTTCTCTAACCAAAAGAGTCTAGATTTATCCATCATATGGGAACTAGAAATGAATTTCTTATGATTGATGCTAATTTTATTGTTTGAGTTATCTATAACCTTTTAAGTATCATCTTATCTTATGCATATCAAATACCACAAGATAAATAAGGCATTGCCACAAAGATCATATCTTTAAGATTGAAAACTCAACTTTATTAATTGCCATCATTGTCATACAATATGGAAAAATAAAGTGTTTCTATCTATTGGAAAAATGAAATAGCAGTTCATAAATGTATTACATTCCTTATAAGTTGGAAATAAACTAAAGTACTCCTATCTATGGCGGAAACACTTGCCCCAATTATGAGTGCTTTACACTTTACATCTTGGTATCATATACCTCAAAAAGTGTTACAAGTTTACTTTCATGACACCTTTAAGTAGAGACGTCTGTAGCCTCCTTCTTCTTTTGTTCTTCCAGATAGAGAGGACAATTCCTTTTCCAATGTCCTGGCTTTTGACAATGGTGGCAATTTCCTTTCTTGGTCACGCCTCCCTTGGCCTTGAGAGCTGAAGACGACTTGGACTCCTGGCTAGCATCAGAACCTTTCTTAGCTTTGCCCTTGCCCTTGCGCTTGGACTTGCCTTTCTTGCTCGTGATCACCATCACAGCCTTAGGCTTGTCCTTCTTCATCTGTATCTCGACTGTCCTCAACATGCCCAACAACTCTGACAATGGCCTATTAAAGTTGTTCATGTTGTAGTTCATCACAAACTGATTGTATGATTCTGGCAACGATTGCAGTATCACGTCAGTAGCCAACTCTTGGCTCAGTGGAAATCCCAGTCTCTGCAGGTTCTCCACATACCCAATCATCTTGAGTGTGTGAGGACCAACTGGATCTCCTTCTGTCATGACACACTTGAACAGCGCCCTAAAAAAATTGTATCTCACTTGCCGTGCTTGATCTTCATACATGTTCCTGAGATGTTGAATCATCTCAATGACACCCATGTTCTCATGCTGTCTCTGCAACTCATGGTTCATGGAACACAACATCAAGCACTTTGCATCAATGGCATCATCAAAATGCTTCTTGTAAGCATCTCTTTCTGCCTTTGGTGCATTAGGAGTGGGTTCCTCTAGAATTGGAGTATCCAGGACATTGAGCTTTCGCTCTTGAGTGAGAACAATTCTCAATGTCTGATACCAGTTGTGGAAGTTTGTCCCATTTAGCTTGTCCTTGTCAAGGACCGATCGCAAAGAAAAGTTGTTGTTGTTTGTTGCCATTTGAACTACAAAAGGAAATATGCAATTTTAGTCCAAAAAACTCATTTTTGACTTATTTGATTGATTTGAAAATTTGACGATATAATTAGGCCTTTATTTAATTATCGCTCCCACTATTTTACTTCAAATTGATAACCCTCACCAACAATTCAGAAGATTGCAGTGTACAATCTTCTAGTGGGCAAGATCCATATTTCATCAAGTCATGAGTCAGCTTTGGCTGATCGCCCACAATCTTGACTATTTAGGTAGGCCATCATGCCAATTGCATCATATGCAACTCTTGATAAATGAACATGCGCAACACCTCGCCATGAACATTCCTTGCCTCTGGGCTTAGACGCTATAAGAATCACCAGTTAAGTCTAACCCAAAAGCCGACACGGTAAACACATGCACCTTGATTTGGCAGAACCTACATGTCTACCCTTCACAATTCCACAAGATAGATGGCGCACCACGCTTTGGCGTAACCTACGCTTGGTCGATCGAGCTTTTCATGTGTGCCGCTAATGAAAGGCATATAAGACTTAATATTTTAATGAGGGATTTGGTTTTTATATACATATACATATCCAATCACCACAATACATAGTATGTATCATATACATGCTATATCCCACAGAAAACATGTACAAACGATAAAAGCGATGATTATGGCCATCCTAATGTGATTCCTCAAGCCAAGAGGAATCACGGTCATCTAGGTCTACATCACATGAACCCTGTACAAGACGAACTTTGTGGTTTGCCTTTGGAGAAGAGCAATTCATCACATTAACGACTTGCTCGGTCCGGCCCAGTCGTCTGGGTGCCACCAGCTGATCGGTTCGCCTGGTCGTCGTGCATCTCGTCATGGCCGCCACCCGCTCGTCTCACTCCTCGAACTGGTCATCAACCGATCAGTTCACTCCTTGAACCGATCGTCTGGAACGTCAACCGATCGGTTCACGCCCTGAACTGATCATCTCAGCTGTCGTCTAGATGTCCGCCGGTCTTCGACATAACAGGAAATAAAAAATCTATTCTAATATTACATTGCTTAAAAGGGAAACCCCGAGTTACATTCGGGGGGAGCAAAGGTAGGAAAGAATCTCAAATTATTTCGAGTTACATCAGGAATAGGAAAAGGAAGATCAGTGCGCAGATCAAGATGCAAGCAACCACATACAACCATACACATATAGGGTTTATTGGCCATAACCACGCTATACATCCACCACAAAACACGTTTAAGGGAGACGCGTATCGAGTGCATTAATAATACATATCATATATGTAATTGGGATTTGTAGATTTAGGATTGGACATGCATAAAGCCAATATTATTTGTATCACATGCAATAAATAAAGGCGACAAACCAAAATCGATCATATCGATATTCCTAAAATATAGAGCAGTTGACGTAGCTCTGATACCATAGTTGGGTTTTAGGGGAGGCAGAGAAGGCAGCGGAAACAAAAATTTTCCTCCCCAAACTCGGAACAAGGAAACACGTCAACGTCTATATAATAGGAAAGGATGGTTTGTCGAATCATACCTTGTCCCAAGGCTTGCTTGGCGACAATACCTCGCTCCTTGCGCGGTATTCAAAGCCGGTCTTGGACGGTGTCTGTGCAGCTCCTGGTCGCACTCGGACTGACTCCTCCTCCTTCTACCGGACTGTCGGATGACAGTTGTCCTCCTGAGCGGCAGAAACCTCCCGCCTCTGAAGTAGTCCACACGGACCACCTGGAACTCCACACTCCTTGTCCCACAAGGAAGTGGAAGGAGTCACACCCTCCTGTTGACATACTAGTCGCCAACACACTCTCCTACCTCCAGTTGCAGCTGTAGTTGTCCTTCCCTTGCTGCAACTCCCTTTGCGGGAAGCACTTGCTCGGGCTCTCTCTCGGTTACCAAAACCAGAGAGAACGACAACTTTGCAGAGCAACTAGTTGCACTGAGTTGTACTTTGAGAAGCCCCCAATACCCCTATATATAGGAGGGTCATGGGACAGAGTTCTCTATCCCGGGCAATGCGGGACTAAAAGCAGGAGTAGAAGGGTTCGAGATTTTCCACAAAACAACAAACTCACACCTGAACCGGTTGGTTGGAACACCAACCGATCGGTTGGGACCCATGAGCCGATCGGTTCACTTCTGAATCGGTCGGTTCGTAGTCCTGATCAGTTCCCGATTGACTTTCCTTCTTTTTTTTCTAATTGGTATCGAATACCAAACCTTGTTCCAATCAAATTGGGCAAGTGAAATGCAAGGAAAATTCTCACCGACCTGACTTTCCCAACTTGCTCGGTTGCACCAGTTGAACTGATCGTTTCAACACTTGAACCGATCGTCTCACTCTGACCATGAGTTGATCGACTCAACACTTGAGCCGATCGGTTCAACAACCTCAGCCGATCGGTTCAACACTTGAACTGATCAGTTGGGAATGTAGGTTGTGCATAATCAGTCAATTGCGATTTCAATCAATCTGATACTCCAATCAACATGTTCAACACCTTGAACATTATGATATTGAGCTATCAATCAATTATGTGTTTAATTGAACTACTAAACTCCTTTAGTAATCAATCTAAACATTGCTTGTGGGCAAAACTCCTCTTCTAAGTTAAATCTTGTGTGTGTGACCCTGTAGGTCCATTTCACGTTGGCAGTGAAAGTCCATAACACTTATGACTTCACAAGCAAAGAGCGGTTCCTAGTCACACATCAGTGCTACCCAAGTGAAAGTAGAAAGTTGGAGAACAACTTTCAATCCTACAATCCATGAATGGTGTTACAGCGAATGTATAATTCCTTTGTCACTGATATCCCGAATGAACTCGAGGCATGGAACAGTCATCCTGTCAACGTTCATTCACTTTCTTGATCTCAGAGTAGATTGAACGAGATATGTATGACATCAATATCACATACTGATTCACACATGCGTGTGCACGCCTATCTCAATCCTACTCATCAAGTGGCCTTGGATATCAAACTTCCTCAGTAGGGACAAATCCCATATCTATCACTCACCCCTCAAAATCCCCATGTGTCAAAGCCACCCAATCATCACCTTTATAACAACCCATGTTTCAGGACTGCGTTTGATGATGTCAAAGTGTGCCCAACGACATGTGTTGAGTGTAGTGATTTCAGGTCTAAGAATCACACTCACCACCATCACTGTGATTACTGAATGTGACTACCATGTCATGGTTCCATGTGTCAAACTCACGGTGGGTCTGTCTGGTACACTTGTTCTCGAACAAGTACCTATGTGTTTGGTTTGATATCTCTATATCATGACTAATGAGATTCTGTCATCAACCAACACCACAATCTAGTCTTGTGTGTCATTGTTGTCTATCTGCCTTCCACAATGACATCCGACTAGGGACAAAACAAGAATGTACAAACTCTTAGCATCCGTATGATCTCATCGTTCAGGTCATGAACCTGAAGGCATACGTTATTGAGTACTGTCATTCTCTAGACATTCAATCTGTTCTATCACTATCTCATATGAATGAACCAGAAAGAATTGGAAGCTTTCCTTTGATGTTTATCAAATCAATCTTAATGTATCCCACCAATCATCCCATGATTGGCTCTCAGGGCATACATACCAACAAAAACTGGTTCTCCTGCCAAGGTGATGTGGTATCTACCTATAATATCACAGTTTCGACACTTGTTTGCAAATCTGACAGATACGAAGAATTTGAGGTGGGATGCAAATGTTAAGAAAATTAATGATGGGATCCTACGACATGCGTATGATTCCCCACAGTGGAAGAAGATTGATCTATTGTACCCCAAATTTGATGAAGAAGACAGGAATCTAAGACTTGGGCTTTGTACAGATGGGATGAATCCGTATGGGATATTGAGCAACCAACATAGCACTTGGCCAGTCATGCTTGTTATATACAATCTGCCTCCCTGGTTGTGTATAAAAAATAAGTACGTTATGCTGTCGTTGTTGATATCAGGCCCTAAACAACTTGGAAATGATATTGATGTTTATTTTGAACCTCTGATTGATGACTTAAAGAAACTCTGGGGTGAAGGTGTCATGACCTATGATGCTTCACGAAGAGAGACATTTCATTTGCACGCTATGTTGTTTTGTACTATTAATGACTTTCTAACATACGGAAATTTGTCTGGATATAATGTACGGATATTGATACACTTGCTGAGGCAGAAGGCGGGGTGAAATTGTAAGATAAATTTACATTATGTTAAATTTTTAATGTGTATATATGAGGTCAATTGATCTGAAATTATATATACAGGTTAAAAAGAAGACACCCAGAGCATCTAGGCCTCCACCTCCACTTCCTGCATTACCAAGTTGGGTTCCAACTGACCTAAAATTCCCGTTAGGTCGTGCTTGTAAGGGAATGGTAGTATGGCTACGTGCACATAATATACATTGCCCTATAGTTGTTTCTTTAGAATTGGATTATGCAGGTCAATCATATGAAAGCTCTCTATTTATATAAGATATTATTGAGTTGTTTAACTATGATTGGTTGAATATATCAATGATAGAGGCATGGATAAGGTGAGATCTTGTTTATACATCCATATACCTTGTTTAGGATCCGGTGATCTAGTTTCTTATATATTAATGCACATGTAATTCATGTTTTGTAGCTACTTAGTCGAAATTTAATGTAAACAATTTGGATTTGAACATGTGGGATTTTTTATTCTATCATTGATTAGTCTGGTAGCTAAAGACCCTGGTAGCGTTCAACAATACTGTTGTGATGCTTTTACAATTTTCGATCAAAAAAAGAAGACGATAATAGTAGCTCCATTCAATGTGAAGTAAGTTTACTTCGCTTATAATTTGGACTTAAAAAAGTACATTTTTATTGTGGATTTTGAGTCATTAATTTTTAACTTTTTTACCTCTAGTGCTAAGCATTGGGAGTTACTCGTTATTCTCCCTAGGACATTCACTGTCTATTATCTAGATCCTGCGGGGAGTACATTGAATCTAAAAATTGGACACGTAATGAGAATGACATTATTCTGGTGAGAAATATTTCATTTTTATATATGCTAATATTTCTTATTACATTACTATTTAATTATGCAATTTACTATGTTACATTAACATGTAGGGGTTTAGATGTGTTCCAAAAGGCTAGAGGAAAGATCCCCAGTAAAAAGAACCAACCAATAATTTGGGAGAACGTGAAAGTAAGTTCCCAACTCCAATGTATATGTTATTTATGTGAATTGTGCTTATTTGTATTTTTTAATATTTTGTATCCATTTTATAGTGTGCTAGACAAGACAACGGTTGGGCATGTGCATATTATGTGATGCAGTTTATGGACATGATTATCAAACATGCAGATGCAATCAATGCCATACCTAAGGTATTATATATAGTCTCATTAGATAGTATGAAATATAGCAATCTTATTTATATATTATTACTTATATATATACAACATTATCTTTGCACGTGTTTAAAACTGACCCCACTACAGGTAAAGCCTTAAAAGATGCACATGCTCCATATATGATGGAAGTATTAAATGACGTAAGAGAAGAATGGGCAAGAGCCATACAAACAGTGGAGACTGTAAGATATAATTGGGATGCTGATAGCGATGATGAATGATATTTTATAAATGAATGTTTATACATGTGTTTCTACATGTATGAATATTTCTACATGTATTTGAATATTTCTACATGTGTGAATGTGAAAATTGAATTGATGTCTGAATGTATCTACCTATGTGTGAATGTGTGAAAAGAATATTTGTTGATTTTGTAGGTTTGTGGCATGTTTGTTGGCTGATATCAATGGATGTTGTAATCATGCAGTTCAGTTCCACTGAACTGCAGGTTCTCATCCAACGACCAGCCACAACAGGCCTACAAACTGATAAGAAAAAACATCAAACCATAGGCGTCGGTTATTTGTCTAAAACTGACAACAAAGGCTTCCAACATCGGTTAATAGCAAAAAAATGCTTCCTAATGTTGCCAGACAACCTGGCCAGCACGGCCGTGGCGGCAGATGATATGGTGTCAGTTATTAGTAGAAAACCGACGACGATAGAGTCCTATATGGCGCCCTTTTTGTGGTGCGGATGATTATAGCGTCGGTTTAGTTACTTATAACCGACGTTGATGGAGGCCCTGCTGGCGCATTTTCGGTGGCGCGAAGTGTGAAAGGGTATGACTTTTAGCGATGCCCACATAGGAGTCGATTGGAAACCGTTGCAAAAAGAGCTTAAATAACAGAGGCCAAACGACAGATCTGTAGTAGTGGTTTGGTTATATGTGATTGGTTTAGGGTTCTTATACATGCATTGATTGAGGGTAATATGTATTGAGTGCCTAATAGGACTAGATAGACATTCTATGATAAGAAATAAATGGTGTAATAGTTGTATGTTCTCATGACAGGAATTTTATATTGTAAGAATTAAGATTAAAAGGAAAAAAATGATGTATATATATGAGCATTGTGTTGAAGATTAAATATTATACAACATAAAATAGATAATATAGTCATTACAAGGATATCTATAATTAGGGACTCTTATCAACACAAAAATGAGATCACATTCACATTTTGTTCCTCGGGGAGCATAATGTGTGCTTAACATTTCTTATTTTGAATCATAGAGTAGTATACATTTGAATCTATGTTTCTTTTATATGGATATTATCATTTGAATGTTACTGAAAGTTCATAATCGATGTATTTTCAATTATAGTGTTTATTATGTCCATTAGTGCTTAAAATCACATACACCTCATTTTGGTGACTCACTTAGAATTAGAGAAGAAATGATCTCGAGGATACCATAGGTGGTTTGAATAATGAATGGATTACCTTGTAATATCATAATTACTCGACTGAAAGCAACAAATTTCATCCACAATGTAGATATGCCTACCCAATAAAAGCACCATATAGCCACAACACGTTTACACTTACCCAAGGTCTATCGTTTATGTAAATGTGCTCCACCATTTAGGTCCACCAACCATTATTTGTTTTCGGAACCAAAAACCATAATTAGGTGATGATTATTACTCGTAAAGTGTAATCACCAACTTGAAATTGATGGTTGTTGTAGTTTTGTTTATCTAGATGCCCTAATACACTAGACCACCATTATAACCCTAAGATATTCAACATCGAATTAGGTAGAGTTGAGCTTCCATTTTATTATCCCTTGATGTTGTATATATTATATAACATGAAGACCCACTCCAAACCACCATCTAGATTTTATTCTAATATGTTTTTGTTAGAGATAATTCATCAATTTATGTTTACTCTTGAGGATCATACAAGTGCAAGTGCCATGACTCAAGTGGAAGAAATTTTCTGAGTTTGTAACATCAATAATGTAGATCATAACAACCTCCCACCATGTTCTAATAGTTATATTGGTTAGATTTATGAATATCAATCTCTCACATGACAATATAAGACCAATGACCTACATAACATTTCTTCACGCATACTAAATAAATTTGCATTGATGTTCAACCACACAAACGTTGGAGCAAAGATGTTGACATGTCAGTTGCTACTCAATCATATACCCTAAGAAATATCACCGTCATTGATAGTTAAACTTAATAATAATAAGAATAATATCAATATTATTATTATCATTATAACTATTATCATTATTAGTACTATTATTATTATTATTATATTATTATTATATATATAGTCACTAATCATATTCACTTTGAATGTTGTGATATATATATATATATATGTATATATATAATTCATTTATGAAATGAATATATGATTTTTCATAGAATAATATAATGTTGCATATATATATATATATATATATATATATATGTATATATATATATGCAACATTATATTATTCTATGAAAAATCATATATTCATTTCATAAATGAATTTACAACATAATGAAAAATTTAAGTAACCTCTCTTTGTATTATTCTTCAAGATATAGAAGTGACTCGTGCAGCGCACGGGCATTTACTAGTTCTCTAAAAAATACTTACGTTTTTTATCAGTAGTGGACGCGATCAGCCAGTCTGTGTGGCCGCTTCAAGGAAAGCGTGTTGTTTGACCCGATGTCCAAGGACCAGGTTTAGATGCATGTACAAATAGAAAGTCTAAGCTGCTCGCTTCAACTTCGGCTTTCTCATTATGCTTCTGTAATAGGCATACTCTGTGTAGAAGTCGAAGATGCGAAAAGGTCTAATGAAATGAGATTTGACCCTGCTGGAAAGGTAAGGCCCAGTTTGGTTGGACCGTAATTAAACACGTGGTTCCAATAGTGTTTTCTAACTCTATGTGTTTAGTTGGATGGAAGTTTGACTCACGTTCATTTTGTGAAATGAACTCCGAGGCCGTGGTTGATTACACACAGAAATCTGGAAAATTTACTACGCCCTTTTGGGGCGCGGTTCATTCTCACGTTCTGCGATTTCCCTCACGGTCCCCGCCTCCTCACTATCTACTCACCCGACCGCCATTTTCATTAACGCTGGTTGCTGCTGTAATATCGTCGGCTGGGAAAGGGCTTTTGGGGATGATACCTTTTCCACAGATAATTACAACCTTAAAGTATCTTCTACCAAAGGTAAACAAACAAAAATATCCAGTTGCAGCAACATCCAACAAAACGATTGGTTTTTAGTTCGAAAGCATGTTTTGTATTTCTTGTTTTAAATTCACATGTGTCTTGCAACACCTAACAACTAGACAATAAGCCCTATGGAGCATCACCCTGCACTCCTAAAAAATCGTGCGCACACACATGTCAATCTAAGTCGATGTTACACATTATCACCTTACTACCCGCTCACTCACCCGATTCTTAGAAATATCTGTCAGCAACAATTAAATCAATAAAGAATGAGGAAAGTAAAAAAGAGAAAAAAAAATTGCCACTTTCAATCCGGAACGTATTTTTCGATGAAATAAATTGTATTAGAATCCTTGTAGAAATATACTTTTCAACGAGATTAGTGTTGACATATTTTGAAATAATGATAATACGCGAAAAATATAATACCATATATTAGGATACGGTACACATGTTCTGGGTACAGACGTACAATACTCATGAGTACTGTACTTTTCAATGGAGGATCAACAGTACTCATGAGTACTGTACTTATGGATCCATAAGTACTATATCCACTTGTTAATACTCAAGCATAAGTACAATACCTATCAAATTACAAAACCAAGCATAATCGTATAACTGATGTAGAAGCATAAGTACAGTACCTACGAAATTATATAATAAAATTAGCCATTTGGATAATTTTTTTTACAAAATGCAGACATAAGTTGAGTACCCACTTGTTAATAACCTCAAAAGTACAATGTAGATCAGATCAAGAATCACCTATAAAATTCAACAATAAGTATTGTACTCACTTCTTAATTTCAACTCAGTTACTGACGCATAAATACAATACCTAACAAATTATAAATCAAGCATAATTGTATACTGGTCTAGAAGTATAAATACAGTACCTACGAATTGTCATAGCAACATTTGTCATTTGGACAATTTTTTTTTATAAAATGCAGACATAAGTTGAGTACCCACTTGTTAATGATCTCAAAAGTACAATGCACATCAGATCAAGAATCATGTATAAAATACAACCACAAGTATTGTACCAACTTGTTAATTTCAACTCATTTACTCAAGCACTAGTACAGTAATTAAGAAATTACAAAATCAAGCATAATTGTATAACTAGTCTAGAAGCATAAGCACAATACGTACAAAATCTCATAACAACATTGGTCATCTAGACAAATATTTATTTCAAAATGCAGACATAAGTTGAACACCTACTTGTTAATGATCTCAAAAGTACAGTACACATCGGCTCAAGAGATCAGCTATAAGATGCATCTATAAGTACGATATTCACTTGTTTATTTAAACTCAGTTACTCAAGCATAAGTACAATAACTAGCAAATCATAAAAGTATGTATAATTGTATAACTAGACTAGAAATATGAGCACAGTACCTACGGAATGTTATAACAATAATATGAATATTTGTATATGACGTACTGTACCTCAAAACACAATACTCCAAAACATTGATATTGTACCTTGAAATACGAATATTATATTTCTCTCATATTATTATTACTCCAAAATATATCAACATTGATCTAGTTAGAAAATATTTTTTATACGGAATCTAATACTTTTTATTTTGTAAAAAAATTCATTCAGAATTGAAAGTTATGAAGAAAATAATTTTCTTTCTCCATTTTTAATTCATTTTTCACTTTAAATTAGACAGTTCAGCCACATCAGCAGCGCCCCCTCCCAACCAGTTGGATATAAATTTCAAAACCCAACATTTGACCTGTTTAAGGCAAATCCAATAACATTAGAATACATGCGTATACCATATTAGAGCATTAAGTTACAATGATGCTCGCCATTAAGGTAAGAGGAGAGGGATAGAAGCAGAACATTACAGCTCAGTAAAATTAGAAAAGGAAAAGACAGCGCGAGGAGATTAAAACAAGACAATAAGCTCCAATGCTGGGGTTAACGACATGTGATGTCAAGTGATGCTGAGATGCTAACATCGGAGGTTGCAATAGGATAAGATACCAGTAAAACAGAACCGTTAAATATGTCAAGAAATACTCACCGAAGGTATATTATACTGCTCCAAAGCAGACGGATAGACTGAAACAACAAGCTTAATGAAACCAGGCACAAAGCAAAACAATATATTTTTCCAACAAATCCTAAAGTCCAACACCAGATTCAGGAGAGGAGATCACTAGCAGATGTTCAAAATAGAGGTGACGATACCTTAAAAACAGAGACAGAAAAGATCAAGTTTGTAGGCTGGTGTGAAGTACATTAACTGTATCAGCAATACCTTAATAATGTTTACAGAAGTCAGTGGGTCTCTTTGAAGAGCAAGCCACAGAAAGTCGTAGTATGTTTTGTATTGTTGAGGACATATCATCCAATCCCATTTTGTTTGGTTCAGTGTAAAACCAACATTACGGTAGAAAGCAAAGTAAAAATACGTGTCCAAGTTGTCAATTATCCTATTCTCTTTTCCAATTGTTTCTTTGTAAACGTCATCCAACATAAAAACGTACCCCAACAAGAACTTAATGTTTTCCTACTATATTACTAGAGCTCATCAAAACATGTCTATGTGCTTTGACTGTTGTTTTATTTGTAGCTACCATTTAGCGATCTTTTCAAATAACAAGTGCTTAACCAAACAGTGAGTAATTAATTGAAAATATTGAATATCAACTTGTCATAAAATGTAATAGAAGTTTTCTTGCCCTTCAATTTTTAGCGACATGTATCTCACTTTTCAAAGTTACACATAAAAAGTTGTCATTTATCACATTCATAACCTCATATAGGTAAAAGGAAATCTAAGACAACAACTTAATTTCATAAGTGAAAATCATAATTGACATCTATTGTTTAGTAAGAATAAATGTTTTGAAATACAATAGGAATAAGAAATTTTGAAGTTTTAAATTTACATATCCATATTGGCAATTTGTGTTGGTAGAAAGCAAATATAAGAGAAAATGTTCACATGACTAACGAAAATTGGTGCTTAGGTTCAAAATTGACATTTTATTGTACGACTATGTTGTTTTATGGATTTCCTCTGTGAACTTATATGCAGTGTGTCAAACTCCATTTATAAACTTTATTTGCTACATTTCATTAGGATTACTCAATGGGAAATACAATTGATTTTGTAAATAATCAATCTCTATCTTTGTTCAACTAGAGATATTTGGGTTTACCCTATCAATATGGTAACTTTAATTGCATGCACTTCTCCTTCGTCTTCCCTCCCTATCCCTACTCTCCCTCTTATTGTATAATCTTACACACCTTGTATTTATTGATCATAAAATATGTTATAACATTGGTCTTGGTCTTACTATTTTTGTAACTCTTATAGAAGTGTGTTTCCATGTTCTATGGCTACTACATTAAAGTTGATACATCTATAATTTCCATGGATAAACCATCTTGTTAAATGATTTAGCATAGAAATTTATGCAAAAACATTACTTCTACATTTTTAAAAATAATTTATTTTACATATCACCTTTATAATAAGAAAATATGTATGATCTATATTTTGAATACTATTTTGGTTTATTTTAGGTGGATGCATGCTCAAATGGATCAACAATGCGTCCATCAAAATCACCCCTATCAATTCATAGAAGAAAAAAAATTAAGGGTATAGACCCATATCATGTTGACCGGTCCTATATGAGATCATTGCTAGACCTCATGCTAATGTTTACAAACATGTGTTCATGACATCAATTATAACAATCAATGTGTTATCCACGAAGAGAGGAATATATATAAAATTGCCTTACACGCGTCTAATATTTTCATGGGCTTTAAACAAACAAAAAAAACATCAACATCAACAAATGTGTTAATCTTTGAGATTTGTAAAGATTATGATCATGTTAGGTTGAACATGATGTTGGACATCTTGAGAAGTATGGGCTTGGTGGATAAATGGATATGTCATCCTGAAAGGTGCCCAAATAACATCCTTCTCTATGTTCATCTATGATGTATTATCCAGACTCTTTCATGCCTCCAATGTCATATAATAAGGTGCCCTTTTACTCTTCAATTCTATGTTGTAGTGGAGAGTTTTACACATCAGATCACCAATTCCAAAGATAATGAAGAAAATAAACTATTTAGCATGAAAGGCGGGCATGTCAAATTGCATTCGATCTTCAATGATGATGTGTCATTGTTTTTTTTTTCACACTAGAAGAATAGTGGAGTTCAAAACAGTTCCATAAAGTCCAGGATCTGAATTTGTAATGTGCAGTCCCACCTCTAAAGGCTATAACAGAATTTTGAGAATGATGATTGGCCTCACCAACTACCACCAACCTAAGTTGCATATTTTGTCCTCACTAACACACAACCCAGGTTCAACTTCCTAAGTGGTTACCCATCCTACTACTACTACAAGTGAAGCATGCTTAACAGAAAAGTACTAATTCATGGGATCACTGAAAACAAGGTGCACTTTGGTGATGTTGGTAGTCAAAATTAATCTTTTTAAGATCATTTTATCTGATTCCTCAAATCCTAGGATGTTATTATTTTCTCCTCTTATACTTTTTATGTCCTTTTCAAAGCTCAACATATGCCCTCATTGTCTCTTCTCCATTTCAATGCAGACCCAGAATGACCTATGCACACCCAACTCCCATTCAAAGCTACCAAGAAAAGATAGGTTCCATCTCACCTCAACATATATCCCCTTCCTCATGCTTGGAATGCACATGGCAGAAGTACATTGTTACATATACATGTGGGCCTTACCTACTATTGGGAAACTAGATCCTATACCATTTGTAATTCTCGAGCCCTCTACACATGGCTCTAGATTTTTGGGAATGATGATTGGACCCACAGGCACCACTAGCCTATTTGCATGATTTTCCCTTACTCACATACAACCTAGACTCAACTTCTCAATAGGATAACCATTCCAGTACTATTTTGGGCTTAGCATGATTAACTATATAGTAACCATTCTTGATCTTTCTAAAAAGAAGGTGTCTGATATGGGCTAGTCCAATCATTCCTTTTAAGATCATTTCATGAAGGACCTAAAGCATAGGATGTTACATAATTGTTTCAACGTGAGTGATATTAAACTAATATTTACTTGTCAAATTTTTTTCATGGGAGGAGAGGCCAATTGAGGAGTGTAATGGGGGTTGTCCTGGGGTGTTTCCCTAGGATATACTGTAACATACCAGATCTTGAACCCTACCTGAAAAGTTTGATCTTTTTGGGCTTAGCCAAATAAGGACAAACTAATACATGTAATTAAGAACACAATGGAACATAAAATGTGACACCTCAAGTATATAAGGGAATACATAATAACTTTTGCTTAATAATGACTCTTTTGGATGATAATAAAAAATTAAAGAACTTAATTGGATATATATTTCCCATAATTCTTAATATAGGGTTATATGCACAAATACCTCAGTTGGGTTTTAATTAATGGGTCTGAAGTGTAAATTGTCACAAAGTAATAAAAATAATAAGATATTTCATCCTAGAACTTTCTAGTACTTTTTAGAATAGGAAAAAGAAGGGAAAATCTAAACTATATATAAAGGAGAAGATAAATACAATAATTGGAGATAATATGGGATATAATGGATAAAAGAAGTTAATGTGGAATATATTGTTTCAAAATTCATAAATGGAGATCCATAAAGACAATTTGGCACTCAATCTCATTTTCTTGACTTAAGAGCCAAGTATCATCTAATTTGGAAGATAAATGCATATTAATGTTCTTATCAAAAGAAAATAGAAATTAGGCCAATAAAGTGAAATAAAATAGTTGCCCTTAAATTGGAAAATTAACTCCAAATTCGTAATCTAAACATAAAAATAAGCCTTTGGGCAAATTTGCAACTAATTTGGTTAATGTTTGATTAATAGGTATATATAGGAGAGAGAAAATGCCTAAAAGGTGTAATTAATAAATAATTATAATTCATGACACCAAAAGTTGGAAATAAAGGCAAATTCGTATTCAACACACTGAAGTTAACTTGTGGAAGAAGTTTCGCCCAATTTGGTTAATCCATGAGTCAATAATGCATCTAGTAAGAGAAATAAAGAATAAATTAAATAACATATCTAAAGTTGCCAAAAGTGAAATCTAATTGGAGAATCGGAGTCTACATGTTTAACTTAACTTGTGTGTAAAGTTTGGTTTAATTTGGATAAGAATAGGACCCTTATAAGAGAAAAGAGAAAATATGTGCATTAAATATGTTCCACTTTGGTTTAATCTGATTTATTTCCTTGTCACACTATGATTTTTGTCTTTGTGAGCGGGCTTTTCTGGCCATTGGATTTGAATTGCACGATTTTTGTAGCATCTCCTACCTTCGATCTCTTTGCCCCCGTGCAAACTGGGAAACTAGTTTCCCTTATATTTTCCTTCTCCGATTCCTCCCTTTCCTCTCCATCTTTTTCACCACTCTCTTCTTCTCCACCTTCCTTTCCTTCACCTACACCCAATGACCCTATAAAAGTAGGGTTTTGGTCACCCCTTCCCCACAACTGTTGGGCGCCCCCATGTTCCTCTGTTCTTACCCTGTCCCTCCCCTATCTTCCTTCTCTTTAGCTCACGGGACCTTCGGTCCTCTTTGAAGTTGTTCCCAGACCACCGCTGGGGATCCCCCGTCATTTTGCCCACCTTAGATTTGCCTTCCTTGGTCGCTTGCTGGTCTGCCCTACTCACTGCTGGGACAATGTCTTTCCCTGACTCTGGTGATGGGGTTGTGTTGATCTGGGTCTTCGCCCACTGTTTTTTCGCGCTGAACAGGGTTCCATGTAGCCTCGCAAGCTACTGGCATCGTTGATGCATGTATCTATTGTGTTTTTTCCTTTTTGATTCGAGTTCTTCCTGTTTCCGATTTTGGGATGGTTTGAGTGTTTCAGAGTGTTTTCTCGCAAGGTTTTTTTGCCACAGGTGTTCGTGACGACTTCACGATGACGGCGTGAGTGTTTTCTGGCAGTTTGGGCCTTGGCTTCCTCTTCTCGCTCTCTGGGAACCAGGCGACAAAGCTTCAGAGTTGTCGCCATGGTTCTGTGCCGAGAAGGTTTTTTTTCATTGTCTCTTCTGCCCTCGTTTTGTTCCTTTTGTTTAATTTTCCCCTCAGGGGCATAATTGTCTTTTCCCCCTCTATTTCTTTGGTTTGGACAAGTCTTGGCTAAGGGTTACGCAGTAACTTATCCGGCCCCGTTTGGACCTGGTAGACTGGGGCCCACTTTCTTTCTCCCTCTCTATTGCAATTTCTCTTCTTATGTGGCCTTTTCTAATTATGTGAATGGTCAGATTTATAAATTACATAACTAATTATCTGTTGGGCCAAAAATTAAAAAATAAATATTCGTTGGATTCAAAAAAAGAAGGGATTTCTAACAGTACATGTTTTGATAACTAAATCTAAAGATTAATAACAAGTGCTTTCAATGGATCTAATTAATGATGAATTAACTTGTATAATTCATAACTAAATATTTATAGGTCAGAAAAATATAATAGAATATGTTTTCAACTCAGGAAAATATAACCTAAATTATGTTGTGGCTTTGGTGACCTAATTCACACATAATAAAAGGAGATTTTTAGGGTTTTGAATAATTAATGGAAACCTAATCCTTATTTCACATATATGCTAATATGTTCTTTGGAAGCCTAGGCTTGGACCTAGAAGTGGATTTAGATCGTTTGACTCTGAAGTTGAGGTATGTTTGCATCCCTGATTATTCTTGTTGAGAAATTAGCCTATTTTTGTCTTACTTTTGGTCCTATGGACATTAGCCTACACATTGTCTTATTCTTTTGAAATCATGCTTCATGTGAAGTACCTTATTTATTATTGATCTTATGATCATGGATATTCTCTTGACTCTGACTTGGTGCATGTTGGTCTCTTTTATTGTTATGTGCCACTTTGGAGTGGATGTTATATGTATGTGTTGTACATTGTGTGATGGAAACCTTTGTTTCATCTTCTAACTAAACTATTTACTTGCCTCTATATTTACATGCAATGTGAATCAGTAGCACTAGAATAATGTAAATTACCTTGGTTTTTGGATGTGTTCCCTTTTTGTTTATGGGATGGTGGTGGAGGTGCCCCATACCCATGTTTCAAGGATGTGAAGCCTTTGCTCAACTTTTATATATATGGGGAGTTTGACGGTGAGTCATCCTCTATCAGGTTTTCAAGGATGTGAAGCCTTGGCCTCCTTTGTGTTTATATTTTTCTAGGACTATGTTTATCTCACATGCATGCATGTTGATGATTGGTTGTGGGGTGTGTGTCCTACTACCTATCTATGTGCTTTTGTTGCACAAATTTTATTATTTTATGGCAAGTATCCTATTTTATCATGTTATGATGATTCTTTTTTTTATGCCCGTGTGGGTAGTCCTTTTATCTTTATGGGAAGACTTTACATTTGATGTCCTTTATTTCTTTATAAATTTCTCAATTTGCTTTTTAGTATGCACATACCAGCCTTTGTTGATGTCTCCTATTGTTTCTCTTTTGCAGGGGTATGCTTCCAACCCTAGGTGGTGGACATGGATGGCTTGACGCGTGGACCCAGACTTAGATTGTGAAGTTAAAGCTTAGAGACAATCATTAGGTGGTTTATATTTCCTCTACATGGATCCTTGTGATGTAAGTTTGTAACCCTTTGTTTCGTAATTGAATATAGTCATGTTTTTATTTCGCTGCTATACTTTGGTATTTTGTTACCATTATATAAAGATTTGAAAATTTTACACCCACTCCATGATACCTTCTGAGTGTGTTTGGATTGGAGGTTCTATTGTTCAAATTTTTAGTATAGAAGTGGTTTCACTTCTTTACAACATGGTATCAGTGCCCATGGTAGTCAGAATCAACTATTTCAATTTTGTCTCCCCATAGAACCCTTGACTTTGCTAGATAGCTTTAAGTGAGATGTTGACCCTAGATTTGATCAAGGATGATCTTATTATGCAAAAAGGTTTATTTTGAGGATGAGATTAGGTTATGAGGAAGTATTCATATGGAAATATTGTGACTTGGTTTTCATATTGATTTTGTGCCGGCATATGTTGGTTTTACCAAGCAAAATTTTCATCTACAAAAATTATTTTCATTACACTACTATATGTACAAAAAAAATTTTGGATTTTATCAAAGTTTTCTGAACTAAGTCACAATGAAAGTGATGTGAGAAGTTTTGGTAGTAAAACCCTAAACCTAGCTCTAAACCTAGCTTTGACTTTGGAAGTTGCGACTAGAAATGATATAAAGGTGTAGTTGACCTACCCTATGACTTTTTGGATGATCATACAAGGTTGATAGGTTAGAGACACGAGGACCTAAACCTCAACCCTAGATGGTTACTTGATAGTTGGATACATGAGAAACATAAATCTCTAAAACTTTCACAACTAAGAGATGTGGGTAGCTCTAAAAAGCTATTTAGTTTGACTTGTTAGGTTGAACCCTTTAAGGGGTGGAGAGTAGTTGGTGGTTGATGTTTGAATCTTTAGATATCGAGGACGAAATCCTTTTAAGGGGTGGAGTGTTGTAACATACCAGATCTTGAACCCTACCCTAAAAGTTTGATCTTTCTGGGCTTAGCCAAATAAGGACAAACTAATACATGTAATTAAGACAATAATGGAACATAAAATGTGACACCTCAAGTATATAAGGGAATACATAATAACTTTTTCTTAATAATGACTCTTTTGGATGATAATAAGAAATTAAAGAACTTAATTGGATAAATATTTCCCATATAGTCTTAATATAGGGTTATATGCACAAATACCTCAGTTGGGTTTTAATTAATGGGTCTGAAGTGTAAATTGTCACTAAGTAAAAAAAATAATATATTTCGTCCTAGAACTTTCTAGTACTTTTTAGAATAGGAAAAAGAAGGGAAAATCTGAACTATATATAAAGGAGAAGATAAATACAATAATTGGAGATAATATGGGATATAATGGATAAATGAAGATAATGTGGAATATATTGTTTCAAAAATCATAAACGGAAATCCATAAAGATAATTTGGCACTCAATGTAATTTTCTTGACTTAAGAGCCAAGTATCATCTAATTTGGAAGATAAATGCATATTAATGTTCTTATCAAAAGAAAATAGGAATTAGGCCAATAAAGTGAAATAAAATAGTTAATGCCCTCAAATTGGAAAATTAACTCCAAACTCGTAATCTAAACATAAAAATAAGCCTTTGGGAAAATTTGCAACTAATTTGGTTAATGTTTGATTAATAGGTATATATATAGGAGAGAGAAAATGCCTAAAAAGTATAATTAATAAATAATTATAATTCATGACACCAAAAGTTGGAAATAATGGAAAATTTGTATTCAACACACTTAAGTTAACTTGTGGATGAAGTTTCACCCAATTTGGTTAATCCATGAGTCATTAATGCATCTAGTAAGAGAAACAAAGAATAAATTAAATAACATATCTCAAGTTGCCAAAAGTGAAATCTAATTGGAGAATCGGAATCTACATGTTTAACTTGACTTGTACGCAAAGTTTGGTTTAATTTCGATAAGAATAGGACCCTTATAAGAGGAAAGAGAAAATATGTGCATTAAATATGTTCCACTTTGGTTTAATCTGATTTATTTCCTTGTCATGCTATGATTTTTGTCTTTGTGAGCAGGCTTTTCTGGCCGTTGGATTTGAATTGCACGGTTTCTATAGCATCCCCTACCTCCAATCTCTTTACCCCCGTGCAAACTGGGAAACCAGTTTCCCTTGTATTTTCCTTCTCGGATTCCTCCCTTTCCACTCCATCTTTTTCACCACTCTCTTCTTCTCCACCTTCCTTTCCTTCACCCGCACCCAATGACCCTATAAAAGTAGGGTTTTGGTCACCCCTTCCCCACAACCATTGGGTGCCCCCATTTTCCTTTGTTCTTTCCCCGTCCCTCCCCTATTTTCCTTCTCTTCAGCTCGCGGGACCTTCGGTCCTCTTTGAAGTTGTTCCCAGACCACCTCCGAGGATCCCCCGTCATTTTGCCCACCTTGGATTTTCCTTCCTTGGTCACTTATGGGTCCGCCCTACTCACTATTGGGGCGACATCATTCCCCAACTCCGGTGACGGGGTTGTGTTGATCTGGGTCTTTTCCGACCATTTTGTCACGCTCTACAAGGTTCCATGTAGCCTCACGAGCTACTGGCATGGTTGATTCAGGTATCTATTGAGTTTTTCCTTTTTTGATTCGAGTTCTTCCTATTTCCGATTTCTGGATGGTTTGAGTGTTTTAGAGTGTTTTCTCGCAAGGTTTTTTGGCCACAGGTGTTCGTGACAACTTCGCGATGACGGTGTGAGTGTTTTCTGGTAGTTTGGGCCTTGTCTTCCTCTTCTCTCTCTCTGTGAACCAGGAAAGCAAGCTTTAGAGCCGTCGCCATGGTTCTGTGGCGAGAAGGTTTTTTTTCATTGTCTCTTCTGCCCTCGTTTTGTTCTTTTTGTTTAATTTTCCCCTAAGGGGCATAATTGTCTTTTCCACCTCTATTTCTTTTGTTTGGACAGGTCTTGGCTAAGGGTTACGCAGTGACTTGTCTGACCCTATTTGGACCTGGTAGACTGGTCCCCACTTTCTTTCTCCCTCTCTATTGCAATTTCTCTGCTTATGTGGCCTTTTCTAATTATGTGAATGGTCAGATTTATATATTACATAACTAATTATCTGTTGGGACAAAAATTACAAATAAATATTCATTGGATTCAGAAAAAGAAGGGATTTATAATAATACATGTTTTGATAACTAAATATAAATATTAATAACAAGTGTTTTCAATGGATCTAATTAATGATAATTTAACTTGTATAATTCATAAGTAAATATTTATAGGTCAGAAAAATATAATAAAATATGTTTTCAACTCAGAAAAATATAACCTACAATATGGTGTGGCTTTTATGACCTAATTCACATATAATAATAGGCGATTTTTAGGGTTTTGAATAATTAATGGAAACCTAATCCTAATTTCACATATATGGTAATAGGTGCTTTGGAAGCCTAGGCTTGGACCTAGAAGTGGATTTAGATCATTTAACTCTGAAGTTGAGGTATGTTGGCATCCCCAATTATTCTTGTTGAGCAATTAGCCTATTTTTGTCTTACTTTTGGTCATATGGACATTAGCCTACACATTGTCTTATTCTTTTGAAATCATGCTTCATGTGAAGTACCTTATTTATTATTGGTCTTATGATCATGGATATTCTCTTGACTCTGACTTGGTGCATGTTGGTCTCTTTTATTGTTATGTGCCACTTTGGAGTGGATGTTATATGTTTGTGTTGTCCATTGTGTGATGGCAACCTTTGTTTCATCTTCTGACTAAACTATTTACTTGCCTCTATATTTACATGTAATGTGAATCAGTAGCACTAGAATAATGTAAAATACTTTGGTTTTTAGGTGTGTGCCCTTTTTATTTATGGGATGGTGGTGGTGGTGCCCCATACCCGAGTTTCAAGGATGTGAAGCCTTGGCTCAACTTTTATATATATTGGGAGTTTGACGGTGAGTCATCCTCTATCAGGTTTTTAAGGATGTGAAGCCTTGGCCGCCTTTGTGTTTATATTTTTCTAGGACTGTGTTTATCTCACATGCATGCATGTTGATGATTCGTTGTGGGGTGTGTGCCCTACTACCTATCTATGTGCTTTTGTTGCACAAATTTTATTGTTTTATGGCAAGTATCATCTTTTATCATGTTATGATGATTCTTTTCTTTTATGCTTGTGTGGGTAGTCCTTCTCTCTTTATGGGAAGCCTTTACATTTGATGTCCTTTATTTCTTTATAAATTGCTCAATTTGCTTTTTAGTATGCACATACCAGCCTTTGCTGATGTCTCCTATTGTTTCTCTTGTGTTGGGGTATGCTTCCAACCCTAGGTGGTGGACATGGATGGCTTGACGTGTGGACACAGACTTAGATTGTGAAGTTAAATCTTGGAGACAATCTTGAGGTGATTTAGATTTCCTCTACATGGATCCTTGTGATGTAAGTTTGTAACCCTTTGTTTCATCGGAATTGCCTTTTACAAGGCAGGTAAATAAATGAAGAGACCACCAAAAGGTGGTACCTTGGTTCCAAAGATTACATGACATGGGAGACAGGCACAAGGCCAATGACCCATCCGTACCCAACGACTCTGAACAAAAAGCCAAACCTTACACTCGGGAAGTATCATCGGGGGCCCTCACAAGGACAAACCCCTAGCTAACCCGAGGAACAGAAAGGCCCACACAGGGGTCAGTTTACAAAGGTAGAACCCGCACAGGGGTCATCTAAATAAACATGGGGGAAGCGGGCAACCTATTTTCACCACTTGTTTCCATGACAAGCTGGAACTGACAGGATGTACCCACTTGGCCGAGGGGCCCAAGTAGCGGTAGGAGCCTCAACCGATGCATCAAGGGATGACCACCATAAGTTCGAGGGATTAAGAAGGGGGGGAGGAGGGGGGGTGCACAGTCCTGAAGGAAAGGGCACCCTGAGGCGCACACCAGCATAGACCGCCTCAAACTCCCCCCAAACTGCCGGGGTGCCACAAACCCGAGCAGAGAGTCCATGCAGGTCAAGAGATCTACGACCCAGGTAGGGTGACTAGTCCCACCCAGGCCACACCATGGCCGTACCAAGGCCATGATTTTGAACACCACAACCTACCCCTGGAGGGAGGCCCAAAGGGCTGAGGTACCTACAAAGGGAAACAGGTATCACAGCGAATGACAAAGAATGAGTGGAAACCCCTCCGAAGAGACCACTCCATCGAAAACCAAGGAGGGAATCATGTCCAAACACAGATCAGCCAGTCCTACCCACCCAACCCCTGCGTGGTACAAAGCCATCAGGCTCACCATCTTGACGTACCCAAACAGCCCAACAAGGCAGGGTACAAATGCGTAGGTAGACCGCACATCACTCAGGCCCCAGCGTCAAACGCCACCATGCACCAAGGGGTAGGCGAAACAAGAAGGGGGGGTGAGGTGGGAAAGGTCAACGATGCACAGGGGAAAGCCCCCAAAACCCCAACGAGGAACACACGGGCCTAGAGCAATAGGAAAACCACCCCGGTCGTAAGGCTCGAGCTCAGACCAGGCACCCACTCAGCAAAGGGAAGTGGGGCCCTCCAGCCAGCCACCAGTGAGGTGGAGAACACTGCGACTAGAGGGTGCACAAGGCACCCACCCGACGAATGTGAAAAGCTATAAGGGTGGCCCAATCACCGATCGTAAGATGGGGAACACATAGGGCGGAACAACACCCCTCACCGAGCGTGGAGGGGGGCCCTGTTGTCAGCCACCAGCGTGACTAGGCAGATCCGAATGGCAAACAAAGGGGGGCACGAAGCCAACCCACCACGACGAAGGCCTCATGAGGAGGCAGGCCCGGACTCGCATAGGGTTACACCTCGACCCCTCACCAAACGTGATGGGGAGACCAGTCTTCAGTCGCACATGACTGGGAAAACCACGAGGCATCAGGGGAGGCACGAAGGCCGACCCGCCACAAGGAAGCCCGCAAACTCACAGAGATACCCTCGACCCCTCACCGCAAGTGAGGGGGAGACCCCGTCACAGAAACCACCATGCAAGATGCACGGGGGAGGCACGCAGGCCAACCCCACCATAAGGGAAGCCCAGAGGGAAGGGAAGAACAAGGCCGAGGCCCGAGACCCACGCAGGGGCAAGGACCCAAGGGTCAGGGGAAGGCCGAGGCCCAATCACCACACAGGGCAGAGGGGGACCTGACACCATGTCGGTCCACTGTGCACACGCAGGAGCACCACAAGGGGCGCTAAGGCCACCAACACAGTTCATAAAAAACCAAAGGCAAGAATCAGTATCTAAGGGCACACCGGTCCAGCAAACAGAACAAGGCCAAATCGAGACCACGCCGGTTCAGCAGGGCCAAACCGCCCGGTCCACCAAAGCCAAGGACACGAGCGGCCAACGTGCACACCAAAGACACCCTAACCCTAGCCAGCTTGTGCCAGCGCAGGTGCAACCGCTGAGGCACCCAAGCAGGAGGGGCCCTCTAGGCGGAACAGCAGCCGAGGAGGGACATCAGCACGCCACGTCACAGTGACGCTAGGTCGGGAAATAGCAGCGCCACGTCGGAGGACGCAACAGCGCCACCACAAGGCCGCCGACGATGAAACAGGCATCATCACTGGGGGAGTAAGGTCGGGGAAGAACCAACCGCCGTAGGGCCAACAGGATGGTCAAGGACCTACAAAACATTAGAGCATCACCAAGAAACTAATGGGCGATGCCGGAGGAACCTGCAACAAGAAACAAAGAACCACACAACCACAACGCGCCACGGACAACCCAGAGCAAGAAGGCTCGACAGGGGTGGGGCACACCAAGGAGGGCCACGCCTGGGAAGCCAAGGGCAGCAGAAGGCCACCTGACACCGAGAAGAGCAAAAGGACATGAAGAAGACCCTGGACCACTGTCCAGGGCCAAACAGCACGGTGAGGCCACGGTGAAGCAGGGGGCGAGGCCGATGGAGCACTGTGCAGAGGAAGAAGCAAGCCCTCGCGGGGCAACCACCGCAGGACAAGCACGGCGAGCACACTGTAGACCCAATGCACAGAAGAAGTGCATGAGGCTCACAAGGAGGCCATAAGGGGAGAACCACGAACACGCCCCAGTGAAGCCCCCGCCAACGGTGAAGCAACGGACCACATCGCCGAAGGTCCACACCCAACAGAACCACGATGGAACCACACGACCCAGTCGAAAGGCGAGGGCCAGACCACCAAGGGAAGCAGCCAGTCGGGGAAGCAGACCCTGGACTACCGTCCAGGGCCAAGCCCAGGTGAAAGGGACGAAGAAGAGTCTGCAGCCGATGAAGCAGATAGTCGGAGCCGGGGATGACCACCTCATAAGGTGGGTAGCGAAGAAGCTGCGAGTGGCCAAAGGAACCCAGAGAAGCACGATCCGCCACCACGCAGGATCGGGGAAGCACGAGCAGCAAGGAAGAAGCCCCCGCACACGGTGAAGCAGGGCGGCCAACGACGGGGCCAACATCACCAGGAGCCCACTGGAGCCCCCAGAAGCCACCACAGGGTTGAGCACGCCGCATCAATGACCACAGAGGCCAGGCCAAAAGGCACATGAGGGGAGGAACACGACGCGCCTGGGCACGACATGCCACCACATAGGACCGAAGAAGCATGAGCAACAGTGGAGCCACCAAGGGGTAGATCAGGGCCGTGACACCACCAAGACCATGAGAGAGCCACCAGGGGTGAGAGATGAAGCCAGGAGAGGGTAGGAGAGGGTAGGAAGTAAGATTGGGAGGGAGGATCGGGGTAGGGAAGGCCAAGGGGAGGACACGCCTGGCGGAGTGGCGCTCCTCCCCCCAGTGGGGGAAAAACCTTGAGAGAAGCCGGAGCAACTTCTAGAGAGAGTGGTGTGATGAGAATCATGCCATGCATTATGAGTGTAACCCTTTGTTTCATAATTGAATATAGTCATGTTTTTATTCCACTGCTATACTTTGGTCTTTTGTTACCATTATATAAAGAATTGAAAATTTTACACCCACTCCATCATACCTTCTGAGTGTGTTTGTATAGGAGGTT
Organism: Alisma plantago-aquatica; assembly: GCA_963693085.1. Lineage (NCBI taxonomy): Eukaryota > Viridiplantae > Streptophyta > Magnoliopsida > Alismatales > Alismataceae > Alisma > Alisma plantago-aquatica. Next base: position 615,505,849 of record OY856409.1, read on the forward strand.
CTATTGTTCAAACTTTTAGTATAGAAGTGGTTTCACTTCTTTACAGATACAAGGGAATACCCCTCATTAGGGTAGAAGTTTCCGTAAGGATTAGAAATTTTGTTTTGACAAGGTTAGGAACAAGCTAGATGGGTGGATGAGTATCCACATGTATGTTGAATGGAGACTAGTTCTTATTAGGTATGTAGTAAAATTTTAGTATGATTTTTGATATACCATTTTTACCTTACTAATACATCTATGGAGCCAAACATAAAGATGATTGGGAGCTTCTTTTAGGGATGGGGTGGTTAGGAAAATAATGGTGTGGTTTGGAGTGTGATCACGAAGCTATATATATATGATAGACTCAGCTTGAAAAATGTAAGTGAAATTATAATAGAAGTATCATGAAGAGAATGATTATCAGTTCCTCATGTGATCTCATGGAGCATGGCTCTCTTATATGCATGAGATATAGGGTAACTTTTAGGAGGAGGGGCAAACTTACTATGATTTTCTGGGATATCATAGTTCCAAAAACCACACACACATTATTCTATAAGAAACTAGTTCATTCATAAAAATAGGAAATTCTAAGTATTCTTTTATAAAAACTATCATAAGATAGAATGAAATTCCATATGATCACAAGAGACTATAAAAAGGAAATAATAATTAAGGAAAGATAAATCCAGTGTTACAAAGGACATAAAAAAATTCTCGCTTCAAAGAAGGACCAATGCTTTAGATTTCAACATAGTAAGTGGTCAAGTGTGTTGATCCATTTAACCATGTACATTCTGAATAAGAATACCACCAAGCATTGATCAAAAGGGAACTAAGTGAGAAATTTCTATGACTAAGTCATTCTATTAGGCAACTTTAAAGATAGAAATACATTTCAAGATTGATGCATTGCAAGCATATGAAAGAACAATCAATATAAAAATAATTTCAAGCTCAACTTTCCAAGCATTAGTTATATTATCAAAGAATTCAAGATCAACCTCCTAGGAATAATAATATTATCAAGATATTAATGTTTTTCAATTTTTAAGACAGCAACTAGAATGGAGGAATTTTTTTGAAATATCTGAATGTCAAGATGTCAGAATATCATGATTTAAAAAAAATGGCAATTTGATATTAGATCCTAAAAAGAATTTAGGCTGGCAACTAAAATGTCATGTGGGACGCTATAGTGGGCTGCAAGGAGGGAGACAACACATGAGATGAAGCTTGACATCCCTCTAGATGTTGCATACCAGTCAACTGTAAGGCTAAATCTCTCTTTGGCACCTTGAAATCTTAGGCTAAAATCGGATGTAATTGGCAACAACATGGAGACACTTTACTGGAGAAAGTGGACATCAAAATCCAAGGTTAGAAGATGATATACCCGCAACAAGCCTTTAAGAATGTTGAGAACTAGAACTCATATTTGGTAGGTTATGTCATAGTATCAAGGTTCATATACCCACACTGGAAACATACTTATATCTAATCTGGATCTTAAAGGTCATTATTAAAGTAATCAGTCATGGTCGAGGTTTTTTCCTCATTTGTTTCTCTAACCAAGCAGATATGGAGTCAGTTCTTGACAGGGGTGTTTTCTTTGTGAAAGGTAAGCCAATGGTGTTAAACAAATGGAAACTTGGAGATGTCTTGACTAGATTTAAACTAGAAGGCATGCTAGTGTGGATTCATATTTATGTTCTCCCCTTGAATTATGTGAGCAATAGATGTTTTCCAAGATTGGATTGTTTTTAGGCATTCCTCTATGTATAGATGTACTCACTCATGATTAGAGAAGAATGGAGCTTGCTAAGATCTAAGTTATTATCCATGACAACTCTATATTTCCATCTGAGTTAGTGGTAGAGAGTGGCAATGGCACTTCTCATATGATAGTCTTAGAGTATGAATGGATTCCCAAGGCCTATCTAGTTTGCAACCTATTTGGACATAATGTCTATAAGAATGGGAGAGATAAAATTGTCAAGTAGGTCTAGGTAGAAAAAGACAAAAGTAAAAATAATGATCAGAAGGTGCTTGATTCTATTTTGGAGGAAGAAGTTGAAATTGTTAAGGTTGTTAATCATCTAGATATATCTTAAGTTTCTGATTGTGAGGAGTTTCATGGTGCCAAATAACACTTTGAAAGTATGTCCTTTGATGAGAGTTAAAAGACCATTTTCAAAACTTTGGTTCCATCTGTGAGCAATAGTAGTCCTTCTTTAGTGGTTGATCTAGTCACTTATTCCAACTCTATTGGCATGACAGACGGAGGAAATGCCACTCACATGTCTGAAGAAAAAGATTTTCACAAACCAAAAAGGAAAGAAAAGGTGAGAAATAAAAATAAAAATTTCAAGACAGAGATTTGGTTAGTTTGAACATTGGTAAGAAAAAAATATGGCCACTCCGTTTAGATTTGTTAATGCTTGGAGAGAAAAAGGTGACTTTTTGAAGATCATCATAGAGACTTGTAGAAGACATAATGAAGACCATTCTATGTTCAAAGTATATACTAAGTTGAAATGTCTCATATATCAACTTTCTAAATGAAATGAAGACTATTGTTAGAAATTTCCCAGGCAAAGTCAAATTCCTTTAAAAGGTTCCTCTTGGTTGTCAAACTAAATTGGATGATACTCCTCTTGATCTAGTTTTGTAGGAAGAAGATATTTCTTTAGGTCAGAATAATTAAAAGATTTGCACCTTGAGGACTCCTTTAAAGAAAGTCTAGAATGTTGTGGTTAAGGGAGGGTGACTCAAATAAAAGATTATTTTATTCATCTTTGAAATCTAGAAGACATACTAATCATATCAAGGTATTATCATTAATGGAGATTTATCTATTGATCCTATTCTGATTAGGGGTCATAGTGTTGAATACTATAAAACCTTTTTTCAGTTATGGTCATAGTGCTAATGTTGGTCCTCTTTCTGACTTGGATTTTTCCCAGAATTGATGATGTTCATTAGTTGCCTCTTTATAAATATGTTACTCCTTGACAAATAGAGGAGGTTGTCAGAAAATGAGTGAGGATAAATTCCCTAGTCCAGATGATTTCAATGGTGAACGCTTTATGTGATGCTAGAGTATTATTAAAACCTATATTATTGAAGATGTCCTATCTTTCTTTAAATTAGGATGGTTATTAAGGGAATTAAATGGAACATTTATCACACTTATTCCTAAGTCTTCAGTTACTGAAGATCTAAAAAATTGGATGCCCATTCCTCTTTGAAATGTCTTATTCAAGGTTATTTTTAAACTCATGAGTAATATATTTCAAAAAGATCACCCTGACTTAGTTAGTAATAATCAATGCAGCTTTGTTAAAGGTAGGAGCATCAAAGATGCCATCCTTCTTTATAATGATTTTATTCATAAGTTTAAAAATAAGTTAGAAATCCAAAGATTCATATGAAACTAGATCTCATGGAAGAGCATGATTCCATTTCTTGGAAGGCTCTGCACCATATCATTGATATCATAGGTTTCCTAAATGTTGGTGTGTATGGTTTAAGGAAATTTTTAATTCTATGTCTTATAAAGTTCCTTCTGAAAGCTCCTAGCTAAGTTATGGGGTGAGGTAAGGAGATCCTTTGCCCCTTATCTTTTTGTAATTATTATACATACTTTTACCCATATTTTGAAAGCTTATACATAAGGACCTCTTACTGCTTTGAAACCTTCGTCTAATTTTGAAATCTCACATGTCATATTTGTTGATGATACAATGGTTATTATGGAAGGAAATGAGAGAGGCTATTTATCTTAGAGACATCATGGTTGAGCTTCATTCTCTAACTGATTTGAATGCCAATGCTGAGCAAACCTCTATCACTTTTAGTGATGATGGTGTTGATAATGTGAAGAAGTCCCATATCTTCAGTGTTATGCAGGTGGTCTTCCTTAAAGATACTTAGGGGTTTCTCTCTTTATTGTAAAATTATTATGGCAACATTTTAGTCCGCTTCATGATAGAATCAAAAGTAGACGATAAGGTTGTAAATCTAAACATCTACATGCGGCCGACAAAGTTGAATTAGTCCAATCCACTCTCACTTCCATACACCTTTTTTGGTTCAGTTCTTTTTCTTTAATTGCCTCCATTATCGATCATATTGAGAATCTTCATTTGGAGAACGTTTGAAAGTTGCTCAAAAATTCATCTTGTTAATTGGGAAAAAATTATTAAGCGTAAGAATGAAGGAGGGCTTATAATTAGATCTATATAAGATATGGTTCATGAAATATATTTGAAGTGTACCATAAGGACATAAACTTATCTTACATGGTTGGAACATTGCTACTAAGAAGGACAATTTGTGGATATAGTGGGTTCATGAAAAATATTTGAAAAAATGTACCTTCTAGATAGTTAGTGAAAATAATGCTTTCTCTTGACATCTGAACAGATCATTAGAGAGAGAAGATAACTGAGAAACCTTCTTAGTTTCAAAGTTTAAAATGGAAATGATATATTATTCTGGAAGGACCTATGTGTTCCTAATAACAAATTTCTTATGGATGTGTTGGGCAGAGAGAAGTTAATAAGGCTAGGTCTTAAATCTAATTGCAAAGAAGTCATCTCATCAAAGATACGAGTTGGTTTCCTAAAAAGACCAGACTTCACTTGAATCTAAATTCCCTTCTTGAAGATGTTACTAAGCCAGAAGGTGGTCCAAGTCTTATAACCTTCAAAGGTCAAAGAGATATAATTGAAGGAAGTTTGGTCTGAGATCAGAAATTGAGGCAATTACTCTTCTTACTTGGAATAGCACTAGAGTTATTCTATTTCTAAATGATATCATATTAATGGCTGCAAGGTGGGTCATAATAAGTTACATACTAATAACTATATCAAGAAGCTAGGGATTTCTCTACCCTCATTTTGTATTCTTTGTAGGAATAGTAAGGAAATTACTTCACCTTTAATGTTTGAATGTTCCTACTCCAAGAAAGTTTGGGAAAAAGTTAGTATGATTATTAAGAACATTTCCTATTTTTCTGATGATCTATGTAATTTCAAGAGAAAAGAAGGTGATTTCCTATATTTACGCATTCTCTACTGGATTTGGAAGGAAAGGAATTATAGAGTTCATGAGGGGAAAGGATATTCTTCTAATTTTCTTTGGAACAATATCCTTGGTTATTTTAGAAGCTTCTTTGGAGGTTTCTCTTAATTTTTTCCTCTCTGATTGCTCATGATTCTTCTAGGGAAGTGATCAACTAGTGTTTCCTTACTATGAGCTCTTCTTTATTTTTGCCTATCCTCAAGCCTGTTGTTCTGGATTTTCTTTTCCTTGTTGATGATTTTTCTTTTGACTTGGTGAGAGTTTTGTTCTCCCAAGATGTATAGAAAGGAAAATGTACATATTTACAAAAACACAATAAATCAATAGAAGACTGTGGTTCTTCAAAAATGAATAATATCCTATAGGTTTTAGTTTATATGTGGTCTTAAACTCTTAGATTTAACAAAAAAATTCCTAAATACTATTTTCTAGTTAACCATCAGACAAATCGTCCCTCACTTTTCTACAAAATTATGGGTAATCACTAACTAAAATAGGAGACAAATATCCAATTAACAATCAAATTAGTGTCAAGTCAAGTATTTAGAATATCCAAAATTATACATTTGGTGGTGACTTTTAAGGGGAAGACTATGGTTATTAAGACATTCTGGGGTTCACTAAATTAAATAGTTATGCATGCATGTGAAGTGGGATGCACAACATCATAATATAATAGAGAATCGAATACCTTAACCAAAGAAAGATCTTGAAGCTTACATTACTGTGGTTTAAGAAAAGTTATTTAAAACCAATACAATTTCAACATCTTCTGAATAACTTTTGAGGTTTGATTAGGTGAAAATTATCATTGTTTACATAATGACAAGAGGGTGATCCCATGAGTAGATATCAAGAAGGTGAGGTTTTATAGGTTGTAAATCTTACTTGGAGGTACAAGAGTGCAAGAATGGTGCTGCAAATGCCAAAAAAGACAAAAGGATCATCATTGATGGGCAACTAGTTGAGGATGATAGTGAACTAGATTGTGGAGGACTAGTCCAATTTGCAAACAATCAGAAGGCATAGAAGGATTAGGGGTGTGGTGGAGCTATTGATGCGGTTGCATTGTGAGGAGGGGGCTTGTGGCTTGGTTTGATCTCTTCATAGTTTCTAGTGAGTTGGATAATCATCATGGTGCTAGAAGTATTTATAAGGGTTCATGAATATGTTTGTTTCCTTGGGTTATGAGAATGATATCAAAGCAAATCTTGGTTTGAGGATAGGAAGTGAGTTATCATGTTAGGTTTATGTAAAGAAGTGAAAACACCTCCTTACTAAAAATTTGAATAATAGAACCTCCAGTCCAAACACACTCAGAAGGTATGAAGGAGTGGGTGTAAAATTTCAAATCTTTAAAAAATAGTAATCAAAAGACCAAAGTATAGCAGCAGAATAAAAACATGACTATATTCAATTATAAAACAAGGGAACATCTTAAACTTACATCATAAGGATCCATGTAGAGGAAATCTAAACCACCTCAAGATTGTCTCCGAGATTTAAACTTCACAACCTAAGTCCAGGTCATCAAGCCTTGTCATCCAAGTCCTCCACCTAGGGTTGGAAGCATACCCCAGCACAAAGAGAAACAATAGGAGACATCAAAAAAAGCTGGTATGTGCATACTAAAAAGCAAATTGAGCAATTTATAAAGATTAAGGGACATAAACATAAAAGGCTTCACATGCAAGAGATAAGGACTACCCAAATGAGTATCAAGAGAAAAGAATTATAACACAAGGAATACTTTCCATAAAACAAAACAATAAAAATGTGTGCAAAAAAAGCACGTAGATAGGTAGTAGGGCACACACCCCACAAACATCATCAAACCTGCATGAATGTGAAATAAACATAGACCTAGAAAAATATAAACACAAAGGTAGCCAAGGCTTCACATCCTTGAAAACTTGATAGAGAATGATTCACTGTCAATCTCCCAATATATATAAAAGTTGAGCCAAGGCTTCACATCCTTGAAACTCGGGTATGGGGCACCACCACCACCATCCCATAAACAAAAAGGGAACACACCCAAAAACCAATGTAATTTACATTACTCTAGTGCTACTAATTCACATAGCATGTAAATATAGAGGCAGGTAAATAGTTTAGTCAGAAGATGATACAAAGGTTGCCATCACACAATGGACAACACAAACATATAAAATCCACTTCAAAGTGCCACATACTAATATAAGATACCAACATGCACCAAGGTACAAGATAAGATATCAATAAAATATCCAAGTCCATAACAAGTAAGATAGTTCACACGAACCATGATAACAAGAGATAAGACATATTGTGTAGGCCAAATTCAAGAGAATGAAAAGATAGGTGAATTGCTCAACATTGAGTAATAGGGGATACAACATACCTCAACTTTAGAGTCAAATGATCTAAAGTCACTTCTAGGTCCAAGCCTAGGCATCCAAAGAACCTATTAGCATGTATGTGGAATTAGGGTTAGGTTTCCATTATTTATTCAAAACCCTAAAAATTGCCTTTTTATTATTATTGAATCAAGTTATCAAAACCATGCCATATATTAGGTTATACTTTTATGAGTCCAAAACATATTTTATTATATTTTTCTGACTTATAGATATTTAGTTATGATTTTTATAGGTTAATTTATCATTAATTACATTCATTGAAAACACAGGTTATTAAACATTAGATTTAGCCATCAAAACTTATACCATTAGAAAGCCCTTTTTTCTGAAACCAACGAGTATTTATGCATATTTATATGATTACTAGATAATTAGTTGTGGATTTTAGAATTTCGACCAATCAGAAAAATACAAAAAAAAACCCATATCAGAACGAGATTGTGAGAGAGGGGGGAAAGAGAGCAAGTGGGACAGTCCATACAAAGTGGACCAATCCACGACAACCACGACATCGACCCGAACTCCAGACAATGGCTCGCTATGCATTGCCCAAAGCAAAGAAATCCTAGCGGCAAAAGACGAGTTCGCCCCCAAGCGGAAAACCAACTAAGAAGGCGAGAAGTGGGTATTTTTAGAAATCAAAAGGGATCATCGCCCTCATTGGCTTGCTGTGCCATGGTAGCAGCAAACACCTTGGCCGATTTGGGCGAATTCGGCATACACCACGAAACTCGAAAAGAGAAGATGTGAAAGAAAGAAGATGCAAAACCGAACTTGTTCATTCTTATAATTGCTCTGGAGATGGAGAGAATAGGGAAAGAATGCAGCCGCAAACACTGGTCCAAAATGAGATTGTTTGAAGCCAAAGATGACAGGTCGAGAAGAATTGAGAGAAGAGATTCACATCTTGGGAAACCACGAAGGCTCGGTTACCCCTATATATAGGTGGGTGTTCGATTCAATGCCAAAACACAAGTCGGCCGAGATCCTAGTTGCACAAGAATTGGGAAAAATGCCAAATAAGGAAAATAGATCTCGAGCAAGCCATCATTAGATGTGGAAACTTTTGAGAAAACTTATGCAACAAATTTCGTGAGAAAAGACCAACGAGAAGCCGAGATATCCGCGAAGATCTAGGCTGTGAACTGAGGCTCCTGGCCGCGTCTCCTGTCCAAGGTAGGAGACGACTCTTCTGTCGTCCGATTGAAATCTAAGGGTCAAAAATCACCGCGAAAATGGGAAATAAAGGAACTTTGATGCATGACATGTAAAATGAAATCCAAAACTAATTCTAATAAAGTGTGATTGTCATTATTTCTTATTTTCTCTCTCTTCAATTATGGGTTCATACATTATCCAAATTAAGCCCAACTTGGCACACAAGTTAAGTTAAACATGTAGATTCTGAATCTCCAATTGGATTTTACTTTTAGCAACATTAGATAGGTTATTTAATGTATTCTTTGTTTCTCTTTCTTAATGCATTAATGACACATAGGTTATCCAAATTAGGTGAAACTTCATCCATAAGTTAAATTAAGTGTGTTGAATACGAATTTGCCATCAATTTTACATAATAGAGTTGTTTGAGTATTTATTTAATATTTTGAAGGTTCTACACACTTTGTCTCTCCTGAGTTTTCCTTTCAAGAAAAATTTCTCCAAATTGGATAAAATTTTACCCAAAGGCTATATTTATTATGTAGATTACGAATCTAATATTATTTTCCTCTTTTGGAGTCTTTTATTTATTTATTTATTAATTACACCTTTTAGGCAATTTCTCTCTCCTAACTTACCATATCATTTCAAGGTGGTCCAATTTAAATGAAAATTGACATGTACACTTATTTTTATGTATAAATTATGAATTTGGAGTTTATTTCCACTTTTAAGACTTTCTTACATGGGTTTTGTCATCTGGCCCATTAGAGGCTCATTAACTTCATTATGCATCCAATTAAGTTATTTATCATCTTATTATCACCAAATGAATTAGATGACGTATTAGATTACATTATTCATGCATTAAATTATTAGGATCACTCTAACCTCAACCTTGTTTGGTAAAACCCAAAAGGTCAAACTTCTAGGGTAGGGTCCATGATTTGGTATGTTACATCACTTCACCCCTTAACAGGATTTCGTCCTCAAAATTAATAGATCAAACATCAACAACTAACTACTCTCCACCCCTTAAAGGGATTCAACTTTACAAGTCAAACTAATCATCATCAAGGTATTAAGACTACCCACATATTATTTAGTCATGAATGTTTTAGAGATTTATATTTTCAATGTATCCAACTATCAAGTCACCATCTAGGGTTGAGTTATAGGTGCTCATGTCTCTAACCTAACAACCCTACGTGAACAAGCAAAAAGTCATAGGGTAGGTCAACTATGCCATTATATCAATCCTAGTCACCAACTAGGGTTAGATTCTACTCAAACTAGAGTTTCACCTCATTGTGACTTAGTTGAAGAAAACATCGATAAATCAGAGAAAACTTTTGTACATATAGTAGTATAATTGAAAATAATTTTTGGCGATGAAAACTTTTTGAAATGAAACAAAAAGTGGATCCAAAATCAATTGTAGAAACCAAGTCACAATATTTCCATATGCATATTTCCTCATAACCTAAACTTGTCCTCAAACCAAACCTTAGTGCATAAAAGATCATCATAGATCAAATCTAGGGTGAACATCTCACCTAGAGACAACTATCTAAGTTAAGGGTTTAACTAGGGAGACAAAATTGAAATAGTAAAATTATGACTACCATGGGCTCTGATACCATGTTGTAAATAAATGAAAACACCTCCTTACTAAAAATTTGAATAATAGAACCTCCAGATCAAACACACTCAGAAGGTATGATGGAGTGGGTGAAAAATTTCAAATCTTTATATAATGGTAATCAAAAGACCAAAGTATAATAGCGGAATAAAAACATGACTATATTCAATTATGAAATAGGGCAACGTCTTAAACATACATCATAAGGATCCATGTTGAGGAAATCTAAACCACCTCAAGATTGTCTCCAAGCTTTAAACTTCACAACCTAAGTCCAGGTCATCAAGCCTTGTCATCCAAGTCCTCCACCTAGGGTTCAAAGCATACCCCAACACAAAGAGAAACAATAGGAGACATCAGCAAAAGCTGGTATGTGCATACTAAAAAGGAAATTGAGCAATTTATAAAGAATAGGGGACATCAACATAAAAGGCTTTGCATGTAAGAGATAAGGACTAGCCAAATGAGTATCAAGAGAAAAGAATTATAACAAAAGGAATACTTGCCATAAAACAAAACAATAAAAATGTGTGCAACAAAAGCACGTAGATAGGTAGTAGGGCACACACCCCACAAATGTCATCAAACCTTCATGCATGTGAGATAAACATAGCCCTAGAAAAATATAAACACAAAGGTGGCTAAGGCTTCACATCCTGGAAAACCTGATAGAGACTGACTCAATGTCAATCTCCCAATATATATAAAAGTTGAGCCAAGGCTTCACATCCTTGAAACTCGAGTATGGGGCACCACCACCACCATCCCATAAACAAAAAGGTCACACACCCAAAAACCAATGTAATTTACATTACTCTAGTGTTACAGATTCACACAACATGTAAATATAGAGGCAAGTAAATAGTTTAGTCAGAAGATGATACAAAGGTTGCCATCACACAATGGACAACACAAACATATAACATCCACTTCAAATTGGAACATACTAATATAAGATACCAACATGCACCAAGGCACAAGATCAGATATCAAGAAAATATCCAAGTCCATAATAAGCAAGATCGTTCACACGAACCATGATAACAAGAGATAAGATATATTGTGTAGGCCAAATTCAAGAGAATGAAAAGATAGGTGAATTGCTTAACATTGAGTAATAGGGGATACAACATAACTCAACTTCAGAGTCAAACGATCCAAAGTCACTTCTAGGTCCAAGCCTAGGCATCCAAAGAACCTATTAGCATGTATGTGGAATTAGGGTTAGATTTTCATTAATTATCAAAACCCTAAAAATCGCCTATTTATTATTATTGAATTATGTTATAAAACCATGCCATATATTAGGTTATACTTTTATGAGTCCAAAACATATTTTATTATATTTTTCTAACTTACAAATCATTTAGTTATGCTTTTTATAGGTTAATTCATCATTAATTACATTTATTGAAAACATAGGTTATTAAACATTGGATTTAGCCATAAAAACTTATACCATTAGAAAGTCCTTTTTTTCTGAATCCAACGAGTATTTATGCATATTTTTATGATTACTAGATAATTAGTTATGGATTTTCGAATTTCGACCAATCGGAAAAACCCCAAAAAAACCCATGTCAGAATGAGGTTGTGAGAGAGGGGGGAAAGAGAGCGAGTGGGCCAATCCATATAACGTGGACCAATCCACGACAGCCACGACATCGGCCCAAACTCCAGACAGTGGCTCGCTAGGCATTGCCCAAAGCAAAGAAATCCCAGCGGCAAAAGACGAGTTCGCCCCCAAGCGAAAAACCAACTAAGAAGGCGTGAAGTGGGTATTTTCGGAAATCAAAAGGGATCATCTCCCTCATTGGCTCGCTGTGCCATGGAAACAGCAAACACCTTGGCCAATTTGGGCAAATTTGGCATACACCACGAAACTCAAAAAGAGAAGATGTGAAAGAAAGAAGATGCAAAACTAAACCTATTCGTGCTTATAATTGCTCTGGAGATGGAGAGAATAGGGAAAGAATGTTGCCTCAAACACCGGTCCAAAACGAGATTGCCGGAAGCCAAAGATGATAGGTCGAGAAGAATTGAGCGAAGATATTCACATCTTGGGAAACCAGGAAGGCTCAGTTACCCCTATATATAGGTGGGGGTTCGATTCGATGCCAAAACACAAGCCGGCCGAGATCCCAGTTGCACAAGAATTGAGAAAAATGCCAAATAAGGAAAATAGATCTCGAGCAAGCCATCATTAGATGTGGAAACTTCTGAGGAAACTGATGCAACAAATTTCGTGAGAAAAGACCAAGGATAAGCCGAGATATCTGCGAAGATCCAGGCTACGAACTGAGGCTCCTGGCCGCGTCTCCTACCCATGGTAGGAGACGAATCTTCTGTCATCTGATTGAAATCTAAGGGTCAGAAATCTCCACGAAAATGGGAAATAAAGGAACTTTGATGCGTGACATGTAAAAAGAAATCCAAAACTAGTTCGAATAAAGTGTGATTGTCATTATTTCTTATTTTCTCTCTCTTCAATTAAGGGTTCATACATTATACAAATTAAGCCAAACTTGGCACACAAGTTAAGTTAAACATATAGATTCTGAATCTCCAATTGGATTTTACTTTTAGCAACATTAGATAGGTTATTTAATGTTTACTTTGTTTCTCTTTCTTAATGCTTTAATGACACATAGGTTATCCAAATTAGGTGAAACTTCATCCATAAGTTAAATTAAGTGTGTTGAATATGAGTTTGCCATCAATTTTACATAATAGAGTTGTTTGAGCATTTATTTAATATTATGAAGGTTCTACACACTATCTCTCCTAATTTTACCTTTTAAGCAAACTTTCTCCAAATTGGATAAAAATTTACCCAAAGGCTATATTTATTATGTAGATTACGAATCTAAGATTATTTTCCTCTTTTGGATTCATTTATTATATTTATTTATTAATTACACCTTTTAGGAAATTTCTCTCTCCTAACTTACCATATTATTTCAAGGCAGACCAATTTAAATGAAAATTGACATGTAAACTTATTTTTATGTATAAATTATGAATTTGGAGTTGTTTCCACTTTTAAGACTTTCTTACATGGGTTTTGTCATCTGGCCCATTAGAGGCCCATTAACTTCATTATGCATCCAGTTAAGTTATTTAACATCTTATTATCACCAAATGAATTAGATGACGTATTAGATTACATTATTCATGCATTAAATTATTAGGATCACTCTAAACTCAACCTTGTTTGGTCAAACCCAAAAGGTCAAACTTCTAGGGTAAGGTCCATGATCTGGTATGTTACAGTTTCCGATTGTAATACTTGATCCTAAATGATACATATTCATGGCATCAAAGATATTTGTTGCTATGTAGGATGAGGGAGTAGGGTTGGGGTTTAGATGGAGTGGTGAAACCTACTTGTAATATCTCACTGAGTAGTAAATGGATTGACATAACCTTTTGCAATTTGAATATCACTTAATTTTAAAAAAATTGTGTATCAAACTACAGTAAGGTGTCATCTTTGCTAGCTTTAATTCCATATGATCCATATGTAATCCCTAGCTACATCATCCTAGAATCTATTTTTTAGTGTTCACATTTCCTCCTTATTGGTAAAAACCACTTTGATGGATGATACAGTCTTTAGTCTATCCAAATTTACTAGATTTGGTTTCACTAATTAGTCCTTCATTATACACAACTTAGAACTGATATCGATTTAGTACATTTAATCTCATTTTCTATATATTTTGTTGTACTTGACTTCTTTGTGATCAAGTCATGTGTAACATCTAGTGAAATACACAAATAATTCCAAAGTTTAAAGTTTTCATAATTGGGAGTTATAAGAACTTTATTCATAGTTTTGTCATTTTTTCTACCAATATGAAATTGTGGAAAACCTAGGTATACATGTGCCTCCAAACGTGAATGTGAATTTCTCATAATATCAATCATTTTTAGCATGGTCATCTACATGTGATTTTAATTCAAAATTATATCTTCTTGAAAGTTGAAACCAATGACACATGTTGAATACAAAATCTAAGCATATTGACTATATAGCAGTAAAATAGGGCTAACACACAAAAACTCGGTTCATATGTTTTTATTTAATATATGTAGAATCAATGTTCATTAGTATATTTCAACACATATTTGGTAGGATTTTTTCTATTGATCATGAATTTGAGCTAGATGAACACATATTTGGGGTAAAAGACCATATTTACCCCTTTAAAGGCATTATATATGTTCTTCCCATATTTACATCGCACCTGGAATATTCTTTTATCAAACTCTACTACTGATTTTCCCCATAATACAGATAGATTATGGATCTAGGTATTTAGTTCTTGATGAATTCTTTTGTTTCTCTTTATCACCACAATTGTCTAATTGATTGACACCACTTCATTTTAGGTTTTTTTATTGGAAAATACTATAAAAATGAAGTTACTCTTCATAATATTTAAGTAAATATTTATGTATAAAAACTTTTAAGATTGGATGTAAAGACAACATCAGATAGAGGCTGAATTGACCCAAGCGGTAGAAGCATTAAAATTCTCCAATGGTTGGATTTTAGTCTTGATCAATGCATTAGGTTGAACCATTCTAATTTGAGAGTATAAGAACTTCTCTAAATCCATGGATAAACTCTAATCTATACCTTATTTTATTGTGAATATTAATATATAAACAAAACATATACTGATCTTATCCAAAACAACTTCTAGAAATGATCAATCATAAATTAGGTAGTTATTATGATAAAAAAACAACAAGCCTATCACTTAATATTAGAGTTTCTATAACCCTAAGATAATGGTTTATGTTAAATCTGGTCAGAATAAAAATGGAACAAAAATCAATTCAAATCCTAGTTCACCCTAGATCTAGTATGCCCTTAGCAGTGCATATATTCCATGATAGCCATATTTTAGCAAAGTGAATTGATTTATCTTATATTGACACAATGGTACTTCAAAGTTTCCCAATATAATTATATATTTGGCAACTAACAAACACTAGGATATGCCTTGAAGTCCATGTTACCTCAGTCATGTGGGGACATACCACTCCTTCACTAAAACTTTTTAGTCAAGTAAAGGGTTATATGTAGTGAGGGGTGACCCATACCTCCAGTTCAACTAGACAAATAAGTGGTTGTTAGGGGATTGATGGTCATTATCATTTTTCTACATTTTTTTGAAACTTACACTTCCAAACTACCTAAGTTATGTGATCGTGTATCTACATGTCACAAATCATTGTGCACCTACATGCTAGACGTTGAAGCCTTGTATACACTAACTTGACATAATGATATATGAATTTTGAAACCATAAGGCTACACTATGATATGTTTTACATTTGTTTATATATTGGTGTGTAAAAATTGAGGTAATCAAGTAAACTAAAAATAAAAATTCATCACTAGAAATGTATCAAATATTCTGCCTCATGAATATGATGTTTCCAATCAAAATGTCTTAATTGCATGTCATGTATATTTTATTTATCTTTGTTGGTAAATACTTACAATTATAATATTTGAAATGTCAAATTTTTGGATTTTTTATTTTTTTACTACTTGTTCAATTTGATAAACACAACATGTTCTATTTCTTTAAAAATGTTTTTTGTGCTCAATAGGACTACTTTAATGGAATTAGTTGTTTTACCTACATTGAGCTTATTAATATAAATCTTTTTACCCTTGTGAACATTAAGTCTAATGACATAAAAAACAAATGTGAAGGACTCCTAATCTCGAGTTAGGAGTCGAGTTTGGTGTATAACTTTTTAAGCCATCCTTGTATTCTCATATCCTGGGGATTGAATTGTTCTCATTTAATGATTTTCTTCAACTCGAGTTGTATGTGTGCATCACGCATATTTCTAGTTCTGATATATGGTAGTATCATGGATACATATACTAAATGCATGTTCTTTTGCAAATAGAAATTTTAGGTGTGTTGTTTAACAATAGGTTATGTGTCATTTGTGAAAATGGTGAACAATTGTCATTGTTGATTTGTTATTATGTAAGGGTCTAATATTTTAAAAATATTATTTGCGGATTTGAATCATGTGTAATCAAATCTATGTGAATTTGGATGACCTCAAAATTTGTATCACTCCTAATTTAATTTGACCTAAATAGTTTGATTGATGTGGTTTACTATGATGCAATAGTTGAGTGTCACATATACTATTGTTAGTTTTGAATTTGGTTAGATGTTTAAAATCTTTAGGATGAGAAATAATTTACAGACATGTGAAGATGAAGTATGAGACTTTAGTTACTTATATTCCACCATTTAAGTGTATGAGGAGAGAAGTTGGATGTAGAGAACTTGGGCCACAACTGGTAAAATGGTTGCACAATATGTCATTCTTGATCAACACAACATTACTTCTTTTACGTCATGTGATATTGGGTTCAACCCAAAATTGATGCTATATTTCATGTCAGATAATTCTACCTAGGGTTGGATTTGGGGAATGTTTGAATGAAATTAGGTTGAAACCAAATTGCACCCTCTTATATGTTGAACATAATACTCTATTCCAGATAACTCTACCACCACCACCACCACCACCACAAGATTTTGTTTTTACCCCTGATTAGATCTTGTTGTATTTGCAAGGTACTTGGGGTCATTTTGTACCAGGTCCACCATAGAAAATAGGAAAAAAAACTAGCTCACTAGACTTTCTTAGCACACTGACTTGCATTCTCACCCCCTTTTGTGGCACAGACTGCCATCATCAACATTGTATTCCAACTTCTGTTGATGAACTTCCCTACATAGGCTTTCTCATATCCTTCATAATCTCACTACATTGTGGCTAGGTAGAACCCAAGCCCATGATAAAGATACTGGGTAGGATTTTGACCACACCCCTATCACTGCTTTACCATTACCACATTAGAGATTCCTCCAATCACATGAAACTTATCCATCCGGAGGAACCCTATGTATTCTTATATCCCTATCCCTTATCTTGTCACCTTTTGGGACTTTAGTTTTCGAACACCTTATCCTTCACACATTGCATTCTTCCTTTGTCGTATTGATACCTTGCCATCTTTATCTTCCTATGAATCCTTATTTGTACCTCTCTTTGTCATTACATGCGTGCAACCTTGATCTTCCTATCATGGCTTTTTCTCATATCCTTTTTTGTCTTATCTTCTTATGTATGCTCTACCTTCTTCACATAGTGTTAGACATCTTTTTGGTGATAAGATGACTAACTTATATCATGTCTCTTGTACATCTCAAAGATATAACGCACCATTTTGCATTGATCATTGATTTGTAGGTTGAAGTTACTCTTCCTTTCACATGTCGTTTTAAACATTTTCTTTTCTCACACTAATTTTGAGTTGTAATTTTTCCTTACCTTGCACAAGTACTCTCTTTTCCTTGATGTTCCCTATGTTCTTCTTTCCTATACATGAATTGGGTCGAACATAATGTAATAAGGTGTGCATCTAGGTAGTAGTTTTTGTTAGGGATGCATTTTATACATAATGTCTTTGGTTCATAAAGAAGACTACATTTTTAATTAGGTTGTTAAAATGTTTGTTTTTCATCGGCATGGTTGATGTGTTTATATGACCATCAATAAAGTATTTATTCAATATCATCTTTTCACATTTGTTATTGGGTTGTTATGGTCGTTTGATCCATTAGTATGGTACCAGTTTGACTCTATCTGTCCATGCTAGACATTGTTTGAGATGAGATTTTTTGTTTCAAATTTATTTGGATATAGTGACATCAATCATACAACATTATCATAAGTTACAAATTTAATATAAACCATATTAGTTCTACCCAATTTAGTGATTCATTAGGTTATGAATAATATTTACTTATATTTAGCTCATGTGTTAGGTTTAGGGATTTATTGTCATTACATCATTTTTTCCATATTGTTTCATATTCCTTGTATCGATTCATCATATCCTTAATAGTTAAATCTCAGTTCTTTCTTATTATAGTAGTGAAAATATTATATATTATTCATTTTGTATTAATATTAACATGTTTTAATGTATAAGGGTTTTTATTGATGTATTATATCCATCATGTTATATATATGAGTTTCTATTAGGATTTTAAAATCCTTTGCATTGGTTTGCATGAATTTTATACTCCTAACACAACTTCATCATGACCTCCATCAATTGATTTCCACCTATTATAAAAATTATATATTATCAAGAGAATTTGTTTAAGTTGTTATGAATAATAATGTATTTTCATATAACCATAAGATTCATACATCCCATTATGTCAGTGTTTGTTCTAAATGGTGATACATCCACGGTTTTAGTTCTGAAGATATTATCAAGCTTTTAGTCTTATATTTTGTCTCTTATATTGCACATAAATTTTATCAAACTACTCTAATTTGTATAAGGATTTTAAAATCCTTTGCATTGGTTTGCATGAATTTTATACTCCTAACACAACTTCATCATGACTTCCATGAGTTGATTTCCACCTATTATACAAATTATATATTATCAAGATAATTTGTTTAAGTTGTTATGAATAATAATGTATTTTCATATAACCATAAGATTCATACATCCCATTATTTCAGTGTTTGTTCGAAATGGTGATACATCCACGGTTTTAGTTCTGAAGATATTATCAAGCTTTTAGTCTTATATTTTGTCTCTTATATGCATATAAATGGGGTCTCATTAGGTTAGATATAAAATTTTCATGTAACCAAACATACTATTTGGGATTGACTTTATTTAGTGTTGTCCATATTTTACAATTTCTGAACAGACTTCATTGAATTTGTGGATTATTAACATTGGCCTATGTTTTGTTAACATTGAATTTGTGGATTATTAACATTGGCCTATGTTTTGTTAACATGCTTACTCTTAGAATATTCTGGAAGATAAATTTCTTTTCATTGTTCCCATATTATTTACTTATATTAGACACAATGTCAAGATATATTTTTTATTATGATATATGTGAATTTTTATTTGAACTTAGTGCCAATATGATTTCCTTCTACTAGCTTTGATTATTTAGTTTGTATAATTCACTACTTCTTTTCTGGTTTGTGCAATCTACGTTGTTTATCTTTTATACTATTGGTTTATCATATTTACTAATTTCATTAGCCTATAATACTGGTTAATGTTTCTTTAGCTAGGGTAATTTTTAGACTACGTGGACCTATTTCGTATATTGATTCTGATCAAATTAGGCACAATAAGTTTATATTGTCCATGCTACCACTTTCTTTCACACTACCACTCTTATTACATGTTCTTAGTGCCACAACATAAATGGTAAAATTATTGGGTCAAACTTGGTATGTAATATGATTTTTGTGCAATTTTTATCAGAACTTTGTGCCAATATTTTTTCCTTTACTAGTTATATAACTATGCATGTTAATGTAAGTAGACTTGTACATGTATTAGTGTCAACTATAAATATATATTTATATATAAATCAATTTATTAACTATGTTTTATATTTAAATACATTGTGGGCATGATGTCATCAATCAGTCCTTGTTTGATGTAAAATATTGGGTAATTTATGTGGAGGATCTGATGTAAACTACACTAATGACCCAATTAAGTCAGATGTCTGTATTGAATAATTTTATAGTAACTAAATCACTAGAGTATGTGATGTCACCAATTAAACATTGTTTTTAGGAATATATTAATTGTTAAGAAACACCAATATTACCACATATAAGCGACGTATTAGGTTGACAATTCTACTAATATTAACTATTTACCTAGTTTTACTTCAAAAAATGAAATGATAAATGTATAAGGTTTTATTAGGTCTTATTATGGCATAATTATTAGGTTTTTATTAGGTTTCACTAAAAGAGTATCGTAGTTATCATATTTCTCTATTTTAAGTCTTGTTATGTTTTTATGGTATCCATTATATTACTAATATTGATCTATTAATTATACCATTGACCATTATGAATTCTGTTTCCTTGAACATCGTCTTCATGACCTCCATCAATTGATTTTGCACATATTTTCCAATATTTATATAACTAAGTGCATTACTCTTTTTTTGTGTGCAACACATATGGACTTCAAAGACATTAGTTGCATTTAAGCCATTTAGTTTGATTGATGATTTCAATTTTTTGTTTTGTCTAATGTGCCTACATTTTTTAGGTTAGTATGTCCTAATTTTTGAAATTGATGTAAATGTTGTACTAGAAATATTGCATTTGTGATACACACATTATATTGAAATTTTGAACTAATATATTGTATGTACTGCTTATCAAATTAGTCACACTCGATTTACCAAGTTATTAGGTTTATCATTGTTTGTTAGGTCATTTGCTTGCCATATGGTGAATATAGTTTCCTTCTACTGCCATGATATTTTACAGTTTGTTGACCTCACTACTTTTGTCTCTCATTTATGTAATACTACTATGATCGATTTATCATATTTGGTCGAGTTATTTTCCTCTCATGTTAGACCATGCCATTTTCATGTAAAAATTTTTGGATTTCACATGTAGCATGATAACATTTGTTTTTGTGGATTTTTGAGCACTTGCTTTATCCTCATTTTATCATCTCTGCTACACTTTACGTAGTCACTTATGATTGTGTGGGCAATTTTGCTATGTAAACTTACCACTTTGTCTGATTTACACAGGATACACATCTTAGCAGCCTCTGAGCCCAAAGACAAGTGGTCGTTGAGGTTCTGACACCTTGGCAATTGATGAAGATTGCACCAAGTCTAATGTCCTCCGATCATTCTTAGTGACCACTGAACTCCCTCATTATTAGTGACCAATGGATTCTATGCCATCTCTGTTGTATCCAAGAATGATCTATGAGACTGACCACTGAAGGGGTGATTTTCATTGGTTGGTAAGATGACTTGACCTTCAGTTGCAGGGACATCAAATTCATAGTGACCGTAGAGAAGACATAGAATCCATTAGTCACTAATCATGAAGAAGTTCAATGGTCGACAAGAATGATCAAATACTTCCTCATGATTAGTAATCGATGGATTCTGTGCCATCTCTATGGTCACTATGAATTTGATGTCCCTATAATTGAAGTTCAAGTCATCTTAACGACCTATGAAAATCACTTGTTCAATGATCACTCTCATCAACCGTTCTTAGAAACAACATGAGTTGAGCATCATCAACAATCATCACGCATTGGCGATTATTCAAGATCACAACCTTGGCGACCGATGAAGACTTTCCACCTCAGTGACGAGTGAGGTTTTATGTTGGTTATCAATGCCTATAAATATAGGCCCACTTAGCCAAGTAGGGGGTTGCGACATTGGAGGGGAGAGGAAGCATTGCTGCATTCTAGGGCCATCCATCAATCATTCCATTGGTCTTTTATCTATGAAGATGAGAGTACATAAGAGAGAGAGAAGATCCACTTCTTCACCAACACCATCAACCTATCCTTTGAAAGAAGGACTATCAACTTCTCTACAACTTCTCCAGATCTAGATCTGAAGGTGACATGAACCAATATGTGGAGTTTGTATCACATTTGGAGTATCCTCTTCTTATCCTCTAGATCTGTTGGACAATCTCTTCTATTTCATTCCATTTAGTCTTTCTCTCTCATGTATCATTATACATGTAAATTTATCATGCTACTCGCTACCATGACTGGCTAAACATCTTGCTTGGGTTGAGAGTATCCACTATGGATGCACTTCAAGTGGGACTGGATTACGATAGAGGACAATCCTAGAGGGCAACATCTGAAGGAACAACTATAGAATCAAAGGCTTTGGAAGCCATAATTTCTGAGATCCATAAAATATCTACAAATGTTTAGCAAATAAAAGACTCAGGGAGTAAAGGGAGGAAACCCATAGAAAAGGTCACGAAGTGTGTCACTTGTGGAGAGGGATGCCATGGTGTCGATAATTGTATGTATACTCTACCTGAAGAAGATAGTGGAGAAGAAGACACAAAAAATATGTCCTATGTTAACTTTGAGAGGTCGGATAACCCTGGTTTCAACTATAGAAATAGAGAAGCTATTGAGAATGCTCATTAGTTAAAAAGATCCTATAAGGCACTACCTAGATTCATAAGAGGAAGAGGAAAGATAGTGTACACCTACACTACAAACTAGTAGGAAAACAGAAACAATTATCAAGGACAAGGACAAGGCCACAATCATAATAGAAAGTCCAATGGACCTATCCTAGATCAAAATCAATCAAAAGCAATAGCTAGATGGATATGGTGTCGGAACTTTTTGAGTTTGCAAAAAGACAAGCTACTATGAATGGGCAATTAACTTAGAGTACCATAACCAACATAGGGATTGTGAACACCATGCAAACTCATATGAGGTATGTAGAAACTCAGATGATAGATATGCAAATCCATCAAAGTAAATCGATCAAAAAACTCATATGGGGTATGTAACTACTCAGATGATAGATATTCAAATGCATAAGAATAAAATTGATTAGCAAACTCATATGGAACTCAACAAAAATCCACAAGGAAGGATCCCATCTAACACTGAGAATTGAAAATGGCTACTCTTCATTATGGAAAAACACTAGAAATTCAAAATGTCAAGAATACTCCTGAAGAAAGAACGACTAATGAATCACAACTTGAACCAATTATTATAGAGGAAGCACGTGATGAGGAAGAGTCTACTAAGTATGATAAAGATAAAGAAAAGGGCAAGGGAAAGAAAAATACAAAATAAAAGAAACCTAACCCCATGAAGGAAGCTTTCACAGATATAAAACCATACAACTGTGAGTTCCCTTCCCCTATAAACTGATCAAGGTTCACTTGAAAAAAAGGCATGAGAAGTTCAAAGTATCTATCAAGAAGCTGCATCTAGATGTTCGATTCTTAGATCCTATTGAGGAAATGTAGACCTATGCTAAGTTCTTCAAGGATCTAATAACAAAAAGGAGAAGAGGAGACCATGTGTAAACAATGCAACATGCTAAAATGTCCAATGCTTTTATACAAGTAGAAATGCCCACAAAGAAGAAGGATCCTAGAGCATTCACTATTCCTTTCAATGTTAGGGACAACGAAGTGAGACAAGGACTTGTTACCCTGGGTGCAAGCATCAACCTCATGCCTCTCACTTTAGCTCAGTGGCTGGGACTAACTAACACGGTAAAGACTGAAATGAGGATTCAACTAGTAGACCACACATACACAAAGCATGTAGGAATTGTGGAAAATGTCCCAATCTGTGTGGGTTGATTCTTTATCCCATGTGATATTGTCATGATAGACATAGTTGAATACTAACATGCCCAATGATCTTTGGAAGGCCATTCCTCTCAACTGGGAGAGTGTTAATCAATGTTGATGAAGGAATCATTACCTTAAGAGTACTAAATGATCACATTGATTTCCCGTGCAAGACTCGACGAGGAGGACGTCCCTTTTTGAGTTGGTTCACTTCGTGGACAACTACTATCAATCCTATGAAGAAGTACTTGAGGAACAGGCTATGTTTGATCAACTAATGAGGGCCATGATCAATCCAGATCATAGCTTGGAAGACCCATATGTTGTTGAAATTTTTGATTATTAGAACCAACCAGAAGAGGAATGCATCAAGGATGACAAAGAGACATTTATAACTACAAAATAAGAATCTCTAGAACAAAACACCAGAAGAAAAGGAGGAACCTAAGCCCAAACTAAGAAAGAGAAATTCCCTAAAGGATTGAAATATGAATTCCTGGATAATGAAGAAAGAAATCCAATGACCATAAACTCTTCCCTAACAGAAGATCAAGAGGAGAAGCTGATAAAATGAACTTAAACACCACATGAAAGAAATATGTTACTTAGTTGAGGAAATCAAATAGTTAAACCCACATTCCTGCATGCATAGGATAAACTTAAAAGAAACAACTAAGCCCCTAGTTTAGTGACAAAGGAAGCTGGATGAAATGCTTAAAGAGATGGTTAAGAAGAAAGTAATAAAGTTGCATAACACATGAATCATATATCCCATCAACAATAGTAACTGGGTTATCCCGATCCATGTTGTGTCAAAGAAAGGAGGAATGATTATTATTAAAGGAGAAAATGGAGATGAAGTGTCAACACAAACCTTGACAGGTTGCCCCACATGCATTGACTATAGAAAACTGAATGATGCTATTAAGAAGGATCATTTTCCCCTACCATTTATAGATCAAGTGTTGGAGCATTTGGTTTACCGTGGATATTTCTATTTTCTGGATGGATACATGTGATTCTATCAAGTCCCCATTCACCCTGTTGATCAAGAAAATACAACTTTTACCTACATTTATGGTACCTTTTCTTTCCAGAGAATGCCATTTGGGCTATGCAATACACCTACAACATTTCAAAGGTGCACGGTCTTAGTTTTCTCTGACTTACTAGAGGATATTATCGAGATATTCATCGATGAATTCTCTATTTAAGGGGATGGTTTTGATATTGTATAAGGAATTTGTCCAAGGTACTAGAGTGATGGGAAGAGAAGCAACTTGTACTAAATTGGGAGAAATGTCATTTCACGGTCCAAGAAGGAATTGTGCTTGGACATAAGGTTTCTGAACATAGAATAGAGGTGGATGTGTGCAAGGTGGAGGCCATATCTAAACTTCCACCTACTAAGTCCATGATAGGAGTGAGGAGACTTCTTAGACACACATGATATTACCAGAGGTTTATAGAAAACTTTTCCATGTTTGGTAAACCCCTGTCTAACCTGGTCATGATGGATGCAATTTTCAAATTTTTTGAGGATTGCCTAAAATGGTCTTACTACTACTCCAACCCCGCTAGCCCCAGAGTTGGGGCTGCAATTTGAAATAATGGTGTAATGCCATTGACTTCATGATCAGGGTTGTTTTAGGATAAAAGAAAGAAACGAAGCACCATGTGATCTACTATGCCAGTAAAACTCTGGATGAAGCACAAGTGAACCATAGGATGAAAAAAAAGGTGATGCTAGTGATAGTGTTTACTTTTGACAAGTTCAAATCCTATCTGATAGGATCAAATTTCAAGGTGTATACAAACCATGGATCCATCATGTATTTGATGCAAAAGAAAGACACAAAACCTAGGCTCTTGCAGTGGGCCCTATTACTTGAAGAATACAATCATCAAATAATAGACAAGAAGGGAAGTAAAAATGTAGTAGCAAATCATCTATCAAGGATTGTTGTAAACAATGACGAGCACCTTCCAGTCAATGATAGCTACTGTGAGGAGCCACTTATGATGGCCAAGGCTATTGATCCCAAGGTTTCGTGGTTTGGTGACATATGCAACTATCTAGATTGTCACCAACTACCAGCTGAGATCACATACAATGAAAATAAAAAAGATATTATCATATTTGAAAATTTATTATTGGGATGACCCCCTATTATTCAAGATATGCACTGATAGTTTGTATTGTTGTTGAATACCAGAAGAGGAAGTGCCTCCAATTCTTAAAGAATGTTACTCTTCACCATACTCAGAACATCTATACAGAGACAAAACCGTAAACAAAATCATATAGTTTCATTTTTATTGGACAACCATATTCAAAGATGCTCAAGCCTTTGTGAAAACTTGTAAGGAGTGCCAACTTACAAGGAACATATCAACAAGATATGAGATGCTGATGGTAGATTGGATAGAAGTAGAAATATTTGATGTTTGGAGGATAGACTACATGGGACATTTCCATCTTCTAGGAGTAACTGGTACATTCTTGTGGCCGTAGACTATGTATTGAAATGGTAGAAATGATAGCTACCCCATTCGATGATGCAAAACCTATAATCAAGTTGTTCAAAAAGATTATATTCCAAAGGTTTGGAGTCCCACACATTGTCATCAGTGATGGGGAATCCCATTTCTTTGAAAGACAGTTTATAGCCCTGCTTAAGAAATATGGAGTAACACACAAGGCCGCCACCCTTACCACTCTTAAAGATCTTTTCATGTGGAGATCGTTAACCGAAAAATCAATTGAATTTTATAAGAAACAGTTGGGTCAACTAAAAAGGAGTGGCCCATGAATTGGATGCTTCCCTCTGGGCATATCAGATAGCTTACAAGAACCCAATAGGAAGCACTCCGTATAGACTGATATATGGAAAAGCGTGTCACTGACCTGTTGAATTGGAGCACAATGAGTTTTGGGTAATCAAGTTTTTCAACACGGACCCAAAATTAGAAGGGAAGAAAAGATGTTTGCAACTATAAGAACTAGAGGAGCATTAATCACGATGTATACATTCTTAATCCCATATCTAATCAAAGATAACAAACATAATGTGTGATAATTCATAGAACTTGGTTGTAAATAAAGTATGAAAACAATCAATCTTAATGATGAAATATAAGTATGATGTTAATCTTCACTAAAAGATATGATAATGAATGCATTCAATCGAGTAGTTCATGTCAAGGGGCTTGATGTATTTGCTCTACTTCATATACATGAACAAAACCATATTGCTATGGATAAAAGGCATGGAAATCTTAATGTTGAAATGAGGCCAATTTAATAAATGGTAAACCCTTGATGATGCCAGACTCTAAAGATGACAACCTAGGAGTGCATACATACAATAGATATGGATGCCTTGGAACCTAGAAGTGGTGGCCTAACATAGTAGAAAAATAAGAAAAAAACTATGTCATATGGCCTAAACGTAGTAGAAAAAAAACAAGAGAAAAACAATGTTGTGACATTTTGAGTATGACATTATTTAAATTTTGAAGATTAAATTCCATATTATGTGGGTTTTATGTGACAACCCTATTTTGAATATTATGAAGTTACATATCATTTGAGGTATAAATGGATACAAGTGGAGTGATAATTAGCTATTAGGTGCATTATGGTCCCATGAAGCATTTTTGGACGTGCTTAACTAAGATTTGATGAATAAGTGTATTCAATTTATGGTCTATATACTTATGTATAAGGTTCTTGAAGAATTTAATTGCATGGCCAAATGTTGAATTGTTTAATCTCAATCTTGGTCATAAGGTGATTTATGTAGTAAGGTACTGATAACACCCATTTTGGTGGCTTCCAGAGCTCATATTCCATTGATTAAATTTTCCTCCAAACTTGATTTCCTCTTCTTTATGTTCTATTTACCAATATTTTCCATCTTTTGAAGGGCTTTCCTATTTTTCTACAAGAAAGGAGCTTAGGTATTCTCAAAGCACGGGACAAGTGACAACCCGCTATAGTTTTACCCATCATGGTGTCAACTCAACACGGTTGCAACCCAACATGACTACCTGGTGGTACAGTAGCCCGATATGACTCCAACCCACGACAAGTAAGCATGGACATTTCCACTGCATGATACAACTTCAGCCTGTCACACACCGTAGCCCAATATGCCCTAATAGCTAGCACCACAACAACCTGACATGGTCGTTGTCCCGCTGAGTACCAACAAAGACAACCCAACACAGCATATTGGCTGACAACCCGTGACAAACGCATTCAAAGCTCCAGCTAAAGTCATTACTGCCCACACACATGGACCAATAAAGATTCAACCTCCACCTACATGCTGCTCTATAAATAGCAGCTACATGCTTATGATGGGACAGACTGCCACATCAATGGGGGAGATAGTGCATCGAGTTCTAGGAGCTAAATAAGGTGAGCATGCTCCCATCCCGAGAGGGATGAGAGGAGTTCACTTAGGGGGTGTTCTGGTAGCAGAAGGCAACACATGATGATCCTTGAAGCTTCTCTAAGTATGTCGGGCTTCTATCTGAGTTGAACCCGAGATGACCCGCCTAGATAGAACAACCCAACATGAAGAACTTGAGAGTCGGGATAGTACCAACCTGATACAGACATAAACCTGATATAGTCCCTTCACCCATCATGGTTGTAACCTGACATGGTTGCATCCCAACACGACGGTATCACAAAAGTCATATCCTAATATGATCACCCCTGCCATGGTTGCAACTCGATATGGTCGATAACCTGACATGATCGTATCCCAATATGATTGCAACTTGGTATCGAGTTAGCGCCATCTTGGGCGGTCAACTGTTGTACATATTGGTTTCCTAAATTAAGGAGATTGATACATATCTTCCCTTTAACAACATTTACTTCCATTCACTATAGCATTGTAAGCAAACCATTATTTTATTATTGGAATCTGTGGAGCATTGTTCGTATCTTTTTTGTATGGTTTTATTTCGTTGAATGATCTCTTTTTAGCATCCGAACTATAGTTCCCTACTTCCGTTACACATTTTTAACTAGCTATCAAATCATTTTTCCTATGTCGACCTACAGGAGAGCCATGAACGTCTAGAGCTTGGTCTAGCTTGGGTGTACGATAGTGCCCAGGACCAGAGTTGCACCCAATTTATATCACACATGAGTCCGTGTCTGCCCCCCTTAAGAGAGGTTTCCAGTACACAGTTTGTTGGCACTTTCTTTGAGAGAAGAAGGCATCATGTGTAGATCACTATCTCTTGTTTCGATAAAGTTTTCTTTCTTTGTGATTTCCTGGATGATTGTTCCTTCTCTTTAGTTTTCGTATAATA
Organism: Alisma plantago-aquatica; assembly: GCA_963693085.1. Taxonomy (NCBI): domain Eukaryota; kingdom Viridiplantae; phylum Streptophyta; class Magnoliopsida; order Alismatales; family Alismataceae; genus Alisma; species Alisma plantago-aquatica. The sequence goes on from OY856409.1 coordinate 615,534,721, forward strand.
TAAAACTACCCTAAAAACTACAAAACCCCAAAATATCAAACCCTCCCTTTCTGGTAACTCCTCTTGGAGATAGATTTTAGTTTAATTCTTACATAATTTAGTATAATTCTTTCATATTCTTTCTAGTTATGATTTCTTACCACGAGCCTTATCTCTTGGATCTTAGATGACTTAGACAAGTGAAATGCAGGTTCTGAAGCGCTATTTACCCTAGTCCCTGTGTCCGACCCCAAACTGCTACTTCGACCCCGTGCCAGTTGCGGGCGTCTTAAACATTTAGGTATTATAAATTACAAAAGTCTGATGACCTAGACCTGCTTCCCTTTTGGGCCCACATTTAAGACTGATCAACTTTTTGGCACCATTGTCGGGAACTAGGCAACGAATACCATTCTACGAACCCGAGTTTTACTTGCACTTTGGCCAAAATTTTGTATAGATGTATATAAAACTATAGATACACACTGCACATATCTACCTCACCACCCTTATCCTTTTATAATTCTCCCTTCTAGGTACTTACATCCCTTCCCACTCAAGCATGACTGATCAGGCACCCGAGGCTAGATCCCTTCGATCTTTTATTCAAGTGAGGGAAAATGAGGATAGGAACCCAGTGGTGGAGCAACCGCTCAATGTGACAAACTTTGAGCTAAATCCAGGCTTTCTCCAATTTTTGTAGCACAATCACTTTGGAGGAAATAGTAGCAAAGAGAACCCTTACAATCATCTCATGACATTCAAGAGGACATGTAAGTTTTAAGATCAACAGGGTCTTGATAACTTATATCTACACCCAGTGCTTCCCTTTTTCTCTAAAGGACAAGGCATTGGAGTGGTACTCAAGCCTCCCAGACAGGAGCATCCCAAATTGGGAGCATCTAGCTAATGCCTTCATAGCCATGTTCTTCCCCATTGAGAGGACTATAAAGTGTCAGAGCAAGATCAGTCGATACTCACAGAAGGTTTTAGAGAATCTACATGATACATGGGAGTGATTCCAAGGCTATCAACGCAAATGTCCACACCACAGCTTTTCTGAGCCAACCCTGATTACCACCTTTTACAATGGTTTGTGTATCAAAAAAAGGAAATCTTTAAACACTACAAAAGGCTGTGATATCTTGGGGCTTAATGCTCAGAGGGCTAGGGAGATCATCGACAACATGACTACAAATCAATAAGATAGCGAATACGATAGAGAATCAACTAGTCACTCTACCCATGGGGAATCAAAGGTAATGGAAGCACTATCAGCCAAGCTAGATAAGATAGTGACTAATGTTCAAACCTTGAAGGAATAGGGCTACAAAAGAAAGATCCAACAAGAAACAGTTAGGAGCTATGTCACATGTAGAGATCCTGATCATCTTTCAGACTTCTTCCTGCAGATAGCTGTGCAGGGAGACCCTGACGAAGAAAGTACATAAAATGTAAGCTATGTTCGACGCCCCAACCACCCAGGGTTTTCCAATGGTAACACCAATGATGTGTAAACTTCACACTAGCTAATCAGTGGAACCTCTTCTAGCAGTCCGCAAAATCAGCCACCCAAGCTGACTTCTAGCAACAAAGAAGTTGCTAGAATACGCAGCAAAAGCAACAACAACAACCATCAATGATGAACGATTTAATGCCTTTCACTGAGAAACCAAATGACCTAAATGAGAAGCTTCACAAGAGCTCGGTGGATAGCACAACATTGCTCAATATCATGCAACAAAATAGTTGGTAGGCTTCTAGACCCAGATCAGGGAGCTCTAGTAGAATAACAAGCAGATTGACCAGCAGTTGGTAAGTTTGGCTTAGAGCATCAATCATCAGGTGGGACGATATCCTTCTAGTACTAAGGCAAATCCTAGAGGAAATGAGACTGCAAATATGGTCATCCTGAGATCAGGAACAGTGTTGAATTCTGTCAATGAGCAAAGAGCAAAAGCCGACCGTACCATAGTGTCAGTAAAATATGTAACGCCTAAGGATCCTACATGAAACTCTTTCTTTTAAGAGGCCCTTTCAAAATGGCATCAACATACCCTTTTGCTTTTTCATTTTTATTTAAGTACCTCACAAGCAAAAGAAAGTAGTAGGTAAGGGAAGAAGTGAATAGACCTTCGAAAAGCATCTGGATAGATACGCACCTCGCATACCTTTCCTGCACAAGCTAGTAAAGGCCCAGTTAAGGAAGAGATATGAGAAGTTTATAGCTGCAGTAAAGAAATTACACCTCGACATACCATTCTTGGACGCCATTGAAGAGATGCCCATCTATGCCAAGTTTTCCAAAGATTTGATTTTAAAGAAAAGGAGAGGTAAGGACATCGAAAATGTGAAGTTAGCCCAGATATCCAGCTCCATCGTAAGGGCAAGCATGCCTACCAAGAAAAAGGACCGCAACACTTTTGTAATCCTTTTCCAACTTGGAGATAATGTCACCCGAAAGGACTAGCTGATCTGGGGGTGAGCATCAGTCTCATGTCACTCTTCGTTGTAAGGAGATTGGGGCTTACTGATATAGTAACCACCAACATGAGGATCCAGTTGGCAGACCATACCTTTACAAAACCAATCAAAATGGTAGAAGATGTATCCATCAGGGTTGGGCATTTCCTTATACCATGCGATATCATCCTCATCGACACTGTGGAGGATCCCAACTGCCCGGTCATCTTCGGGAGACCCTTCTTGTGACTGGGAGAGCACTCATTGATGTCGAGGCATGGATGATAACCATTAGAGTTGGGAGAGAGCACATCAATTTCAACATATCTTACTGCATGAAAACTCCCTCTTTCCTTGAATCGTCTTACTTTTTCAAGAGATGCTAATAGTTCTATGATGAGATAAGAAAGGAGAAAGCTATTATGGACTCATTGATGTGCACTTTTGTTAGTGACACAAAAACTATCGAGGACCCAAAAGTGCAAGAGTTGCTGGATATTCTGGATAAAACAGAGCCGACCGACTCTGACGGTCCAGTTGAAACTATGATGTATGACACACTATAGAGCCGTCCCATTGAGGACTCAGAGAAGAAGACTCCACCTGAGTTAAAAGATCTACCGAAAGGTCTACAATACTGATTCTTGGACGAAGAAAGAATGCACCCAGTCATTATCAATTCTATTTAACTGACACACAAAAAGCTTTGAGTTATTTCTTTGAAGACCTCAGGGAGGTAAGTCCCTCAGTGTGCACGCATAAAATCCATCTTGAGGAGGATGCCAAACTGTGCACACAACTGTAGCTAAAGCTTAATGAGAAGTTGTGGGAGGTAGTCAGCAAAGAAGTTATTAAGCTTCGTGATGCTGACATTATCTACTCTATTAGTGATAGCACCTGGGTAAGCCATATCTAGGTGGTTCCCAAGAAAGGAGAAATCACAGTGATCAAGGGAGACAATTGTGTTGAAGTTGCAAAAAATTGTCACAGATAGGCAAATGTGCATTGATTATAGAAAGTTAAATGCTACCACCCAAAAAGACCATTTCCCACTACCTTTCATCGATTAGATGATGGAGCGTTTCGCATACCACTCATATTTCTGTTGGCTAGATGGGTACTCAGGATTTTACCAAATTCCAATCCACCCAGACAAAAAGAGAAAACATAATTCACTTACATCTATGGAACCTACGCTTTTTGGAGGATGCCCTTCAGGCTCTACAACACGCCAACAACCTTTCAAAGATATATGAATGCCATCTTTGCTGATTTCTTGGAGGAAAAAATGGAAGTTTTTATGGATGACTTCAGTGTCTATGGAAGCTCCTTCAAGGAATGCTTGCAAAATCTATCCCTCATGATGAAGAGATGCGAAGAGCAAAGCCTGACCCTCAACTGGGAGAAATGTCACTTTATGGTATAGGAAGAAATTGTGTTGGGACATAAGATATCAAACATATGAATCAAATTTGACCAATCAAAGGTTGAAGTTATTGCAACCCCCCCACCCACTTTTGTGATGGGAGTTCGAAGTTTCTTGGGACATATCAAGTATTACCACAGGTTCACTAAAGATTTTTTAAAAATAGCGAAACCTTTATCCAACCTCTTAATGAAAGAAGTAAAGTTTGAGTTCAACAAAGAATGTCTCACGGAATTCTCTATCTTGAAGGACACACTAGTCTCTTCCCCCATCATCCAGTCACCTGACTGGGACCTCCCATTTGAGTTGATGTGTGACGCCAATGATTATGTGATAGTCATAGTCCTCAGTCAGAAGAAGGATAAGAAGAACCACGTAATCTATTACGTAAACAAGATGTTAGATGAAGCCCAGATCAACTACACCACAATAGAAAAAGTGATGCTAGCCATCATATATGAATTTGATAAGTTCCGTTCATATCTCGTGGGTTCCAAGGTAACTGTCTACACAGACCATGGATCCATCAAATATCTAATGCAAAAGAAAGACACCAATCCTAGGCTATTACGATGGGCATTGCTTCTTCAGGAGTTCAATCACAAAATCGTGGATAAGAAGGGTATCGAGAATGTGGTTGCTCACCATCTCTCTAGAACTAGGATGGAGGATGAACACTCACTACTAGTGAATGAGAGATACGCCGATGAGGCAATCTACTCTGCCAGAGAAGACGACCCAGAAGGACCATGGTATGTAGATATTTGTAATTATCTTGCCTGTAAATAGCTTCCCCGGGAAATTTCTTATAATCAAAAGAAGTTCTTCTCTGATTTGAAGTATTATTATTGGGACGACCCTCTATTGTTCAGGTGTTGTATCGATAACCTCTATAGGAGGTGTATACCTGAAGATGAAGCCCGAAGATACTGTATGAAAGTCACTCCTCTCCTTATGGAGGACATCTGGAAACAGAAAGGACATTGGCCAAGGTCATGCATTCAGGCTTGTACTCGCACTCTTTGTTTAAGGATGTTGACACCTAAGGCATGTAGTGAATGCCAACGGACTGGTAATATCTCTCGTAGGAATGAGATGTCTTTGGATGACTGGATATAAGTTGAGATTTTTGATGTCTGGGGAATCAACTACATGGGACCTTTCCCCTTGTCATATGGTTTTCAGTATATTCTATTTGTAGTAGACTATGTTTCAAAGTAGGTGGAAGTTATGTCGACCACCACTTTTGATGCTAAATCTGTAATAAAACTCTTTACAAAACTTATCATCCCATGGTATGGGGTCCCCAGAACTGTGATCAGTGATGGAGGATCACATTTCATTGAAAAGCAATTTGAGTTGTTGCTGATGAAGTATAGGGTTAGACATAAAGTTGCCACCCCTTATCATCCCCAGACATCTGGACAGGTAGCGGTCTCAAATAGACAGATTCATCATATCCTAGAGAAGACTATGGGGAATTCACACAAGGACTGGTCAACAAAGTTATATGATGCCCTCTGGGACTACATGACTGCTTTAAATACACCAATTAGCACCATGTTGTACTGTTTGATTTATGGGAAGGCATGGCATCTTCCCTTTGAGCTAGAGCATAAAGCTTTTTGGGCCATCAAACGTCTGAACATGGACCCAACCCTGGCCGGAAAGAAAAGATTCTTGAAAATCTATGAGCTCGAGGAGCTTAGGCTTCACGCCTATGAGAATGCGAGAATCTATAAGAAAAGGACTAAAGTCTGGCACGATTCTCACCTGAAGAAGAAGGACACCAAGGAAGGTGACAAATTTCTACTTTTTAAATCTTCAACTTGACTTTTTCTAGGTAAAGTGCAAACTCACTGGTCATGACTTTTCATGGTAGAAAAGATATAACTGTCCAAAATGATGGAGCTATTTGACAAGGATGACCCCACAAAAGTCTTCCCAGTCAATGGACACCGTGTGGAAAGATTCTACGAAGATGAAGATTTTACGTGACACTCTGAATTGGCTCTAACTGATGTTGAAGCCACATCCGAAGAAGAAACCTGAGCAGGAATGAAGATGTTGAGCTAACAACAAAAACCATAGCACTCCTTGGGAGGTAGCCAAGTTTACTTTCTTAGAATAGGACAACTATTTCCTTTCAGTACTAAAACCATTCTGAACATTATTATAATAATAATGCCCGAGTCTTTGCACGTGCCACGTGCACTGACTCTCATGTTTTTTGGGCCACCAACTTTGTTTTTCTTTGCCTTGATATTTAATACTAGATAAGGCTTGAGATCTATGACTTAGGCTAGTGATGTCTTACAGAACAAGAGTTTTCTACTTCTTTGCTAAAGTTGTCACCTTACTCCTTGACGATCAAGGTGATATGGCACCTAAAAGAGGTTATTACACATATCAGGAAACGTCTATCATGCCCATGAGTATGCCACACACGGATGCCTATCAGGGACCTCCTTCCGGTTGTCCTATCGCCCAATTCTTGTACGATATCAGGCACTTAATAGGATGCTCAACCCGATACGAGTGTTGGGTGATATCGACCAACCGTTTCGGGTAGTAGGACATACCACCCCTCTTAATGTATCACTTTTATGCATGTCGGTTTGTAAGCTCTCTTGTTCCTGTGGCATCCACCATGTATCACCTCCGCGTGACGGGTAGCATGTCACACTCTCAACCTAGCGACGAAACATGCTCAGTCCAATTTTGCCTTGCTTAGGAAGACTATTTGCGTAGTTACACAACATGTGCCCCCATCCTTTTTCTCCAACCACTCTTTGCAGATGGCTATATAAGCCTAGTGATGTTAAGCGTGACGATTTAACTTCTTTCACTCTCATATCATGCAAAGCTCATGTATCGCCTAGATAAATTCCCACTCTCATACCAGGTGCCCTATTACTCTACTCTTTCATGTGACATCTTCAAGCCTCTCCTCTGTAACAAGGTAAAACCTAATATTGTGTGACAACAGCCATATCGCATTCCTCCGTGTCACATTTTTCCATGTCATGTTTCATATCGGGTAACACCTCACCGTACAGATCTCGACCTATCAGTTTACTTTTCTGTCACAACTAATCCATGATGGGTTACACGATATCAGACTTTGGCTACTCCCAAATCACCAGTATCGGGAAAGTCGCACATATCGACCTTTGATGGTATCACGCCTACCATATCGGGTAAAACACTTTTCCGTATCGTGTTTCTATATCGTGCTCACAAATAGTTCGCACAATGCTAACCCTGCACCATGTTTTCCTTCCCAAACTGATGTCGGTTTACCCGTGTCACCTTGACTATATCGGGCTGACTATTTCATGTTTGATTTCACTTGTATTGCCCTAGCTTAATAGACTGGTCCACTTTTCAACACTTAACCTAACACATGATATAAAGTGTCACTTAGATGTGTGATTCATTTGTTGTTCAGACAATGGCACACACCATGGATACTGTTGTCTAGGTCGACTAGTAGGGCAACATGATCCCTTCTAAGGACACTACAGGGGCCATTGTAGGGCTGAAATGCCCTAACCCAGAATGAACTCAACCTCCCACTCCTGAAAAGAGGCCCCGCATCAAAGTAGAAATGACGGTTTAGACTACACCAGCAGAACCTGATGTCTTAACCTAGTCCCCAAGGTGCTTCCCTCCAAGGGACGCAAAGCATCAATGCTAGTACACTGAATTGGCAGTGAAGGTCTACCGCTCGACGAGATTCTGCCATGAAGCTTCTTTCCAATAGATTGGGATCTTTAAGAGAATGAAGAACGTCTTCGTTGCCATGGGGCTTTACAACATTTTCTTTGACTTCTCCAATTCCTACACGGAGTTGACCAAAGAATTCATCTCCTCCCTTCGATGGATGTGGAACAACCCCAAAGAAAGAAAGAGATTCAGTGGTGTAGACCAGTTGTAGTCCCCGTTATACAATGCAGAATACAAAATCACTGAAATACTGCTCAACAAGATCTTCTCTGAGAGTGAAAATGAGTAGAAACTACTAAATGAGGGTGTCAGGATAAGCTAGAATGACGAATTCGACCCAGTAAAGCTGTGGAAGGAGTTGACGGGCGAGTCTGCCTTCAAATCTCGTAGCAAAGTGGCTGTGGTTTACTCTTGATTCTGGAGGATCGTCCACAAGATAGTAGCTAGCTTCCTCTTCAACAAGTTCAAGACCAGCAACCTCTATACTGAAGAGTTGCATATGATCTGGTACATTATGGTGGGGAAGCCAATAAATTTGGGGTGCTTCCTCATCAGCAAGATCCATCTAATTAAGGTCTCCACCAAAGAATACAACATGGGAGGAATTGTGAACTTCATCGCAGTAGGGCTCGGATATCCAAGGGAGCCACGAAGCCTATCGCGAACTCGGGGCAAGGACATGATCGATATAAAATTCCTCACGAGAGCGAGTATTCTAAAGAAAGAAGGCTCTGGACTCTTCTATAGGTTCACAAGAACTGACACCCTGCTCCCGCTGCCAAGTTGCATCAATTATGACACATTGAAGCTGGTATTCATGCCAGTAGAAATCAAGGCTCTGGAGGTCGACGTAGCCTATACAACCCAGCTCGCCACCCACAAGAAGGCAACAACAAAGAAGAAGTGGACCTCCAAGGCAACTAGCCAACAAAGATCCCTGATGGTCAGTGAGATTGAGGTAGTTGCACCAATAGAAACATCTACACCAGTAGAAGCAACTGCACCAACTGTGCCAACTGAACCACATGTGCCACCAAGTTTAGCCATGCCAGCAGAAGTAGTCGGGGTCAACACAATAGATGCACCCACTGCGATAGTTGAACCGATCACATTGACAATGACTGAACCCTCCATGATGCATCTTGACCCCTCTCGCAATAGTGAGGAGGCCCTTATAGAGCTCCTTAATAACAAGCTCCAGTCCACCCAACAAACCCCCCACCAACTCGGCGACGGTGGAGATCGCTTCGTTGGTAGATGAGGTAGAGAACCATGTGGTCGATGATCATCATTGGATGTCATTACCTCCAGACTGCCCCCATATTGAAGCAGAAGCTACCACAGCAAGGGTACCTACACTGTGCCTGGAGGCCACGCCTACACGCACCGTCGTGTTAGAATCACCTCTGTCCAAAGGTGTGCATTCTACATGCCATGCTTCCAGAACAACGAGCCGCTCCATAAGCTATTGCCATTTGCATACTACTTCCTCTTTGGGGCATGCCTTCAGCTATGAATTCAATAGCATGAGGGAGGTAACTCATAATCATAGCACTACTTTTTGCTCCCTCACACGCAAATTTTAGGTTTTCCAGTAGTGACTGGGTGCGCAGGAGCACCAACTGCTAACTCTGGTCGGTCTACCCAATCGGCTAGATGCCATGAGCCGACAATGGAGGTTGCGCTCCAACGACAGGATGCTATTGAGCATAGGCTTGAGAAGAGAAGTAAAAGTCGTCGTTCCAGGAAGTCCCAAAGATCACCATTGCCATAATTTTCTTCTTCATGTTTGCCATCCTCCTACTCTAGTGGGCCCTCCAAGGTTCTAGAGATGACCGAGGAGGAGGTGACCAAGAAGGCTATCGGTGGGTCCCCCAAAGAGCAGATAAATAGCCACGGTGCCGACATCACAGCTCGTAGCAATGTCGTGATAGGGATAATGGGTGAAGCTCATAAAGCCACTGAAATGAGCAACCCAGAGTGGGGCCTACATCAGATCCCGAAGATTCCAGAGGGTTCGACCTCCACATCGACGTCTTCCCAAATATACATGAGTGGATACATCTGATAGGGAACAAGCCAGTGACGGCTCATACGGTGGTTCCTCTATACCCAATCGAGCCAACCGAGGCCACAAAATGCCTCTTTGGTAGTATGATAGACGACCCCTATGAAGGAGAAGAAGGAGACCTATATCGCTCACTAGCAGCACAACCCCCTCAAGGGAAGAATTTAGCAGCTGAGTAGTTTTCAGAGTCTTCTGAGATACCACTGTTCAAAATGCTTGATTTCGACAGATGTGTAATAGGGCATCTGACTACCCGCAACAAACAACTTCTAAACATGGTGCTCAGACTGTAGTTGGATGATAAGATAGTCATCTGGAACAACAACTACTTCTCCCTACAATGTCGAGCACTTAAAGATATACTCCGCTCATAGGCCGTAGTAGGAAAGATCCTTTTTCACATCATGGAAGGCGTGATGATTGAAAATATTGTGTTGAATACTGCCCGACAGCCAATCTACAATGTCACCCCTACTCTGGCCAGGAAACTGCTAGCAGGAGCATACGAATCACAACCAGTGGTTGACAAATTGAAGCATATTGAAGAAACACAACCCCAGACTAGTGCTAGCCCCCGATAAGCATAGGTAGTGTTGGTTCCTATGCATCGCAGACCTTCGCTCCCACAATGTCACACTCTTCAACTACTATGCAGGGGAGATTTCTAACCTAGATCAGGACTTCATTTATCCTGAAGACAAATTCCTAAAGCTTCTACCACTCTGTCTTCACCCAGTCATCAAACAAATCATCAAATGCCACAACGACGTTTGGAATGTTTTTGCAATAAAAGACTTCCCTATGCAACAAGACCCGGGAAGCAGTAATAGTGACTTTATCATACTTCATGCCATGGAGCTCCTTAACATCTTTGGATACATGTTGCAGCTCCAAGACATGAATTTCTACTAGATGAGAAGCATCTACTCGTTGTTGGTCATTAAAGATAGGCACTACTTCTTATACCCCGAGCTCCCCGAGGACTTCCTGGAAGTAGAATCAGATGTGCACTCCTCACAACCAGGCAGCCAACCAAGGGAAGAGACCATGCTCCTTCATGTCCAATATCATGGAAGGATGAACAAACAATTGTGGGACCTTCACATCCTACATGACAAGTACGATACACCTATTTCACCCTCAACCATCAACAACTTTGACTGTTCTGCCTACAATTCTCTATCTCAGGAATAGGTGAATCACATCCTAATACATCTTGATGATTCCAATGTTGTAGACATCATCTATGAAAAAGACTTTGTAGTGGTCCCCATTGATTATCTCAGGGACTTAGTCAAAACTGGTGGGTGCCTAGCTATGAAAGTGGTGCTAGCTTACATTCCTATTTTACAAGAAAAGATCGGTCAGTTCTACATCACCCACTCTATGTTGTTCAACGATCTCTGTCTAGCTGAAAAAATAGGGGCCCGCCAGCTGTTTCAACAACAAATCCAGGAGACGTTATTGTGCATCATCTTTTTGCCAATGTTGCATGACAATCATTGGACACTCCTTACGCTCTACACCCACGCTCGCATTAGAATGTTTTACAAAAGTTCAAATGCCCATACTGACTGGCCTACTAACTATGCTACCACGTCGCAAACACATCTAGAATTACTAGCAAGAAAATTCTACCACGAGGTGATTTCCATGGTAAGACCATATACTAAAGATCATGAGGCAACCTGGTGTGATGTCCATTTCTACCACCATAGTCCACAACAAGCTCCCCTATCAAATGACTATGGAATATATGTGCTCCACTGGATATATAATGTGGCAGAGTGAAAACAACAACTTGAAATGCTTCATGACCTGGACTATCACAGTCAGCGAGGATAATACGCCATCAAGTTCCTATATGTTGAGGGCACACACGCCTAGTGAACCCTCATTGATCTATAATTTCTCTTTCATATTCATCTCACTACTATGGAACAAAGTGTGGGATGTGTTTGGGGGGGATTTTATAGCATCAGTGAGGGAGGTACTCTAAAAATTTCTCCTCTTTCCCTTTCCTTCAGCATACTCCATGTATACACTGTATATAAATGTTCGATAGTAAGCAATATATAAACATACTGTCCATTTTTCAAAATTTATAAAAATCATTTTATCTTAAATACTTTGTACAATTTCCAATTTGTTCTCTCCGCGTCCAAGGTTGTGTACATTTCTGTCATGCTCTCTTGAAAGCATAGTCTAAAATTCCAAAGACTATAACATTCATGTGCCAACCTTGAAAAATAATTTCCTTCCGGCTAAGAGATGTGCTTGAGAAGGAAAGAGCTACCCAAACTACAAACTCCCCTTTTCCCCACCCACCAAAATCCCAAAAGAGAGAAAAACCTTATGAGAGTGAATAAAAGAATGAGAGTTGTGCCCAAAAACAATGCTTGTCTTTCCAAAGGTATGCATCTTTAGGCATGGTAGATCCAAGGCAGTGGTACGTAGGATGTGAAATCACTGCTCTAAATCCAACTGGCTTGGACTGCATGGACCACTTGCTGGTTAACAGAGCCACACCTGGATGGCCTGATGTGAAGCGAGAAAACCCAAAAATCCTGAAGCCTTCCTGAAAACCTTACTTCCTCCATGATCCAAAAGTTTGGTGTTAAAACTAACTTCAAATAACATGCAACAAAAATCTCACATCAACTGGAAGAGATTTCTGTTCAAATAAGGCAAGGAAAAAGTCAATTTTCTCGTGGTCAGACGCAATTTTCCTCAGGACATTTCAAAAATCTACTTAACCTTTTCCCGAAGACCACCCCTGTCAGTTAAAAGTACTACAAATGAAAGTTTTAAAATCAGTTTAATTGATTGAGGACAATCAAATTGCTAAGTTTGGGGGAGGTTGATAACACCCATTTTGTGGCTTCCAGATCTCATATTCCATCGATTAAATTAGCCTCCAAACTTGATTTCCTCTCCTTTATGTTCTATTTACCATGAAAAATCATGTTCACTGCGTTTCTAACAATGTTTCCCATCTTTTGAAGGGCTTTCCTATTTTTCTACAAGAAAGGGGCACTATTATTCTCAAAGCACGGTACAAGTCACAACCCACTATGGTTTTACCCTTAACGGTGTCAACCCGACACAGTTGCAACCCAATACGGTCAACAACCCTACATGACTACCCGACAGTATTGTAGCATGATATGACTCTAGCCTACCACAACCAAGCATGGACATTTGCTCTACATGATACAACTTCATCCCATCACGCACCGTACCCTGATATGCCCTAATAGCCAGCACCACAACAACCTGACACGATCATTGTCCCCCTGAGTACCAGCAAAGACAACCCGACACAGCATATAGGGAAATAACCCATGACATACTCATTCAAAGATCCAGCTAAAGTCATTACTACCCAGATACATGGAGCAATAAAGCTTCAACCTCCACCTACTCGCTGCCCAATAAATAGAAGCTACATGCCTACGATGGGATAGTTCGCCAGATCGAAGGGGGAACTAGTGCACCGAGTTCCAAGAGCTAAGTTAGGTGAGCATACTCTCATCCTGAGAGGGATGATAGGAGTCCACTTAGGGAGTGTTCTAGTAGAAGCATGCAATGCGTGATGATCCTTGAAGCTCCTCTGAGTATGTTGGGCTTCTATCTGAGCTCAACCCAAGATGGGGCCACCTACACACAACAACTCAACACAAAGAACATGAGAGTCGTGATAGTACCAACCCGATATAGACATAAACCCGATACAATCCCTTCACCCATCACGGTTGCAACCCGACACGGTTGCATCCTGACACGACTATATCGCAGAAGTCATATCCCGATATGATCACCCCCATCATGGTTGGAACCCAATATGGTCGACAAACTGACACGATCGTATCTCCCTATAACTACAACCCGGTATTAGGTTAGCACCATCCCAGGAAGTCATTTGTTGTACATACTGGTTTCCTAAATCAAGGAGACCGATACCTATCTTCCCTTTTACAACATTTACTTCCATTCAGTATAGCATTGTAACCAAACCGTTATTTGATTATTCAATTCTGTGGAGCATTCTTCATATCATTCTGCGTATGGCTTTATTCCGTTGAATGATCTCTTTTTAGCATCTCAACACTAGTTCCCTGCTTCTGTTACATAATTTTGACTAGCTATCGAATTGTGTTTCCTATGTTGACCTCTTTGAGAGATGAGAGTCGTGAACTTCTAGAGCTTGGTCTAGTTCAGGTGTACAAGAGTTCTTGGGACTAGAGCTGCACCCAGTTTATATCCCACACGAGTCTGTGTCTTGCTCCCTTGAGAGAGGTTTCCAGTACATGGTTCGTTGGTTCTTATTTTGAGAGAAGAAGGTATCAGTTATATACCTCTACCGCTTGTTTCGATAAAGTTTTCTTTCTTCATTCTTTCGTGGATGACTATCCCTTCTCTTCAGTTTTCCTATAATACAAAACTACCCTAAAAACTGCAAAACCCCAAAATATCAAACCCTCCCTGTTTTCTGGTGACTCCTCTTGGAGATAGATTTTAGTTTTAATTCTTTCATATTCTTTCCGGTTATGATTTCTTACCATGAGTCTTATCTCTTGGCTCTTCAATGAATTAGACAAATGAAATGCGGGTTCCAAAGCACTATTTACCATATTCCCTGTGTCCAACCCCAAACTTCTACTTTGACCATGTGCTCGTTGTGGGTGTCTTAAACATTCGGGTATTATAAATTACAAAAGTTTGATGACCTAGACCTTCTTCCCTTTTTGGCCCACGTTTAACACTGATTAGGTACCCACAGTTCAATTCTTAATTTAATTTGACAATCATCTAGAGGATACAAATGATAGAAGACATAAATCAAAGAAACAAAATACACATGTGACCATATTATTTAATTTCTTTGGTAATAGGCTTCCTGTTATCCATGAATTATTAGTCACTACACCCACAATTGCAGATTGTAACTATATGGTCACTCTTTTGTGCCTCCTCCCACTAGGTACTCAAAGTCAAGGAATTAGATTCTCTCCAAAATCTACTACCATCACTCTATATTTCTAGAATTTTGACTTATGCATAGAAGCATACTATAAATCTCGCCATAAGCCCATAAATAAGCACACAACCCCATTGATTTTTCCACCAATCATGAAATTCCATTGTACCCTTGCACTGAGACACCCAATGAATTGGGTATTTGCGAACCCAATTTGACTATGTAGATGAACCATGCAAGCATCACATTTTCAAAGTGTGTAGGAGATAGAAGAATATGTACAATACCCTCCTAATATTTCCTTTCTTTCCTTCATACCTTCTCTTGTAATCTTCCTATTCCCAAGGTTTTTCAGGATTGAGGAGCCCAACCCCTTGATGTGCATGTGAAATTGCCTCCATGAGAGCATCAAATCTCCTTCATCCTGCCTCTTCTCAGCTACATCATCATGTGAGTTCATGGAGTGAAGATGGAGTTAGCATCCTATTTTCCCTTCTTGTTGAGGCCCCCTATGCAAGATCCACCACCCAAAAGACCTGATGGACAAAAGATATTAGTAAAATCAAGCAGACATGGTAGGGCGGGGAGCTCCTCACCCTTGGATCTAGGGTATGTGGGTGTGGATGACAACATTTGCAGTCCGGTTCCTTAGTGGAGGTATGCTAGAGTGGTAGGATGGTACCCCTATATGACCTTTGTTTCCGCACTAAAATAGGGGATCCACTTGAGGATTGAGTGGGGAATGGTGAATTACGCTCAATGCTTAAGTGTAGCTGAGAGAGGGGCACAACATTGGTGGTGGTTGGACTGGTGCATAGGTGGGCCAACACTGTGTGATGAAAGGGTGGATCAACTGTTGGCACACATCCTCAGGTAAACCACTCAATCAACATTTGAGGGCTTTAATTGCCCACATGATCAAATGGTAACTCCCCCTCATTTTCAATATAGTTCTTGGCTTAAAATTCTAAAGGATGTAACTCCCTCACCCAATGTCCAGAACATGCGATATTAGACACCATTTTGATCATCCCAAAAAGATCTACACATTGGGTATGGTTTCAAACTTTGATTCTATCCAATAGTTGATGATAGGGTGCTTGATGTCATTGCTCAACTTCATATATATGAACAAAACACTAATGTTATGGTTATTAGGGATGTAAATCTTTATGTTGAAAGGACACCATGCTTAGAGGGGGTACACCCTAGATGCTACCAAACCCTAAAGATGACAACCTAGGAGTACATGCATACCACAGATATGCATGCCCTTCCTGGCCTAAAGGTAGTAGGGAAAAAAACTATGTTATGACATCTTTAATATGAAACTAGTTGAATTTTGATGACAAAATTTCATATAATGAATGGTGGACGTGATGACCATGATTTTGAGTTTTTTGAAGTTACATTTCAAATGATGTATAAATGGATCTAGGTGGAATAATAATGAATGATGAGGTGTGTTATGGTCCCAAGAAGCATTTTGTACTTGTTTGATCAAGATTTGATGAGTAAGTGTAGTCAATTTAAGGTGTATACACTTATCTATAACATTATTAAAGAATTTAATTGCATGACCAAATGTTGGATTTTTTAGTCTCAAACTTGGTCATAAGGATCTTTGTGTAGCGAGGGACCCATAGTCCAAATCTCATGTTAATTTGGCAATCATGGTAGAAGATACAAATGTTAGAAGACATAAAAGAAAGAGACAAAATGCACATGTTACTAAGTTAGTTACTTTGGTGATAGGATTCACATTATCAATGCATTTTGGGTCAACTATAGTCAGTATTTCACATCATGACAATGTTGTAGCCCTTTTCTACCTCTCCCGCTATGAGACTCAAAGGATTTAGCTTCTCTTCGTCCTTGACTTCCATCACCCTACATTACTAGACTTCTCAGTTTTTCATAGAAGCATACTATAAAGCTCCCCATAAGTGCATAAGCAAGGTGACAAAAACCTTTATTTTTCCTCCAACCACAAAATTCCATCATTCCCTAGCACCTGGGCACCCAATGAATTGGGTCTCTATGAACCTAGTTTGACCTTGTAGATGAGCCATGTTAAATTCACCTTTTTCATGCCTATAGGATATAGAAGAACAAGAACATCATCCCTCATCTATTTTCCTTCTCAGTTCATTTTTTCATCCTACCTTCTCATATAACCTTTCTCATTCCAAAGTTTTTAGCATCCTTGAGCCCAACCCTTTGATGTGGGTGTGGCGTTGCCACCATCAGAGCATTGGAGCTCCTTTACCATGCCTCTTCTTGACTACATCAATAGTGTAATGTCCTCCCTAAGCCCACACATGCAAATTGTGGAAGCAACACATATTTATTTATAACTCGTGTACTTAAGGAGGCATTACATAATATTGGGATTCATAACAACATTATAAAATCTCATAAATGTTCTTACAAAAGGAACATCATGGCTATCACTTGGAAAAACTGACTTATCATCTTGAAATAGTCTCTATTCTAAAGTGCTAAACATCGAGACATATAGTTGAATCTATAAAACTGAGGATTATCTTAAAGTTAGCACCCACACCATATCTTATCTTGCTCTATCTTTGTGCTCCAAGTCTCTGGGTGGTATTTTTTCTCCTCCTCCTCACCTACGGACATCTCGTCCTCAGCCATGCAATGGAAAAATGATTGTTAGTGTAAGTGGCATGAGTATTTTATATGTACAAAACTGGTGTAATAAGATACTACATGATACTCTTAAACATGTTATGCATGATATTAATGGAAAATATATAGACATTTTGAAACATAAATAACTCTTCTTTCTTTATCTTAGTTCTTCTTCTTACTTATCTTTCTCCTGAGACATGTACTCTGGTACCTGAGTCTCATGACCTGCACTAAGGTTCATGGGTCACATAACTTGCAAAAAGGGCATGGGTTATGTATCACAATCAGCCTCTACTAAGGGCCTAAGCCTCATGACTTGCACAAAGGGCCTGGGTCATGTCTTTCTTACATTGACCCGCACTAGGGTTCCTGGGCCTCAAGACTTCTACAAAGAGCATGGGTCATGTCGCTCTTACATTGGCCTATACTTGGGTGTCTGGGCCACATGACTTACACAAAGGGCCAGAGTCATGTCTTTCTTTAGTTGACTATACTAAGGCTTGGGTCTAACTCCATAATCTGATGTCATGTTCTAAAATCTGATCTTAACATGAACCTATATCATTCTGATGTTATAGTCTTATCATGAACTAATATCTTGAATGTTAATACATGAATCTTAATAGAATATTATCATGAAATCTAAAGCATACATCTTAATGCACTTAAATCATACATCTCAAGCATTCTATTCTAATATTCTTGACTGAAATCATGAATCCTAATAAAATCTTATGTTGAAACTTAATCATGACTCTCATTTATCATATAAACTTATCATGTACTTGATTCTTAGATCTTAATCATATAAACACAACTACATTTTTTGCCAATAAAGTTTCTTCTGAAAGAGTCAATTTTACTAGAAAAACAAAACTAATAGGCTATGGTGTCATTTCTTAAAATAGAATCAAAGCTAAATGTCATAAGTAAAAAGCCTAGGTACCAATTGAGGTACAATGTTGGTTCTACAAAATCTAATCGACGCTACAAAAGATCCACAAAATTAAATTCACACCAAAAACTCACATACATAAACATAGAATCATTTTTTATAAAACCACCCTACAAGTTTTCGGTAGAGAAAATGGCTGCATATTTTCCTTCCCTCAAAAACCATATAGGATCCATCATGATAACTAAACTAAGTCAATAAGTTTAAACCTATAGGGTCATTTTTTCCCCAAGAACTGATGTAGCACGGTAGTCTATAAGGTCAGTCATGAAACCAAAATTTACATTACAAAAGCTTCACCTACAAACCTTTTAGGGTCAACATCTAAGGTCAGTTTTGAATATAGAACTGACCTAGTAGGGTTTTGGAACCTATCAATCTGGAGGGTCAATTTTTCATAATAAATGACACTGTAGTTGGTTTGAGTCGATAACTTGGTGTACTAGTTTACCTTTCAGGCTAGTTTTGACCCCACACCCGACCTTATAGGTTCGTACTTCTACATTACTATCTCGTGTCTTTGTTCTGCTTTACAAATCTCTATTCCGTTCTTGAGGTTTTTTCTCTTCGGCTTTCTAGGGTTTCTGTCATTCTTTCCTCCTTCAATGATGAAAACCCTGCCTACAATCTTCTATGCCCAACGCCTCCTCCTCTGACGGTCATCAGTGCCCAATCATCTCCTCTAAGATGCTCCACGCCACCATCCCCGTCCTCCACCGATGACGATAAGTTTCCACCTCCACAATGGCATGACGAGGTCCATAATGTCTTCTACCATTGACATGTCCTGCCCCACCTTCGCACTACACTAATGTCTTGCTTCAACTCTTACTTGACGGGGCCATTAGCAGGTCCAGTTTTAGCTATTGGTTTGGTCTGGTTCCTTGTGTGGACTAGGGCCACCATCTCATTCCATCATTGGCCATGTCTTCTAGTGCCATACCGATACCCTATTGGGTTCTTTTCTCTCCAAGCATCCATGCTCCCCAAGCTCTAGAGCTCTACCCTGAGTGTGTTTCTCTAGTTGTGGTAATTTATTTGCAATATGTTCAGAATAATGTTAATTGTTTGAAAATGCATGTCAAATTTTGATGTAGTTTTTCTATTATGTTAATTGTGTGAAAATAGAATTGTTAAATGTTAATTTTAATTGTGATCTTACGCTATTTTTTTGAAAATGTATCTATTTAATCATTATAGTAGGATCAATATTTAATTAATGACAAAATAAATAGTTAAATATAGTTAGGTTTGTGTGACTAATTTCCTTGATCAATTTTTATTTTGATATTTAAGTATTAATAAATTAGGGATGAGGATTTTAATTTTACTTAAGTGAACTCAAATGGTTTTAGGGTTTAGAGTTAAATAATCAAATTTTTTGCACTCCTGTGAAGTTTAGGGTTTATAGATGAGATAATCTATGCATGTTGTTTAGCCTAATACATAAACTTATAAAGTATTAAAAATTTACTTATTAGGAGTAAATTTTAGATAGTTCTCAATTTTGGGACCATTTTTTAATTTTTATTCTCACTTAGGGCATACGTGTATAATATATGTTTAGTTTTGAAGAAAATTTTAGTAGTATTTCCTATTTTGTTTGGGTACATATGGGGTGGTTAATTACCTACATAGTGGTGATTGCATCACCAGTAAGGTGGAAGTAGATATACAAAATTGGCATAAAGTTGATATTGCCTTAAAAAAACTCATGGAAAGATATATTTATAAGTTGAATTGTTTAGTTTTTACTATGTTTATTTGTTTTTCAATTCTGATTTAGTTTGCGTGGAAAGACATATTCTTGTTTAAATAACATCATTATGTTTGTGTGTGTAGTGCATTTTTTATCTAAATGAAAAAGATCATAAGAAAATAGTGCTACAATGTTATGGTGTATGGTGGAGGGATTTTAAGTCCAATATCAAAATGAAGTATATTAATAATCATAAGAAAAAGAAGGTGAAAACTCATCAATATATTTTTGTTGATCCTATAATGTGGGAAAACTTTGTTGCATCTAGACTGTCAGATGAGTTTAAGGTAATAAAGATTTAAATGTATTGTATGAATCTTTATTATATGATTAATATATATATTTGATCTAAATATACAATATCTCATTTTAAATGGCCATCCTATCAACAATGGATAAAAAGAAAGACAGGGCAAAAATGTGCATGACCATCACTTGGGGCCAAGTGGTTATGCCTTTCTTCACCAAATACAAGTGAAGAAACTCTCTTCTATAGAAGAGTCAACTCCAACTCAGCGTCCACCCCAACACTTGATCTGTATTGATGCTAGAACAAATCGAGTGTGCAAAATTCTAAACCTTACAACAAAGAAGGTGGGTCAAAAAGTAGTAAGTAAAGAGTTAATCCCATAACCTTTGATTTATTTTTTATCTAATTGATTTTAATTGAATATTTTAATCAAATGTGATTGTATTGAGCTCCCTAATCAATGGAATAAAGGAAAGTTCATGCCAACTGGCCGCATGTATGAAATAACAGTTGTTCTTGGAATGGCAAAGTATCTTGGCAGTGTTAGGGCATTACGAGCTGGAGTAGGTTTGAAGTATTTTTTTAGTTGTTATAAAAAACAATCTAGAAGAGTTCTCATAGGAGTTCTTACACATGAGGAACTTAAAGCTATAGTAGAACAACAAATAAAAGAGGGAATGTCTTGATTTCATCCTAGAAACCTTCTTAACCTCTTCAAATTGTTCGTCTCTCAGATGACGAGGTACAATCCTAATGCTCCAATTGTAGAAGGTCAGAGAAGGTCATGGGAGAACTCCCAATGACTCACGACAGCAAATTACTACAAGTTTGTTTTATATGTTGCGTTATTAGCATGATATACAAAATGTGTTTTTGGTATTCATGATACATATATTTTTTTCTTCGTGAATAAGTTATATTATTTCAATTCTAAGTTGGTATGAATTACAAACTTGTAGTTGAGGTGCCAGAATATAATATTATGGCAGCGAGCAAGGTGTACAACCTTAGTGGAACATTGCATTGCGAACCAATTATTGATGACATTTTTCGTGTGTCCATCCATCTTGTGGACGGAATGGGGGACACACCACGACCCATACATGATCCTGAATATAGTATAGTCGAAGAAGTAGAGGCTGCTATGGTGGTGTGTCCTAAACACTTGGTTCTCAATGACAAGGTATATTTAATTTATATTCTATTTTTCCTATTTGACTACATATGAACTCATTTGATATAAATATATAATTTAATTAACAAGTCTGTTAACCAAAAAGACAGAATCCTACTAGTCATCCTCCTACTCCCAAGCCATCTTTTATTCCAAAATTGAAATTTGATGAGTTGGGAAGTTCATGTAAATTTCTATGCTGATATGTAGCCAACCAATGCTCATGATCACATATGTCGGCCAATTTAAAACAAGATGTAGTAGGAAGGGACTTTAAGAATTATATCTTTCTTGAAGATATTGTAGAGTTGTTATGCTATCATTGGATGAATACTTCTATATAGAAGTATGGATGAGGTAAAGCTTTTTCAATACAAAAAAGTCCAATACACATTTTGAATTGATTTCTATATATTAAATGATTATGAATGTTTTACACCCACTTATATGTGAAGGTCATAAACTTTGAAATAAAAAATGTTGGATTCTTAGTTCCTTCAATCACTAGTTAGGTGGAAGCACAAATGGAATATGTAAATGACTATTTATCTACTTTATTCAAATATTTTTCTAATGTCAGAAAGGAAACTATTTCCTTTTAATGTTGAGTAAGTTTTTATTATTCAATCTAATTTTCATATTAAGTAAATTTCTTTAGTTCTATTTTATTTTAATGAGTGTTATATTCTTACTCAGATCCAGACATTGGGAATTGGTGGTAGCTTTCCCAAAATTGATAATTCTTTGTTATCTTTACCCAATGGGAAAAACCATCAATGTGATCCAGACGACCGATTCAAGGAGCGAGATGATCGGTAGGCGATTCAGACGACTGGTTCAAGGAGCGAGATGATCAGGTGGCGGTCATGAGGAGATGCACGATGAACAGGCGAACCGAATGGTTGGAGGTGCCAACCAATCGGCTGGCGGCACCCAGACGACCGACCAAGGCGAGTAGGTCATTCATGTGATGAGTTGATCAACTCGAACAACTATAGCACTTCATCATGGACAGGTTGCATATGATGTAGACCTAGATGACTGTGATTCCTCTTGGCTCGAGGAATCACATTAGGATGGCCATAATCATCGCTTTTATCATTTTGCATGTTTTATGTGGGATATAGCATGTATATGATACGTACTATATATTGTGGTGATTGGATATGTATATGTACCTATAAAATCAAATCCCTCATTAAATATTAATGTTTTAGATGCCTTCCAAATGAGACACATGTGAAAATCTTGATCGGACAAGTGTGGGCACGCCCTAGCATGGTGCACCGTCTATCTCGTGGAAGTGTGAAGGATGGATATGTGGGTCTTCCCTAGCAGGGTGCATATTCATCATTTTGGCTTTGGTTCGGACTTAACAAGGTTACCTAGATAGGATCTAGCACCTTGAGTCATGGAGGTGTTCATGGCAAGGAGTTGCATATGACATCTTTCAAGAGTTGCATGTGATGCAATTGGCAAGAGTTGCCTACCTAGAAGATCTAAGTTGTGGATGGCATCCCTACCTGGTTCATGACTTAGAGGATTTCAAGATCTTGACCCACTAGATGATTGTTCACTGCAATCTTCTAAATTGATGGTGAGGGCTATCAATTTGAACAAAAATAGTGGGAGAGATAATTAATTAAAGTCCTAATTATATCGTCAAACTTTTCAAATCAATCAAATAAGTCAAAATTGAGTTTTGGACTAAACTGCATATATTACCTTTTATAGTACAAATGACAACAAACAACAATCACTTTTCATTGCGATCGGTCCTTGAAAAAGACAAGCTAAATGGGACTAACTTCCACGACTGGTTTAGGACATTGAGAATTGTTCTCACTCAAGAGCGAAAGCTCTATGTCCTGGATACTCCAATTCCAGAGGAACCTGCTCCCACCGCACCAAAGGCAGAAAGGGATGCTTATAAGAAGCATTCTGATGATGCCATTGATGCAAAGTGCTTGATGTTGTGCTCCATGAACCACAAGTTGCAAAGACAACATGAGAATACGGGTGTCATTGAGATGATTCAGCATCTCAAGAACATGTATGAAGATCAAGCATGGGAAGAGAGATACAATGTCTCCAGGGCGTTGTTCAAGTGCATCATGACAGAAGGAGATCCATTTGGTCCTCACACGCTCAAGATGATTGGGTATGTGGAGAACCTGACAAGATTGGGATTTCCCCTGAGCCAAGAGTTGGCTACTGACGTGATACTACAATCGTTGCCAGAATCCTACAGTCAGTTTGTGATGAACTACAACATGAAAAACTTTGACAAGTTGTTGACAGAGTTTTTGGGCATGTTGAGGACAACTGAGACACAGATGAGGAAGGAAAATGCTAAGTCTGTGATGATGATCAGCGGCAAGAAAGGCAAGTCCAAGCGCAAGGGCAAGGGCAAAGCTAAGAAAGGTTATGATGCTAGCCAGCAGCCCAAATCATCTTCAACTCTCAAGGCCAAGGGAGGCGTGACCAAGAGAGGCAATTGCCACCATTATCAAAAGCCAGGACATTGGAAAAGGAATTGTCCACTCTATCTGTAAGAACTAAATAAGAAGGATGTGATAGACGTCTCCACCTAAAGGTGTCATGAAATAAACTTATAAAACTTTTGAGGTATATGATACCAAGATGTAAAGTGTAAAGAAATCATTAAATGAGGCAAGTGTTGCCGCCATAGATAGGAGTACTTTAGTTTATTTTCAGCCCAAAAGGCATGTAATAGAGTTATGAACTGCTATTTCATATTTTCCAAAGAATAGAAACACTGTAATTTTTGCATATTGTATGATAATGATGGCAATTAATAAATTTGGTTTTTCAATCCCAAAGATATGATCTTTATGGCAATGTCTGATTTATCTTGTGGTACTTAGTATGAATAAGATAAAATGATACCTAAAGTTTATTGATAACACAAGCAATTAAACTAGTATAAATCAAGCAAAACACATTTCTAGTTTCCATATGATGGATAAATCTAGACTTTTTTGGTTAGAGAACCAATAAGAGGCATGAATCTCTTAGACATGATTAATCAATCTTCACTAGTGGTAGTGGGAGAATGATTATCCTATTAGGTATAATACATGTGATGTTTTTACATACCTATTGGAGTTAATGCTAATACTTCAATTGTTGTTTAGAGAAATACCAATATGAATATATTGAAGTGTTAAAGAATATCATAGATGAAGTACAAATTTGGTAAAGTGTTAATTCTTAATGAGATCAATGAATGAAATACTTGAACCAAATGTTTGAGATCCTTATGAGTGATTATGATAGCGTATCATAGTGAACTCATGATTAAGGCATGGTGATGTTTAAATCAAAAGGGAGTCATACTCTAAGGAGTTAGAGGATGATTATCAAATAACTAAATTCTTCTTAAATAAAGAATACCCCACACTAATAAAGGAAATTAAGAATCAC
Organism: Alisma plantago-aquatica; assembly: GCA_963693085.1. Lineage (NCBI taxonomy): Eukaryota > Viridiplantae > Streptophyta > Magnoliopsida > Alismatales > Alismataceae > Alisma > Alisma plantago-aquatica. The sequence goes on from OY856409.1 coordinate 615,559,607, forward strand.
AAGGAGTTGTGAGTTATTATATCCTTGACAGAGACACCTCAATTATCTATGTGGTGAGTTGATCATGTGATGAATCAACTATCTAGATGAATAGGAGGAACCGAATTTTGAGTTTTTTCTTATGACCATTACATCCTAAATGACTTCCATGTCAACCATAAGGTATGAACTTGATGGTAGCACCCATTGGGATGAAATCCATAAGTGCGAATGAGTCTTAAGTGTTAAGACACATGAATGACATTTTGAGAAGGATGATGCTTGTTGATTGCAACTTAATGACTAAGAGATTTGCATACGGATACTAAAACGGCATTCCTATGAGGAATAAAACAAGGATGTATACGTGACACAACCTATAAGGTTTATGAATCCATTAATGCAAATGAATTCTATAAGTTACAATGGACTAATCAATGTGATTGATTGAGTACAAGCAACTCAGAGCTGGGATCTTTACTTTGATAATATAGTCAAATGGTTTGATTGATATGACAAAGATAAAGAAGGGATCTATGATTTAGTGGGAGCGTATTCACATTCCACATATTGATGTGAAATGGAAATGGTCTAGAATGGAAATCTAAAGTGGAAATTATGTTTAAGGAAGATAGAGACAATTCCTATGTGATAGGAATAGAGATCTATAGAGATAGTTCTAAAAAACCTCTTGACCTGAAAAGAGAGAGAGCATACATTGGCAATCTATATTGAAGGATATTGAAGGGTTCAGTATGCATAGATTCAGTGGGACAAAACTTGTCCATGTTACATGGAGTTGGTATCCCAAGGCCAAGTGTCCAATTCTTATGAAGAATGGGAACACTAAGAATATATATGGATCTATCATGTATGTAATCATCCCATTATCTTGATGTAGGACATAGCAAGAATAAAATACATTCATCATCTTATATGTAGGACATGAAAATATGATGTGCTCATCCTGATAACTCATATGTGGGACATGACGAGTGGATGTCTGTCTAGTTCCAATAAGGGTTACTGGAATACCATGAGAGCTTGATAAGTACTTGAGAAGTACTAGTTCTATGGAAATAAGGAAGGGTTCACTGTAAAGAGTTACACTGATGCAAACTTCCAAAAATGATAGAAAATTAATCGCAATATATATATGGGATATATATATATAAAAGTGAATGTTTGTTGATAAATGGAAACGTTCCAATACAGTTGTTTTAAAAGGAAATGTCGAGTATACATGTGTTAGAGAACAACAGTGGATACTATATGGATCTGGAAGTTCATGAGATGAACTTATAAATATTTCAGTCGTTGATGACAAGTAAAGAGTACTTAGTCATGCAATGTGGCTAAAGGTTAGCAATGTAATACTTGATCACATATTATGTCAACTCCATCTCATACGTGTGTCGTATAGTGAAGAGATGAGAGACATGAAGTTAATACCGACTTTGGTAAGGTGTTGCCATAACTCAATATGTTAGCACTAGAGCACAGTAACATGTGGGACATGTTTGAAGATCACTATGAATATGATTCAAGGGTGATTGGCTCGCAGTGCAAGTGGGAGTCTGTTGATATGTATGCCCTGAGAGCCAATCATGGGATGATTGGTGGGATACATTAATATTGATTTGATAAAGATCAAAGGCAAGCTTACAATTCTTTCTGGTTCAGTCATATGAGATAATGATAGAATAGATTGAATGTCTAGAGAATGACACCACTCAATGATGTATGCTTTCAGGTTAAGGACCTGAACGATGAGATCATACATATGCTAAGAGTTTGTACATTCTAATTATGTCCCTAGTCGGATGTCATTGTGGAAGGTAGATAGACAACAATGACACACAAGACTAGATTGGGGTGTTTGTTGATAACAGAATCTCATTAGTCATGATATGGATATATCAAGCCAAACACATAGGTACTTGTTAGAGAACAAGTTTACCAGACAGACCCACTATGAGTTTGACACATGGAACCATGACATGGTAGTCACAGTCAGTTCTCACAGTGATGGTGGTGAATGTGATTCTTTGACCTAAAATCACTACACTCAACACATGTCGTTGGGTACACTTTGACATCATCAAATGCAGTCCTGAAACATGGATTGTTATAAAGGTGATGATTGGGTGGCTTTGACACATGGGGCTTTTGAGGGGTGAGTGATAGATATGGGATTTGTCCCTCCTGAGGGATTTTGATATCCATGGCCACTTGATGAGTAGGATTGAGATAAGCGTGCACACACATGTGTGAATCAGTATATGATATTGATGTCATACATATCTCCTCCAATCTAATCTGAGATCAAGAAAGTGAATGAACGTTGATAGGATGACTGCTCCATTCCTTGAGTTCATTCGGGATATCAGTGACAAAGGAATTATACATTCACTATAACACCATTCACAGATTGTAGGATTGAAAGTTGTTCTCCAACTTTCTATTTCACTTATGTCGTACTGATGTGCGACTAGGCACCGCTCTTTGCTTGTAAAGTCATAAGTGTTATGGACTTTCACTACCAACGTGAAATGGACCTGCAGGGTCACACACATAGGATTTAACCTAGAAAAAGAGTTTATCCACAAAAGATGTTTAGATTGATTAATAAAGGAGTTTAGTAGTTCAATTAAACACTCAATTAATTGATAGCTCAATATCATAGTGTTCAAGGTGTTGGACCAATTGATTAGAGTATCAGATTGATTGAAACCGCGATTGACTAATTTTCACAAGTCTGCTGCCCCAACCGATCATCTCATGAGATGAACCGACCGGCTCAGGTTGATGAACCGGTCAACTCATGTTGTGATTCGATCGGCTCATGTGTCATGCAACGATCGGTTCAATTATTGAATCGGTCGATTCAAGGACCAATCGAGATCGTTTGGAAAGTGAGAAGACTATTTTGTAAATAAAATTTGTTTCACTTGTACAAATTTGATTTGGATAAGGATTAATATTTGATTAATCAGAAACAAATTTGGAAGTCAATTTGAGGTTGATCAGGACCACAAATCGATCGGCTCAGAACTGAACTGATCGGCTCAGGTGCCCCAACCGATTAGTTGAGGTGTGAACCGATCGACTCAACTCCCCAACCGACCATTTCATATATGAAACGATCGGTTTAAGTGGCGCAGTTGGTTATTTTGTGGAAAAATCGTGAACCCTTCTACTCCTACATTAATCCTGCATTGCTCGGGATAGAGAACCCTGTCCCATGACCCTCCTATATATAGGGGTAGTGGGGGCTTCTCAGGACAACAACTCAGTGCATCAGTTGCCCTACAAAGTTGTCGTTCTCTATGGTTTTGGTAACCGAGATAGAGCCCGAGCAAGTGCTACCCTATAAGGGAGGCACAACAAGGGAAAGACAACTATAGGAAAGCAACTGGTTGTAGGAGAGTGTGTTGGTGACTAGTACGCCAACAGGAGGGTGCGACTCCTTCTGATTCCTTGTGGGACAAGGAGATCGAAGTTCCAGGTGGTCCGTGTGGACTGCTTCAGAGGCGGGAGACTTCTGCTGTTCGGAGTGGAGCTGTCAATCCCTACAGTCCTGGTGTGACCAGGAGTTGCATAGACACTATCTAAGATCGGAGGTGAAAACCGCACTAGCTGTGAGGTAACGTCGCCGAGCAAGCCTTGAGACAAGGTACACCTCTACAAATTATCCTTCCTATTTTATAGATGTTGACACGATTCCCTTTATTCTGGGTTTGGGAGAAGAAATTTTTTGTTTCTGCTACCTTCTCTATCTCCCCTAAAACCCAATAGTTAATGTGTTGAAAACTGATTTATTTGCCTTTTATTTCGACTTTTCCAAGTGATTGATCTGTTGCAAAGGGAGGGGGAAACCCCAGCCCTTATATTTGATCTGCATGGATCTGGGCTTGATCATATGTCCACTAACTCATCTCCTACCTACCACATTCATTAGGGAGGAGTCTATGAGAGAAAAACTTGCAAATCAAGTATTTATGATTCGTAGTCGAAATTCCAAGCAAACCATATGCCTCATCATGCAAATTCATCCTCACCTATCCACACTTTGACTACCGTTAATGATCTATTAATCCATAAAAGTGAGTCTCTTAGCCCCCTTCTCACTCTAGCAACCTTGTTTAGCCACCCCAATCCCATTTGAACATTCCTACAAATTTCTATGAATTCTGGAAGTTAATGTGTTGAAAACTGATTTATTTGCCTTTTGTTTAGACTTTTCCAACTCACTGATTTATTGCAAAGGGAGGGGGAAAATGCCATCCCTTTGATCTGAGCCCTGTAGATCTGTGACTGATCATACGTCCACTAACTCATCTCATGCCTCCCACAATCAGCAAGGAGGAGTCTATGAGACCAAAACTTACAAATCAAGCATTTATGACTTGGATTCAAAATTCCAAGCAAACCAAATCCTTCGTCTCACAAATTAACACTCACCCATCCCCACATTGACTACCATTAATACTTTGGTAAGCCATCACAGTGAGTCTCTTGCCCCCCCTTCTCACTCTGGTGACCTCGGTCAGCCACCAAAATCCCGATCTAGTCCTAACCTACCTCTAGACTCTATAAAATGACCTCCAGAGGTTGCCTCCTCCAACCCTGGCAATAACACATTATTTTGATGCTCTCAACTGGTCCATATCACCTCTATTTACCCTTCCTTCTCCTACTCATCTTATCAGCTTTGTCGCATAGTCCTTGTTGGGTGTTTTGCAAACTCACGCCCTCCTTCCAAATTGAGAATTTGAATAACACCACAAGGTCACTGCGACCTCGACCGGCCAGGTAGCTACCAATACAGGATCCTCTTTCTCCTATCTCCCCTGGCACCGGTGAGCACCTCCGTTGTGTGTGCTTTGCTTGTATGAGGACTGGAGTGGGAGAGAAAGCCTCAGACCGCCTGGTCTAAGACTCTGGGAACCCATGGTTCAAACCAACAATTGAAGATTGAACCGACAAATCAAGGACTGAACCAACAAGCCACAAGAATGCCTCCTCCGCTGATCCACCAAGGCGGTCAAGGTTGACCAACAAGATCAATCGTCAATATTTTTCCTCAGTTATTCCTTTTTTTAGTATTTACCTCATCTCTTCTCAAAAAATCTTGTAAATGATCAAATCTTGTAAAAATGGTATCTTTTGATTCCTAGCTCCAAAAATTATGAATAAATAGCCCAGTTTGATTAGAAAAATACATAATATCATTTAAAATATACTTGTGAAGCCTACTTCTATATGTTTTTGACTGATATCCCTAGACTTTGATCCCTATCTTATATAATTTGTCAAATGAATCAATAATCATGTTTCATCCTTAGAACCCTAATATTTGACTCTAATGATTATCTTGAGACTCTAAAAATGAGATTTGACTAATGAAGAATATATATCTATATTTGTTGACATATTCAATCTTGAATATGATTCCTATGAATAATGATTAACCTGATATTATGATTGTTATAAATCTTGTGAAATCCATGATCATTTGACCTAATACCTGATCCATGACTTCACTTTCACATCAATTAAAACTTGATCTAATCTTGAATACCAATGATGGCAATTCATCATGATCATGATCTAGAGACTTGACAATGACTTGAATAATGATTATAATAATTAGGGTTAACATATGCTCTTAAAATACCTAAGTGGGTCATTCATACTTGAAACAATCTTGACACTTGAATAATGTTGGAAATATTTAAAAAAATTGTTGATCAAAATTAAATGATCTAACCCCAAGGTTGAATAGGTGTAAAGACCAAGTCTCTACTATAAAACATGATAAACAAGTACATCAAATGTGTGGCTGCGGAAGAAATAAAAACTTAACTTTTTTTTAGGGCGGGATGGGAAACCCAAGGTGGGCTCCCTGGCACAAAATCTATTAGCTAGATAAATCAAGGTTTACAAGATCTAACAAGTTTGAAGGAAAAGAATGCGTGAATGAAAAGCTAGATACGAGACCTCTACGAGCTAGATTGGCTACCTCATGGGCAACCCTATTACACCTACGATTGGCATAAGAAAAACTACAAGAAGAAAACTGGCATTGCAGTGCTTTTAAGTCTTCGGAAATAGCTCCTAGGTAGTCCCGCAATGCCCACCAATCATCCTGTATCATCCCTAGCAGCCATACCCATTCCCGCTCCTTCATCCTCACCCACCGAGTCATCCATGTTAATTTTTATTTTCCCATGCACAGGTTTCCTCCACCTACAGCTCACATCCGACAACACCCCATTATTCTCCCCGCCTTCCACCTGACGCGCACCGTCTACCTCTCCCCCCACCTGCTGATCGTCGGGGTATCTATCTCCCCTCCTACCCCGCCTGTCCAGTACATGCACCGATTGCTGGAAATCGTCAACGCCCCCCCCCATCCTACTGCCCCTCGTCATCCCCACGTCGGGCACAATGCAAACTCCCACGTCATCCTACGCCGCCCCTCCTCTTCTTGCTCTCATTGCCAGCCTGCCGCACCATCGCCAACGCCCCACGTAGAAGGTATCCGTTGCCCACCTCGTTGCCTTGGAATATCTGATTGCATCTTATTTTCCATGTCGTCCACATGCCTGCCACCATTAGTTCAGCTTCATGTGTTGGCCTGCCCACCAGAGCTGCTGTCAAGGACAAGACAATGTCCTCATCCCTCACGTCATGCGCCCACGTGTGAACATCCCTCGACGTATGCTCCCATACCTCCCCCGCACTAGGGCAGCGAAAAAGCATGTGAGGGATCGTCTCCTTCTCCGCCCCACAAAGCATGCACGTACCATCTTCCACGCAGTGTCTGTCAAAGAGGTGCCCCCGTGTCGCTAGACTACCCGTGCTTGCCCGCCAAACAAAATGTGCTATCTTCAGACTCCATCCATCGTGCCATATATGTTTCCATAGTGTCTCCCCTTGCTGGTGTACAAACCTTCTCACTTCATCCTTCCCTAGCAGCCCCATCCAGTAAGCAGAATGAACGGTGAACTCCCCGTCCCTTGAAGGACACCACATCAAAGTATCCTCGGGGTTCCTCATGCTGCGGTGTATGGCAAGAATTCTTCTAACGTAGCTCACTGGAAAACACTCACTGATTTTCCCTACGTCCCATTGAGAACCATCTTCCGTCATTAGATCCCTAACTGTATTAAAATCTAGTCCATCCTCCCTTTTGAAATGTGCAAGCATTTCCCCCTCATTTGGCAGCCATCTATCATCCCAAATATTCACCTGCGTACCATCCCCCACCCACCATTGCGTTCCTTCTTTTAATAGCGCCTTTTCTCCCCACAGGCTCCTCCAGGAGAAAATAGGATTGTGTCCCCTTCTTGCTTCCCATATGGTCGTCCGTGGAAAATACATGGCTTTGAGAACTCTAGCCACAAGAGATTCCAGGTTATTAGCTAGCTGCCACATCTTCCTTGCCAGAAGAGCTTGGTTAAAGGTGTAGAGATCCCTAAAACCAAGACCCCCTTGTCACTTTGGTCTGCACATGTTCTCCCAACTCATCCATGATATTTTCCTTTCTTTGTCTTTTGCTCCCCACCAGAATCTTGTGATCATCCGCTGAATCTCCTCTATAGAACCCGCCGGTAGCTGGAAGATACTCATGACGTATGTGGGGATCGCTTGGGCTACCGCTTTGATGAGGACTTCCTTCCCTACTTTTGACAGAAGCTTTTTCGTCCACCCTTGAAGCTTCCTCCAAACTCTAATTTTTATGTAGTTGAACACCTGCTTTTTTTATCTACCCACCGCTGTCGGGAGGCCCAAGTAACTAGCGTGCCTATCTACAACTCTCACCCCAAGGAGTTGTCTCAACTCTTCCTACTTGTCTGCCGCTATCCCTTTGTTGAAGACAACCTCTGTCTTAGAGAAATTTATCTTTTGACTCGATGCCTGTTCATATTGGCTGACAATTTCAGCTATCTTCAGACATTCGGCGGTGTTGGCTCTAGCAAAGAGTAAGCTATCATCTGTGAAAAAAAGGTGTGAGATAGATGGCGCCCCCTACTTGGCTTGATGCCATGCAGGAGGTTTTCACGTGTAGCGATAGAAATCAAAGATGAAATGCTTCCGCACATAAAATGAAAAGATAGGGGGAAAGAGGGTCTCCCTATCGAAGTCTGCGTGTAGGCACTGTGCTTTGGGTCTTATCTCCATTGAAGGTGAACGCGTGTTTGATGGACTTTATGCATTCTTGAACCTTGATCATCCATTTCACCCCAAACCCCAATCTCTCCATAGTGGCATCGAGAAACTGCCACTCAACTCTGTCATACGCTTTAGACATGTCCAATTTCAATGCAAGGCTGCCATTTTTCCTTCCCTTGTCTCTCTTCATAGAATGAAACACTTCATAAGCAATAAGGGCGTTGTCTGTGATCAATCTTCCTTGTACAAAGGCACTTTAATTCTCCGACACAATGTTGTCCATAAGGGGCTTCAGCCTATTCGCCATGACTTTGGATGTAATCTTATATACCACATTGCAAAGACTAATCGGGCGGAACTCCCCTATAGTCTTCGGCGTGTCTGTCTTTGGAATAAGCACAACAAGGGTGTCATTTACCTCACCTATTTCTTTCTCCCCCTTCCACCACCCTTTGATATAGCTCGCCACATCCTTCCCAACAATCCCCTAATAATTTTGGTAGAACATGGCCTTCAGACCGTTTGGCCCCGGTGCCTTATTTGGATGTATTTGTTTTAGAGATGTCCATATCTCCTCATCCTCTATATCCCTCTCAAGGTCCTCCTTCTGGGCCTCTCCTACCATTTCCCGCAGCCCCCTTGTTGCCTCCTCAAAGCCCGTAGGATTGCTAGAAAGAAACAGCTGTTCAAAATGCTTAATGATAATTGTTTTAATGTCCTCCTCCTGTGTTTTCAAGTCCCCGTGTTCATCTTCTAGGCAATCAATTCTATTCCTCTACCTCCTATTTGAAGATTTTTGGTGGAAATAGGCAGTATTACGGTCCCCTTCTTTTAATTCCTTCACACGGGCTCTAGCTGCCCAATATTCCTCGTTCTTTTGCAGCCAGTATTGCAACTCTTTTGATTTTTCCTCCACCCTATCAAGATTTATTTGATCTGGGGGGAGAGCTTGCAGCCCCTTAAGCTCGTTCTCAATCTCCTTCACCTTCCTTCTTCTTTCTCCAAACTTCTCAGATGCCTAAGATTTTAAAGACTCCTTACACCTCATCAATTTTGTAGACAGATCACTTCCTTCTTCGCCCCCCATGCCTCCTTAATGACCTCACTACAGCTGTCCTCCCCCACCCACATTGGTTCGAACATGAATTGCCATTTCCTCTTTCTACTGTTGTCTCTCCTATCCGCCTTTAAAATTATGGGTGCATGGTCTGACTCATGTATGGGCATATGGAACACTTTGCAGAAAGTGAATATGTTCCTCCATTCAAACTCGGGCAAAAATCTATCAAGTCTCTCCTAGACCAGAGTTCTCTCTGTGAGGCCCCTTTTCCATGTAAGAATATTTCCTTCAAAACCCACGTCCATCAGTTCGCAATCATCTATCACGTCTTTAAAATTCTGCATGTATTTTTCCTCTTTGGGTGGACCACCTCTCTTTTCAGTATTGGAAACGATCTCGTTGAAATCCCCAAAGAAAATGACTGGAACATCTGCCTCTCCCTTTATTTTCCTCATCAGCTCCTAGGTCTTGTACTTACTTGCTTAATCAGCCCATCCGTATATACCCACCGCTTTCCACCTCACGCCATTGTTCTTGTCTTTTACCACAGCTGTCACATGTCGTTGAGAGTAGCTTATCACCTCCACATCAATGTCATTCCACCAGAAACCCATACCTCCTGCCCTCCCCTCACTGGATATATACAAGCCGTCAGTAAAACCGCAACTTTTCTTCACATCATCTAGCTTCCTATGTGCAATCATAGTTTCCATTAGAAAAACTATGTTTGGGCGCTCTCTCCAAACCCACGTGTGGAGAGCCTTGCACGTGTCAGGGTCGCCCATTCCCTGACAGTTCCAACTAAGGATTTTCATTGTCCTTCGCAGGATTGGACTCCGCCAATCTCCGCTACTTGAGTCTTGGTGACCCCAAAGTTGTTCATCTCCACTTCATCAAACCTCCTGTGTCTTTTTCCCCTGGACTCATACATAGGTAAGTCATCCAGTTCCATATCACATGCCTCTCCAATCCTTCCCCTCTTCCCTGCTGATTGTTCCCATACAACTTCCTCTTCCGGGATTCCCAACCTTGCCCCCTGCTCATCTTATACACCCATGATTGACACTTCTTTTTCTCCTTTGTCTGTTTTTTCCCCTTCCTCATTCGCACCCCTGCTTCTTTCCTCCTCTGTGCCCTTGTTACTATTCTCTTGGGTTCTACTGTTTTAGATGCGATGATGTCCTCGTTGAATGTTGGACCCTGCCCAGCGATGCCCTCGTGTTCCTTCATTGCCTCTTTGCACATGATGTTGACTGTCACCCCCACATTGTCATTGTGTGCTGCCTCCACTCCTTCTTCCATCTGACTCCGTCGTGCTCGTATCACCTCATCCCCCTTCTTTCCCTGCTGATGCATTGGTGCGTCTCCACCCTCATTGATGTTCTCTGTCGCAATTGGTTCATCTTGATCAGAACCCAGAGCTTCCTCATCAATACGATGTCTTCCTTTGATCCCCAGTAGATCCTCCTTTGTGTACTGCCGCTTGGTTTCTTTTGCCGATATCCTCGACATTGTGTCGACGATGCCACTGTGCTGCGTTGTCCCCGCCCCCACCATCTTCGTTGCCGCTGCACCCCCTCCCTCCTCAGCGATGACTTCGACGTCCCTCCCCCTCACTGCCTCTGACTTACTCCCCAACGCCCAGTCCCAACGACCCCCCTAATGCCCCCCCGACTCCCAGTCTTCCGACTCCCATCGTTCCCCCCCCATGGACACCCCGGCGTCCCGTTGCCCTTGGATGTGTCATGTCCTTCCACTCCGCGTCCCACCTTCCCCCTCACTCACATCCGTCCCCCCCTGATCCCTCCACTAGTCGACGTCCACCCCTTGGACGACGTCGTCACCCCCCCCCCCCCACTCTCCTCCCCCGCTGCCCCCACCGGCTTCCCCCCTCCCACGACGCCCCCTCCTACCGCTCTGTCATCCTTGAACGTGAATTTTCTTCTTATGTTTCCCTTGCTTTCCTCCCGATTGTTCTCTGTCTGTTGTTGTTTCCATGGCGACGCCCTAAGACATCGTCCCCAGTGTTGCTGATGGTCGTTCCCCTCCAAGTGGGCACCACAATCCTTGTCGACATGGCCGATCGAGCCGCAACTGAAGCAGAACGTCGCGAGCCTTTCATATTTCACATCTACGTCGACGATGCGCCCTCTCTTAACCCTAAGCTTTAGAGTTTTCCTCAAAGGGTGGGACACATCTAATATTACTCAAACACGAACTGAGGAGTCCCATCCTGATCCATCTATGTCCGTTGTCACCACCTTGCCAATGTGGCCCACAATTTCCTGCACCATCTCCTCCCCTTTGTATCCCATTGGCATGCCATAGAAACAGACCCAAAAGGGTGTATGGTTGATCTACAGGTGCCCTGGTTGGTCCACTTTGTCAACTTCTTTGAATAGCAGCAAGCGTCTGTCGAAGTTCCACGGCGCCCCATCCTTGACGCGCTGCTTGTCGTGCCAGTACGAGAACTACATCACGAAGATGTCGCCATCCATCTTCTTGAATATCACCATCTCTTGGAGACTCCATGCCTGTGTTAAAGTCCTTTCCATCACCTTCAGGTTATATGTGTGGTCTGTTAGGAGACGCCCCACCAGCGCCAGTTCGACCTGGTCTTCTTCCTCCTCCCCGTTGTCCGCCAAGCTGCCGTCAATTGGTTCCTCCTCTTCATCTGATAGATTCAATCCTGCATAACGATTCGCTAATTCCTCAGCCATGGAGACGAGACCCAAAGCACGCCTTCACACTTGAACCTACAAGAGAGAAGCCCTAAACTAAGGGAGTGGACGTCCACCACACACAAACCCTAATCGCCAGAGTGAGAGGGTGTGGGAGACGGGAATGGTATCAAAACTTAACTTTATTCAAAATGTATAAAGCGTACATTACAAAATTTCCATCAAGGAAGTACAACTTTATACAAACATAGGATCTAGGTAGAGGAAGACTTAGACTAAGCCAATATTGTCTCCAAACAAAACAACTTAATATATAAAGGCAACAATGAACATGCAAGCTATATGTTCCTTTTTCTTCTTGTCCTATCCTTAGCCTTAGGTTCACCAAGCTTCCATGCACACTCTGATCCTAGCCTGGATGGTTGGGGTCATCCAGCAAGAGAAAGATAAAAGTATGTGTTATTCAAGAGAAATAGGACAATTAAATAATCTAAAGCATTGCAATATAAAAGATTCTCTACATCAAGAGATTTTAAAAGAAATGAGGCAAGTACATGAATAAGAGAGAGAAAATTGCCATAATCAATCACCACAATAACAATCACATAGCATGAATATATTAAGACACAAACTCATCTCAATGTAGGGTAAGGCACCTACCGGACCTCACCAGTGGCAGGAGGACTAAAACCCCAGTGCCTAAATAAAGTGGCAGGGGGACTAAAACCCCAGTGCCTAATATAAAATGGCAGGGGGACTAAAACCCCAGTGCCTGGTAGGAGGACTAAAACCTCAGTGCCCTATGGGTGGTTTGTACTCATGTACACTATATTGTCATTTGGCCTAAAATACATCATGCTTAATAGTCACTTGGAAGTATTGAGAAGTATAACAAGATTGCAACATTGCAAAATGGGAATAAAACCCAAACAAATAATCTCAATAAATGGATGAGCCAAACATTGGCCATAGCAAGATTCAAGAGTTACAATTAAATGAGGCACATAAGCAATAGAAGCATCTCATAAGTAAGGAGCCAAATATAGGAAATTACAAGATCCATATAATTAGATGAGTCATAATGGTAACAAAAGCATCAAATCAGTACAGAGCCAAATAAAGGCATTTATAATGATAACAAGGCTAGCACAATAGTGAGGTAGGGTTGGATAAGAGCCCAACTAAAGGATAGGTAATTTGCACATATACATTCCCCATAGATTTCACATTCATCATAGATGTCACATACATAAATATGATTCACATACCTATTTTAATTCATTACCATCACATTCACCAATCTGATTGTATCACCATTCCATATTTCCCTAGTTATAAACATTACACATGACTTAATATATATAAGGCTTAATGCATAGGAAAAACCGTAATTTTACAAAGCCATGATTTAAGGTTCAAAACCTAGTCTAAATGATTAGTCATATTATCTTGAATAAGAAAACATATTTTATTTTACAAATTGGAGTTGAAATGAATTAATTATGTATTTTAGAATATTTTATCACTTAAAAAGCATTCAAAGAAAACTTCGAAAAAGGAATCCCAATCATGACTCAAAAACCATAAAATCGAATTCTACATTAAAAATCCTTTCCATTGACTATTTATTTGCATTTTTCTGACCATGGATCGATTTACTATGAATTAAGTAAAATCAACCAATCAGAATTCAAGAAAACCATAGAGTGACAGTAATTTAAATGAAAATGAAATTCGATGTAAATAGTAGGTGAAATGACTAAAATACCCTTGCTCGTCAAATCAAATCAATTAAAATGATGAGGGCAATATGGTCATTTGCATGTATCAGCGTTTGCAACGAAGAAGCAAAATAGAACATCAATTTTACACAAATACCCATGCTCGTTTAATCGGCTAATCACTGGCGCTGGGGCTCCCTAGTCATTGCATGACCAGGATTGTTCTTCTTCGAGCCATGGCACTGGTGCAGCAGCCAGGGAGTTGAGACCAAGGCGTTAGCTCGCTATGCCCAGCGTACAGATGTTCTGAGATCGGAAGCAAGTTCCCAAGGACCTCACGATCGCAGAGAACCCTAAAACGAAACCAAACATGGCCCAAGTCATCGGAACCTGGACGACACAGGGGAGACCACCATCCAAGGCAAAACCCTACAAAAAGCATGAGAAACCATCCATTGAGGTCGTCACTAAACTCACGGAGGCAGTGTGAGCCTAAAGCAAGCCTTGCCGCAGGCAGAGGAGCCCCGAGGTAGAGAAACACTAGGCGCTGCCGGGCAGGTGAAAATCGGTCTATAGGACACGACACCTGGGGGCGTCACGAGGCAATGTGATCAAACGGAATGAAAGAATGAGGGTCTAGGATGCTTACTACATGGGCAATTGAACCGAGATGGCTTCATGAGTCAAGGTGAGGTTGTCGTTGCCGGGCAAGAAGACCGAGCAGGTTGGGGTCTTCGGGGGAAAATGAGGAAAAATTGGAGGGAGAGGAGGAGGCTCGAAGCCAGAGGGTGCTCCACGACCCCTTAAATATGTAGGAGAAAGATCGAAGTCGCCTCTGTGACTTGGGGGTTTGAGAGGAAGGGAGAGGTCGATTTGGGCATAACGCCACTAGGGAGAAAGGGGCGATGAGCTAGGGCTCATTCGAATCGTCGTGAAGAGCCGAACTCAAAGGGCGAAGAATCGCTCTAAAAGGCACAGATGAGAGGAAGAACGGCTCTGAGGAGCCAAGGAGCCTGGCAGCCCGAACGGTTGGTGGTAGGAGAAGGTGAGGGCGCCATTGGATCAAGTCCAGATCATGTCTTGACCGTCGGATGGTGAATAAGGGGTGCATGACAGAAGAATAACCTGAACCTTAACGTTGCAAATGAATTAAATGAAATCGATTCAATGCAATATAGTTACACTAAACTAAAGCTTATAAAATGAATTTGAAGGGTCAAACGAAGTTCAAAAGACACCAAATGTGGAACATAGGTTCATATTAGTATTTAGAACGATTCTATGAAATTAGATTTCGTATTTATATCCAATATGGTCCTTAATAAATATATTTCTCATTAAAGTGTATATTAATATATTAAAATGAATGAGTTATATGAAAAGTCTTCTTTTAATGAATTATATGAGGGAATTTCGAGATATTCATCCATTATTAACTTTAAGAGCAAAACTCAACATAATATTCTATTTATATATATTATTATCATTTTTTAGGAGAGAGAAGGAAATTAGGTTTATTACACTCATAATTAATTCAAATACACATTATTACTAATATATTTATCTAAAAAGCTCCAAAATAAGATTATCTACTTATATCTCTCATAAAACTCCATTTTCCACTATTAGCCCTTAATTATTACCTTAATTGGGTTATTTGTGCAAACACCCCTCCATTTATATAAATGACGGAAAAAGGTAATTTTAACCTTGAATTGTGCTCAAATTGCACAAGGAGTCCAAAATGAAATATAAAAGAAGGGAAATTTATGAAATTAGTCCAAAAGGACTTGAAAGAAATGATAATATAGAATATGGGTAAATTGTAGGGAAGACCCTGAGATTCAATATGTTACAACACACCACCCCTTAAAGAGGATTTCGTCCCCGAAATCACAGCAAGAGGAAAGAGAGGGTGAGTGTGCAACTTCCCAACCTTAAACAACTAGGTGGGTATTAAAATCTCTACACATAAGCCAAGCCTTACTAAGGTTTCCACAAAACCTATAGCCTTTTATCAAACACAAAATAATCAACATTGCTGTAAAGACCAAGTCTCTACTATAAAACATGATAAACAAGTACATCAAATGTGTTGCAGTGGAAGAAATAAAAACTTAACTTTATTCAAAATGTGTATAAAGAGTACATTACAAAATTTCCATAAAGGAAGTACAACTTTATACAAACATAGGATCTAGGTAGAGGAAGACTTAGACTAAGCCAATATTGTCTCCAAACAAAACAACTTAATATATAAAGGAAACTATGAACATGCAAGCTATATGTTCCTTTTTCTTCTTGTCCTATCCTTAGCCTTAGGTTCACCAAGCTTCCATGCGCACTCTGATCCTAGCATGGATGGTTGGGGTCATACAGAAAGAGAAAGATAAAAGTATGTGTTATTCAAGAGAAATAGGACAATTAAATAATCTAAAGCATTGCAATATAAAAGTTTCTCTACATAAAGAGATTTTAAAAGAAATGAGGCAAGTACATGAATAAGAGAGAGAAAACTGCCATAATCAATCACCACAATAAAAACCACATATCTTGAATATATTAAGACACAAACTCATCTCAATGTAGGGTGAGGCACCTACCGGACCTCACCAGTGGCAGGAGGACTAAAACCCCAGTGCCGAAATAAAGTGGCAGGGGGACTAAAACCCCAGTGCCTAATATAAAATGGCAGGGGGACTAAAACCCTAGTTCCTGGTAGGAGGACTAAAACCTCAGTGCCCTATGGGTGGTTTGTACTCATGTACACTACAAATTCATTTGGCCTAAAATACATCATGCTTAATAGTCACTTGGCAGTATTGAGAAGTATAACAAGATTGCAACATTGCAAAATGGGAATAAAACCCAAACAAATAATCTCAATAAATGGATGAGCCAAACATTGGCCATAGCAAGATTCAAGAGTTACAATTAAATGAGCCACATAAGCAATAGAAGCATATCATAAGTAAGGATCCAAATATAGGCAATCACAAGATCCATATAATTAGATGAGCCATAATGGTAACAAATGCATCAAATAAGTACAGAGCCAAATAAAGGCATTTATACGGATAAAAAGGTTAGCACAATAGTGAGGTAGGGTTGGATAAGAGCCCAACTGAAGGATAGGTAATTTGCACATATACATTCCATATAGATTTCAAATTCATCATAGATGTCACATACATAAATATGATTCACATACGTGTTTTAATTAATTACCATCACATTCACCAATCTGATTGTATCACCATTCCATATATCCCTTGTTATAAACATTACACATGAATTAATATATATAAGTCTTAAAGCATAGGGAAAACCCTAATTTTACAAAACTGTGATTTAAGGTTCAAAACCCAGTCTAAATGATTATTCATATTCTCCTGAATAAGAAAACATATTTTATTTTACAAATTGGAGTTAAAATGAATTAATTATGTATTTTAGAACATTTTCTACACTTACAAATCATTCAAAGAAAACTTCGAAAAGGGAATCCAAATCATGACTCAAAAACCATAAAATCGAATTCTACATTAAAAATCCTTTCCATTGACTATTTATTTGCATTATTCTGACCATGGATCGATTTACTATGAATTAAGTAAAATCAACCAATCAGAATGCAAGAAAACCATAGCGTGATAGTAATTTAAATGAAAATGAAATCTGATGTAAATAGTAGGTGAAATGACTAAAATACCCTTGCTCATCAAATCAAATCAATTAAAATGATGAGGGCATTATGGTCATTTGCATGTATCAGCATTTGCAACTAGGAAGCAAAACAGAACATCGATTTTACACAAATACCCATGCTTGTTTAATCGGCTAATCACTGGCGTCGGGGCTCCCTGGTCATTGCATGACTAGGATTGTTCTTCTTCGAGCCATGGCGCTGGCCAAGTAGCCAGGGAGTCGAGACCAAGGCATTAGCTCGCTATACCCAGCGTATAGATATTCTGAGATTGGAAGCAAGTTCCCAAGGACCTCACGATCGTAGAGAACCCTGAAACGAAACCAAACATGGTCCAAGTCATCAGAACCTGGCCAGCACAGGGGAGACCACCATCCAAGGCAAAACCCAACAAAATGAACGAGAAACCATCTATTGAGGTCGTCACTAAACTCACAGAGACAGTGCGAGCCTAAGGCAAGCCTTTTCGTAGGCAGAGGAGCCCCGAGTTTGAGAAACACTAGGAGCCGCCGAGCAGGAGAATCTCGGTCTATAGGACACGGCACCTGGGGGCGTCGCGAGGCAATGTGATCAAACGGAATGACAGAACGAGGGTCAAGGATACTTACTACATGGGCAATTGAACTGACATGGCTTCATGAGTCAAGGTGAGGTCGCTACTGCTGGGGAAGAAGACCGAGCAGGTTGGGGTCTTCGGGGGCAAACGAGGGATAATTGGAGGGAGAGGAGGAAGGATCAAAGCCAGAGGGTGCTCCAAGGCCCCTTAAATAGGTAGGAGAAAGATCGAGGTCGCCTCTGTGACTCGGGGGTTTGAGAGGAAGGGTGAGGTTGATTTGGGCGTAACGCCACCAGGGAGAAAGGGGCGATGAGCTAGAGCTCATTCGAACCTTCGTGAAGAGCCGAACTCCAAGGGCGAAGAATCGCGCTAAAAGGCGCAGAGGAGAGGGAGAACGACTCCAAGGAGCCTGGCAGCCCAAATGGCTGGAGGTAGAAGAAGGTGCGGGCACCGTTGGATCAAGTGCAGATCATGTCTTGACCATCAGATGGTGAATAAGGGGTGCATGACAGAAGAATAACCTGAACCTTAGCGTTGCAAATGAATTAAATGAAATCGATTCAATGCAATATAGTTACACTAAACTAAAGCTTATAAAATGGATTTGAAGGGTCAAACGAAGTCCAAAAGACACCAAATTTGGACCATAGGTTCATATTAGAATTTAAAACGATTCTATGAAATTATATTTCGTATTTATATCCAATATGGCCCTTAATAAATATATTGCTCATTAAAGTGTATATTAATATATTCAAATGAATGGGTTATGTGAAAAGTCTTCTTTTAATGAATTATATGAGGGAATTTCGAGATATTCATCCATTATTAACTTTAAGACCAAAACTCAACATAATATTCTATTTATATATATTATTATTGTTTTTTAGGAGAGAAGGAAATTAGGTTAATTACACTCATAATTAATTCAAATACACATTATTACTAATATATTTATCCAAAAAGCTCCAAAATAATTATCTACTTATATCTCTCATAAAACTCTATTTTGCACTATTAGCCCTTAATTATTACCTTAAGTGGGTTATTTGTGCAAACACCCCTCCATTTATGTAAATGAGGAAAAAAATTAATTTTAACCTTGAATTGTGCTCAAATTGCGCACGGAGTCCAAAAAGAATTTAACAGAAGGGAAATTTATGAAATTAGTCCAAAAGGACTTGAAACAAATGAAAAGATAGAATATGGGTAAATTGTAGGGAAGACCCTGAGATTCAATATGTTACAATAGGAATGAAAATCCCTAATCTTGTAATAATCAGTACATGATCTTTGTATATATCATGATCTTCACCCTTGATCCACATCTTGATTTATCTAGGATCTATATGAGACTTTGATCTATTAGTTCTTGGAATCCTTAACAGAAATTTTCAGTGAAAGGTACACTTTTATATTTAAATCCTCCTTGAATAGACTACTGGTATTGAATGATTCTCGTATGTACCTCTTGAAAATCTTGTCTATGTATTGGTTTGAGCTTCTAATCCCTATTGATTAGTCTTCTAATTTTCCTATATTATATTTGAGACAAACTTGAAAGCATAAATGATATTCCCAATATAACTGCCTGAATTATGATGGTGATAATGTTGATATTGAGTACAAGTGACCTCCTCATTCGGAGGGTGGAACTTATACATGTTGATTGACCTCCTACCTCATTTGGAGTGAAGGAGCCTGGTGACCTCACCCATCTTGTTGGGCGATGGATCCACATAAAATATTTATAAGCATGCTTTTACATATCAACATAATGAGAAACTTGTAGTACAATCAAATTCTTTGAAATAAACTCGATATATTAAAAATCACTTGTTGACTACATTTTGGAACATAAGTCCTACCAAGTACTATATTTTTCTATAAATGTTTTTAGTTATTCAATATTTGTTCTTTTCAAAGTGTATAAATGCATTTGCATTGATTGTGTCTTGATTTACCTTATTTTAGGCAAACTTGATATGAAGAAATGACTAGATCACTTCCACACTTAACAAACTCTAATGACAAGGATAGATTTGCAAAATCATATTTGGGGTGTTTAGTCTTTAAATTTATTGTTTTATGAGTTATTATTTCTTATTATATTCCAGTGTGTGAGATCCTTTTGGGCCACTCAAAGACAGGTGCTTCAATCCGTTTACCACTGTCTAGGTAGTCAAATTGAGATTGGGATTGGGGTATGGATATTTCTATGATGGTCGGTATCAGAGCATACACACTCCCATGTACTTTAACCAAATAATATCTCGAGTCCCCAGAACCTAGTAAACCCTAAAGTGCACAATGGTTAAAATTGAAGTGCCTAAGCTAAGCTCAATGTTCAGACATAATTCCTCCCATCCATCTTCTCAATGCCTGAGGTTCCTCACTCTACCGGGCCTTAATTGATCCAGAACTGGACCTAAAGGTTCTCAATTGAAACCCTAGAGAGTCTTAATTATCTTATCATCTCACTAAGGATTACACAGAGACCACCTACTAGTTTAAAGTAGGGTGACTCCTCGTCTCTTCATTTACTAAGTATCATGACTGGATATGCACTCTCCCTATTTTGGGTAGTATGGGAATCAACAAAATTGTGAATTGAATGTTGAAACTATTTAGATGAATATCCTATAATATGATATACTCTTAACTTGAACTATATGATTAAAAGGATTCATAAATGGATGTACCTCACACATGGCTCCATGAACCCATAGTCAAAAAGCAAGACCCTCTGGAACCAATAATGTTTGAGAAGGGATGACTAATAAAAAGATGACTGAGAAGAAAAGACATGAAGAAAGAGAAAAGTCCATTGAGAATAAGAAATCTCTTGAAAAATAAGCTGAGAATGATGTAGACAAGGCAAGAGGACCCATGCTCAATAGTATTGATGGTGATGAGGATTAACCAAGAAAGACTGTGAAGGATGATGCTTGGGAAGTACAAACCAAAATACTGATGGATGCTATGACCAAATGGTCAAGATGCACCACATCGATATTTCCTGGAGGAGTCCAAATCACCATGACTGCCTTTACCAATCCCATAGTCATGGAGATAAAGAAAAAAATAGAGGTCGGAATTGGAAAGGAGGACTTGTTCAATCACAAAATCTAGTGTTTTGTCAGAAGGTCATATCAAGACTCGCTAGCAATGAAAGAACCAATGAAATCATTACCAAATCTAGATTGTGATATGTTGATTATGCAACACATTGTAACTTTTGAAATGAATCCTTGTACTCACCACATCTTAGAAAATTGAAATGTTATGTCCTATTTATGAATACCTCTAATTTGTCATATTATGTAGAGTTTGGAAAGTTAAACCCTTCCACCCAATTTTGATTTCTTGACCTATGTCTCAAATAGGTCATGTCAATGACAATGCTCACACTCAATCTAGAAACCCAATTTTTGGAACACAATGTTGACTATAGCTTGTGGCTAAATTCTAAAAAGACCTAAGTATAGATCATTCATCAAATCTCGATACCATGGAAATAAAATTGGTGATTGATATCACAAATTTTGCTCGAATATTACTTAATTGTTGCTCAGATATTGAATATGGATGAATGATCTCTCCTAGGGTCTAAACTGGAATCGAAACCCTAACTTTGAAATAATTTGACCTACAATCTTTGATGTCTAAATTTCAACTCTCGATGTTGATGTACAAAATCTTGAAACATGTTTATAATCACCCATGGTACGGCTAGTGATTCTCATCTTGAAGATGTGGACTCAATAATAATTTTTTAGGATGGTAATGTTGAATATATACATAGGGTGAATTTCCTAAAAATGACCTAGGTCTGAATTAGTCACCCACATACCTTGATGAAGGAATTGAGGTTGAAATTTTGAAATATTGCTTGATTATTGTTATGTGTGGATGACCATACATGTGGTCTGGATAGGAAAAAAAATCTTATATTTGCAAGTTTAGAACCTAAAATTTGGATGTTTGAATCTCGAATCTTGAATTATGATCTTGTTAGTACATGACCCAATTTAAATCATGATGTATAATCTCCACTCTCAATGCTAATTTCCACTCAGTATGGAGACATGACTTGATAGTGAACTCAATTAGTGAGTTGTGATTTCTTAACCAATATATTGATTAATGCAAGTTTATCAGAGATTGTTAATGTGGTTATAATTTGAGGAAATGATTTTGATTATATATTTGAAGATGATCCAATATTTAAGTTTATGAGAGATTTTATAGTCCCAATTTTTGAGGATGTTTTTTAATTTTGATGACAAAATTCCTATCAAGGAGGGATGGATTAACAAAGTGCATTTTTGCATAAGTATGGATTATTAAGTCTTTTGCCCTGATTATTTTTACTCATGGCCTCAATTTATTTATTTTGTCTACTAAATCAATGTTGATACTCAAATTTCAAATATGATGACCAATGTAAATTTTATACACATTATGACACCCCAAATTAGATTAATTTATCACTTTATCCAAAGAAATATATTTGTCCATGAAACTTTATCTTTTGGTTCTCAAACTTTTTTCTAAATATTTTGTAAAGGTTTCTGAACCTATGATCCAAATTTCATCTCATTTGGACATTCCTACAAATTTCAACCTATGATCCAAATTTCATCTTATTTGGACATTCCTACAAATTCTTGAAGTTAATGTGTTGAAAACCCCTTTTTCCTTTTGTTTTGACTTTTCCATGTCACTGATCCATTGCAAAGGGAGGAGGAAAAACCATCCCTTAGATATGAGTCCCACAGTTCGGGGTCTGATTGGATGGCCACTAACTCATCTCCTACCTCCCACAATCAACAAGGAGGAGTCTGTGGGACCAAAACTTGCAAATCAAGCATTTACGACTATGATTCCAAATTCCAAGTGAATCAAATGCTTTATCTCATGAATTCATGATCACCCATCCCCACTTTGACTACCATTGATGATCCCTTAAGACATCAAAGTTAGTCTCTCCTCCCACCCCATGTTCTCACTCTGGAGACCTCATTCCACCACCCGAATCCCGATGTAGCCCTAACCGACCTCTCCATCTATATAATGGCCCCCAGAGTTTGCCTCCTCCAACCCCGGTGATAAACCTTATTTTTGTGCCCTCAACTAGTCCACATCACCTCAATTTTCCCTCCTTTCTCCTACTTTCTTATTCAATGTCGCTGCAAAGTCCTTGTTGGGAGTTTTGCAACCCCATGCCCTCCTTCCAAATTGAGACTCCCATCGACACCGCAAGGTCACTGTGACCTCGAGCCTCCAGCAAGCTGCCAATATGGGAGACTCTTGCTCCCTTCTCCCCTAGCTCCGGTGAGCACCTTCCCCGTGTTTGCTTGTACACGGACTAAGTGGGATAGAAAGCCTCAAACTGTCTGGTCCATGACCCTATGAACCCATGGTTCAAACCACCAATTGAAGATTGAACCGGAAAATCAAAGACGGAATCAGAAAGCCACACACACCTAATCTGTCGATCCACCAAGGTGGTCAAATTTGACCAGCA
The DNA here is from genome assembly GCA_963693085.1 of Alisma plantago-aquatica. Lineage (NCBI taxonomy): Eukaryota > Viridiplantae > Streptophyta > Magnoliopsida > Alismatales > Alismataceae > Alisma > Alisma plantago-aquatica. Next base: position 615,583,021 of record OY856409.1, read on the forward strand.
AGACCAATGCTAATATTTTTCATTGGTTATTCCTTTTCTGGTATTTACCTTCTCTATACTTGAAAAATCCAGTAAATGAGAAAATCTTGCAAAAATGGAATCATTTGATTCCTAGATCCAAAAATTATGAACAAACAATCCATTTTGATAATAAAAATCCAAAGAATCTGTTAAAATACATGTGAAGAATATTTCTATATGTTTCTCATTTATATTCCTATACTTTGATCCATTGCTTATATAATTTGTCAAATGACTCAGTAATCACATTTAATCCTTGGAAACCATAATATTTGACTATGATTTTATGATGAGACTAAAAAAATCATGATTTGACTAATGAAGAATCAAGAACTATGTTTTCTGATCTCAATCTTGAATATGATTCCTATGAATAATGATTTACCTTGATAATATGATTGTTCTATATCTTGTGAACTCCATGATCATTTGACCTAATCCATGATCCATGACTTTACTTTCAAATCAATTAAAACTTGAACTAATCTTGAATACCAATGATGCTAATTCATCATGATGATGATCTAGAGACTTGACAATGACTTGAATAATGATGATAATAATTAGGGTTAACATATGTTCCTAAAATATCTAAGTGGGTCATTCATACTTGAAATAATCTTGACACTTGAATAATGTTGGACATCTCGAAAAGAATTGTTGATAAAAAGTTTATGATCTAACCCCAAGGTTGAATAGGAATGAAAAACCCTAATATTGTAATAATTGGTACATGATCTTTGTATATATCATGATTTTGACCCTTGATCCACATCTTGATTGATCTAGGATCTACTTAAGACTTTGATCTATTAGGTCTTGAAATCCTTATTCTAAATCTTCAGTGAAAGGTATTCTTTTATATTTAAATCCTCCTTGAACAAACTAGTGATATTGAATGATACTTTTATGTACCTCTTCAAAATCTTGGCTATGTATATGTTTGAGCTTCTATTCCCCATTGATTATCGATTTTCCTATATTATATATGAGACAAACTTGAAAACATAAATGATATCCCATTATGACTGCCCAAATTATGTTGGTGATCATGTTGATAATGTTGATATTGAGTACAAGTGACCTTCTCATTTGGAGGGTGGATCTTGTACATCTCAATTGAACTCGTACCTCATATGAGAGAAGGAGCCTGGTGACCTCCTCCATCTCATTGGGCGCATGATGGAGCAACATAAAATATATATAAGCATGCTTCTAGATATCAACATAATAACAAACTTGTAATTAAATTTAATTGTTCGAAATAAACTTGATATTTTGAAAATCTCTTGTTGATTACATTTTGAATCATAAGTCCTACCAAGTACTATATGTTTCTATAAATGATTTCAATTGTTCAATTTCTGTTCTTTTCAAAGCGTACCAATGCATTTGCATTGACTGCGTCTCAATTTATCTGATTTTAGGAAAACCAGATGGATCATTGTGAAGAACTAACTAGATCGCTTCCAAACTTGACAAACTCTGATGATAAGGATAGATTTGAAAAATCATATTTGGGGTGTTTGGTCTTTTAATCTATTGTTTTATGAGTTATTATTTCTTATTGTATATGCCATTGTGTGAGATCCTTTTGGGCCACTCAAAGATTGGCGCTTCAATCCTTTTACCACTGGATAGGAAGTGGAATCGGGATTAGTGTAAGAACGGTTTTGTGACAATTGGTATCAGAACATATACACTCTCATATATTGTAAGTAAATAATATCTCGAGTCCCCTGAACCTAGGAAACCCTAAAGTCCATAATGGTGAAAATTGAAGTGCCTAGGCTTAGGGTTCTGACATAATTCCTCCTATCTGTCTTCATGGTGCTTGAGGTTCCCCACTCTAGCTGGCCTTGATTGATGCAGAACTATACCAAGAGGTTCTTCATTGAAACCCTACAGAGTCTTCCAATTATCTTATCTTCTCACTAAGGATTACACAGAGACCATCTACTAGTTTGAATTAGGGTGACTCCTCATCTCTTCCTTTACTAAGTATCATGTCTGGATATGCACTCTCCTTATTTTTGGTAGTATGGGAATAAACAAAATTGTGAACTGAGTTTTGAAACTATTTAGATGAATATGCTAAAATTTGATATACTCTTAACTTGACCTATGTGATTAAAAGGAATAATAAATGGATCTACCTTGCAGATGGCCCAACAAATCCGTAGTCAAAAAGAAAGACCCTCTGAAACCAATAGTCATCGAGAAGGAATGACTAATAAAAAGAAGAATGAGAAGAAAATACATGAAGAAATGGAAAAGTCCATTGAGAATAAGAGAGGCCTTGAAAAAGAAGTTGAGAATGATGTAGACAAGGGAAAAGGACCCATGCTCAATAATATTGATAATAATGAAGATTAACCAAGAAAGACTACGAAGGATGATTCTTGGGAAGTACAAACAAAATACTGATGGATTCTATGACCAAATGGACAAGATACACAACATCGATAATTCCTAGAGGAGTCCAAATCACCATGACTACCTTTACCCCTACTACCAATCCCATACTCATAAAGATTGAGACAAAATAGAGGTCAAAATTGCAAAGTAGGACTTGTTCAATCACATAATCTAGTATTTGGTTAGATGGCCATATCAAGACTTTCTTGCAATGAAAGAACTAAAGAAACCATTTTTAGATCTAGACTATGATCTGTGGATTATGCAACCCTTTGTAACTTTCTAAAATGAATCCTTGTACTCACCACATCTTTGAAAATTTAAATGTTATGTCCTATTTTTGAATACCTCTAAATTGTCATGTTATTTAGCATTTGGAAAGGTAACCCCTTCCACATAATTTTGATTTCTTGATCTAAGTCTCGAATAGGTCTGGTCTATGACAATGCTAACACTTGATCTCAAAACCTGACTTTTGGAACACAATGTTGACTATAGATTGTGGCTAAATTCTTGAAATGACCTAAGTCTAGATTATTCATCAAATCTCGATACTATGTTAATAAAATTGGTGATTGATATCACAAATATTTCTTGAATATTTCTTAATTGTTGCTTGAATATTGAATATGAATGAATGATCTCTACTAAGGTCTAAATTGGAATCTAAATCGTAAGCTTTGAAATGATTTGACCCACAATCTTTATTCCTAAAATTCAACTCTCAATATTGATGTACAAAATCTTGAAACATGTTTATAATCACCCATGTAGATCTTGAGATCACACACAATATGGCTAGTGACTTTCATCTTGAAGATGTTGACTCAGTAATAATCTTTGAGGATGGTAATGTTGAATATATCCATAGGGTTAATTTCCTTAAAATGACCTTGATCTGCCTCAATCACCCCTCCTCGAATATACCATGATGAAAGAATTGAGGTTGAAATCTCAAAATATTGCTTGATTGTTGTTATGGTTGGATGACCATACATGTGGTATGGATAGGAAATAAAACCCTATAGTTGCATGTTTCGAACCTAAAATTCTAATGTTTGAATCTTGAATATTGAATTATGATCTTGTTAGTACATGACCCAATTTAATTCATGATGTATAATCTCAATTCTTGATCCCCATTCCCACTCATTATGGAGACATGACTTGATAGTGAACTCAATTAGTGAGTTGTGATCTCTGAACCTCTTTGTTGATCAATGCAAGTTTTTGAGAGACTGCTAATGTGGTTATAATTTAAGGACATAATTTTGATTATATATTTAAATTAAGATGTTCTAGTATTTAAAAATATAACTTAGGTTGTATAGTCCCAATTTTTTAGGATGTTTTTTAATTTTGTGGAAAAAATCTTGTTAAGGAGGGAAGGATGTGACAAAGTGCATTTTTTCATAAGTATGGATTATTACTCTTTTTTCCTCATTATGTTCACTCATGGCCTCAATTCACTTTTCTTGTCTACTAAATTAATGTTGATACTCAAATTCGGAATATGATGACCAATGTGAATTTTATACACATTATGACACCCCAAATTCGGTTAAGTTATCACTTTATCCAAAGAAATATATTTGTCTATGAAACTTAATCCTTTGGTTCTCAAACTTTTTTCTAAATATTCTATAGAAGTTACTAAACCTTTAATCCAAATTTCATCCCACTTGGACATGCCTACAAATTTCTACAAATTCTTGAAGTTAATGTGTTGAATACTCCTTTATTTGCCTTTTATTTTTGACTTCTCCATGTCACCAATCCTTTGCAAAGGGAGGGGAAAAAACCAGCCCTTATATCTGATCCCTATGGTTCGATTTCTGATTGGATGGCCACTAACTCATCTCCTTCCTCCTGCAATCAGCGGGGAGGAGTCTATGATACCAAAACTTACAAATCAAGCATTTATGACTGCGATTTAAAATTTCAAGCAAACCAATTGCTTCATCTCACAATTTGTGCTCACCCATCCCCACTTTGACTACCATTAATGCACTGTTAAGATATCAAAGTGAGTCTCTCATCCTCCCACTCCGGCGACCTCGTTTAGCCACCCCAATCCCAATGTAGCCCTAACCTACCTCTCAACTTTATAAAATGACCCCCACAAGTTGCATTCTCCAACCCTAGAGATAACCCATTATTTTCATGCCCTCAACTGGTCCACATCACCTTGATTTGCTATCCCTTCTACTCATCTGATCAGTTCTACCACATAGTTCCTTGTTGGGCATTTTTCAATCCCACGCCCTCCTTTCAAATTGAGAATCCCATCGACACTCCAAGGTCTCTACAACCTCGAGTGGCCAGCTAGCTACCAATACGGGAGCCTCATGCTCCCTTCTCCCGTAGATCTGGTGAGCACCTTCCCCGTCTATTCTTGCATGAGGATTGGAGTGGGAAAAAAGTGTCACACTGTTCAGTCCAAGACTCTACGAGCCCAGCGTTCAAACCAACAATTGAAGATTGAACCAGCAAATCAAAGACAAAATCAGAAAGTCACCATCACACCTTCGCCATCGATCAACCAAGGTAGTCAAGGTTGACCAGCATGATCAATGGCCAATATTTTTCATCAGTTATTCCTTTTCTGGTATTTACCTCCTCTATACTTGAAAAATCAAATAAATAAGAAAATCTTGCAAAAATGGTATCTTTTGATTCCTAGCTCAAAAAATTGTGAAAAAATAGTCCATTTTGAGTAGAAAAATCAAAAAAATTGTTGAAAATACTTGTGAAGCCTAATTATATATTTTTCTTATTGATATACCTAGGCTTTGATCCATCTCTTATATAATTTGTTAAATGACTCAATAATCATGTTTAATCCTTCGAAACCATAATATTTGACTCTAATGTTTATCTTGAGACTCTAAAAATCATGACTTGATTAATGTAGAATCAAGATCTATATTTGTTGACTTGTTCAATCTTGAATATCATTACTATGAATAATGATTAACCTTGATATTATGATTGTTCTAAATTTTGTGAACTCCATGATCATTTGACCTAATACAGGATACATGACTTTACTTTTACTTCAACTAAAACTTGATCTAATATTGAATACCAGTGATGCTAATTCATCATGATGATGATCTAGAGACTTGACAATCACTTGAATAATGATGATAATAATTAGGGTTAACACATTTTCCTAAAATAACTAAGTGGCTCATTCATACTTGAAATAATCTTGACACTTGAATAATGTAGGAAGTAGCATTCTAATGAATTTAAGTATGCTAACAAAAGCATAAGTTTCATTAAAATAAATACATTCCTGTTGGTTGTAACCTTAAGCTACTAATTTTTACTTGTTTCTTACCACATTTCCACTTTCACCAAGTTTGTACATGCAGAACCACTTTGTGCCAATGATCTTCATATCACTTGACCTTGACACTAGAGTTCACACCTTGTTCTTTTCAAAATTCTCGAGCTCTTCTTGCATGTCTAGAATACACTCCTCATCCTCAAGAGCTTCTTTGACATTATTTGTGTGGTGACTGACTCGCTAAAACATGATCAACGAGTGCGGAAGTGATTAACTAGAAGCGGAATTATCAAAAATCACTAAAAATTAAAACTTTTTGGAAGGAGATCTTTAAACCATAAAACTCTTTTATAAGAAAACAAGATAAATTGTTTATAACATGATTTGCCATTACATCTCTGTGAAATCACATCTCGAGTGATTATATACATCTATTGCCCTGTTATCTGTACAAGGCAAGATACCAAAATCTCGAGGCATTAAGCCAAAAACCTCAGATCTACTGACTCCTAGGACCTGAGAGTACAGAGATGACACATAGGACATACTATCTATAAGACTTGACAGTCAGTATCTCCACTTGAGATTCACTGCTGCCCCTGGTGTTGCTACTGCTGCTGCTGATACTGCTCACCCTCAGATGGGTTCCTCCGTCCTCGGTGTCCACCTAAAAAGTTGAATCCCACGGGGGTGAGACAATTGAATAATTGTCCCAGCGAGAGTTATAACTCTCCGCCAGAAGCTTTGTTATTGCAATAAAGAAATAACAATAAATAGTATGAATATAATCCTTCAACAGTAGGTTTAGTGTCAAGTAAAGCAACCTTTCAATTATAACTTTAATTGAATATCAAGCATGTCTCAATAAAGAATATGAAGAACATGTATACTAGTTACTTGAACAGAATATTATAAACAATGTAACATCAATCATTGTTTCTCATAATTCAACCTAAGAAGTTATGCTACGTGGCAGATTATGTTTTTCAAACATTATTATGCCCTGCGGAGATGAGGTATACCGCGCATACTCCAACTGACCATTACGAAATCGCATCGGTACCATACATAGGTCATCAAAAGAGTCAGATTCTTATGACCTCATCTTCCTCAGTCAGTATGAGGATCAACATATAGGACATCTTGTGTCTCTTCTATAATAGCTTTCCAGGGTATTCTGACAACTTTGCTATTAGAGTCACAGTGGCATTCTGTACTATCTTCGCCATCGAGGGATTTCTTGTTTATCTCACATTGATGTGACATTAACAACATCATCGGGAGATTAGTGATACATCATCCCGACATAAACATATAATGAAGAATTGATGGATTAAGGTACATCTTACATCAATTCCTACATTAGGACGTTAGGATATTCGCGTCCATAACCCCAACATACTCAAAAGTATGTTCTCCAGGAGTTCCCTTAGGAAAACCTGTTTCACCATCATTAAACTACCGACAATGATGGATCTATGATCAGGGCTCTACATGCTATGATTATACTTGATTATTTAAGTACATTATAGCATTCTTTTAACATCAAGCATGTTTCCAATCATAAATCATTAAAACATATGCTATAAAGGAAGAATACTAAATGTATTAAGTTTATTTCACATCAGTTATCATTCTCATCATTATGGTTCAAAAACAGGGGTGTTCAAACCCTTAGATCATCATAAGTCATAATCTAACAGCATGACCTTGATTATATCAATGTAGATGTTGCTCATGGCTCTTACATCCCATCAACCTCATATGTTACCTCTTAAACTAGACAACATAGTATATCATTATTCACAAAGCTTATAACATGCTTTCAATGAATATGATATCATAACCCTTACCTGGCTATGATCACTTCTTTATAGGAACCTGCATGATCAATATATTTGACAAAATGCAATTTATCTCTATATCAACAATTTATAAAGCAGAGATAATCTTTCAATTCAAGGGTTGTACCATCATGCCTTCAACAAGGCTAGGTTTTCCCTATTCAATTCAATTAGGGTTATTCAACCCCTTTATTTTAATTAGGAGCAGTGATTCTTTACTTCATACTTCAATCATGAAGTTTCATGCTTAAGAGCATAACCCAGAATTAGAGTTCACTATTCATTTCATCATATCACCCTAGATTAGGGTTTACTATTCATATCACATGACATTACCCTAGAATTAGAATTTACTATTCACATTACAGTGAATTGAGATTATACCATCGTCATGTATGAAGATGACTTCCATCAATGCCTTCAAATTAGGTTAAGATTCATTAATCACCATAATTCGGGTTTCCATGATCTCACTATGAAGGATCATATCCTAATTATGTGCATTCATACATATTGAAGGTATCTTATTGGATTCTTGTTGATTTTAGAAGTCTTCTCTCTCCTCTTACCAATAGATGGTGTTTACATGACACTTTATTAGGTTAGGTCAACTCAACTTTGATTAATCATAAGTCAAGTCATCGCCTTTAAGGTCATTAGCGTTTGCTTGATCAAGGGATGTTGTCTACTTAAACCCTTCAAGGGTACTTTGATAATTCTCACCATTGACCATAATAAGCATCAACCAAATAATTAATTGTTCCCTTAATCACATTAGGTATCTTTATGGTTTAGCTTAATCAACTACTAAACCATATTGACCACTAAGCCATCAAACCTTTTTTACCTTAAAAGACCCCAAACGGTTTTGCACTTTCAACCTCCAAACAGTTTTGAAACCGCATGGATTTTTTGACCATTTGGTCCCTTTGACTTTCAAGACCGCATGGCAAGGTACACCATCAAGACCATTTGCCCTAGGTGAGGTGAAGACTGTTTGGTCCCATTGACCATTAGGCCAACTTTGACTTTGAAACCGCATGGACAAATCAGTCTTGAAACCGCATGACCAAATTGATTTGAAACCGCATGACCACCAAACAGTCTTGGGATCCTTTGGACCCAAATGGTCTTGAGACCATTTGGCCCCAAACGGTCTTGAGACCGTTTGGTCCAAACACCCTCAAAACCGCATGGACCAAAAAGTGCCTCAACCTATCCAATTGAGCTAGGGTTTCCAAGGTTGAACCCCTCAATTGTTCATGCAAAGGTTAGCCACTCATAAATTGAGTCAATTAGGTCAATCCTTACTGATTTGACCCTCAATTGAACCTCAATTGGTCACCAATTAGGTTTTGTATTGATTGAATTAGGGTATGTAATCGATTACCCCTCAACATGCATCAACATGAGTCTAATTGATGTTGAACCCATTGAACCATCACTCAATTGGGTCATGACCTGACCCCAAACGGTCTTGGGATCGTTTGGACATCCTAAAAACGGTCTTGAGACCGTTTTCCCATAATTCCATCAAAAACCAAGTCATTCACTTAAGGGTTGAACCCTAATTAGATCACAAAAGCAGCACTTTAATTATTCAACAACTTGATAAGATTGGACCCTCAATTGATCAACCCCACTTGAACCTAGACCTACAAATGGTCTTGGGTGATCACCAAACGGTTTGAGACTGTTTGGGTGATCCCCAAACGGTTTTGAAACCGTTTGGGCCACTCAACCCAAACTTCAACATGATTGCACCATTGAAATCAGCAATAAACCCGATTAGGGTTTAGGTGACTAATGTGCCTTCAATGGGTGATTTACTTGGAATTAGTTGATGATTCTTGGGGGGTGATTATTCCATAATGTTTAAAAAAGATTTCACAAACGGTCAACCATGGTCAACACCCCCAAATGGTTTTGAAATCGTTTGCTTTCATGCGGTTTGGTTGAAATCGTTTGCACTCATACGGTTTTGAAACCGTTTGCTTCCAAACGGTTTTGCAAACCATTTGGGTAAGAGGTGGAGGACCGTTTGCTAAAGTAGGATAAGGGTGAACTTTGGAAATAATTGCACCTTCTTCTACCTCAAGAACATGGATTGTTCTTCACGGATTTAGTTGCAAGAACACTTAGAAAAGACTTTGAAAGGGAAACAAGCAACATTTTCATAGGAAGAAGATGCATAAACAAAGCTTTAAGGTTTAGAGTTATAAAACCCGCCTTAGGATCTGATCTAGAGCTCCAAGATTCGTTGCTTTAATGGTGACTTGATCTCCACAGGTCGTCCAAGGTTTGTTCCTCAAGAATTGGATGGAGAAGATGGCTATAAGGAAGATTTGTGTAAGGAAGACTAACAAACCAACCTTGTAGCAAGACTTCCTCCATGAATTCGAGCTAGATGGCAATCAAAGCTTACCCAATTCAGATTGGTCATCCTCCTATTCTCCTGAGCTCCCTCTTAGTCGGCCAAAGCAAAGAGATAAGAAGAGGAATGAATGGAAATGATCCCTTGCCTTGTAAAAGGAATGTGCTTATATATATTTTGGGTTCATTTTCAAGGCAAAGAGGATTATTTTCTTATTTCTAAAATAGGTCCTTCTTCCTTCTTTAGCCACGTTACTCCCTTCTTCCCTTAAGCAAAACTCCTCCCTTATCCAAGGTTTATAGGAAAGGAAACCAAACATCTTACTAAGTTGCATACATAAAAGGGTCATTTTGTATACATCTTGATTATTTAATTATAAAGGTTATCCTTCTTATTTAATCATTCAGATGAGGCACCCTCCTCATCATCTTTGCTCTAGTTGATGCCAAAAGTTATGAAAGATACTCTAGAGGGTGTATTTTTCATGTTGCTCCTTATGTTTTGGGTAAATTGCACTTTACACCAAAACTAGGGTTTTAAAGCACAAGGATTTCTTTACAAGCTATATCTTGGTGCCCAAGCTTGGAGAATCCATATCACTACATCATATTCATTCTTATGATGTCTCTATACCAGAGGAACATCTTAACATGTGTAATTTGCAAGTTAACCCCTCTACTTGGGTAATTTGCACATAAGTCCATTTTTAACAAAACAATATTACAACATTGTTCAAAAGGGACAGAAAAAGAGATATATGTTCCTGAGAAGCTTTGAATTACAAAACAAAAGTTAATCACAAGTATCTAATTACATAATTAAGCAAAACACCTAGGGTTAGTTCATAACCCTGGTCAGGGATGTTACAATTTATCCACCCCTTACATGGATTTCATCCCCGAAATCAACAAAACATATTAAGAGAAAAGAGTAGGGTATTTCCTTCTCAACTCTTCCTCTAGTTCGCATGTGGCTTCTTCAACACCACGGTGATTCCAGAGGACTTTCACAAGACTTATGTCTTTCTTTTTCAACTTTTTAATTCTTTTATCAAGGATTGACACTGGTCCTTCCTCATAAGATACATCATCATTCAATTCCACCTCCATAGGTTGCAGAACTGATTCTATATCAGGGTGACATTTCCTCATCATGGAAATGTGAAACACGGGGTGTAACCTTTGTAATTCTGGTGGTAACTCTAGTTTATAGGCTACCTTTCCAATCCATTCAATGATTGGATAAGGCCCCATAAACCTAGGAGCTAACTTTCCTTTTCTTCAAAATCTCAGAACTCCCTTCCAAGGTGAGACTTTGAGGTACACTCTGTCTCCAACCTGGAATTCTAAAGGTCTACAACGTCTATTAGCATATAATTTTTTCCTATCCTGTGCAATCTTTATCTTTTGTTGTATTACTTTGATCTTCTATGTGGTTTGCTGCACAAGATCAGGACCTAACAGTTGATATTCACCAGTTTCATACCAACATAGGGGTGATCTACAACGTCTACCATACAAAGCTTCATAAGGTGCCATGTCAATGCTATGTTGATAGCTATTGTTGTAGGCAAACTCTATCAAGCTTAGGTGCAGATCCCAACTTCCTGTAAACTGGAGAACACATGCTCTAAGCAAGTCTTCCAAGGTCTGTATAGTCCTTTCTGACTGTCCATCAGTCTGAGGATGAAAGGTTGTACTAAACCTTAACTGAGTGCCTAAAGCTTTGTGAAGTCGCTCCCAAAAATGACTCGTAAACTGGGGACCTCTGTCGGAAACAATGGTAACTGGGACACCATGAAGCCTTACTATCTCCTCAACATACAATTGTGCTAATTTCTCAGCAGAATGCGTTGTTTTGACAGGCAAGAAATGAGCTGCCTTTGTCAACCTATCAACTATTACCCAAATGGAATCATGCCCTTTGCTTGTCCTGGGTAGGCCAACAACAAAGTCCATGGTTACATGATCCCACTTCTACTGTGGTATGGGTAAGGGTTGCATTATTCCTGCAGGCTTCTGGTGTTCAGCTTTAACATGCTGACACACAAGACACCGCATAACAAACTCAGCAGCGTCCTTCTTCAATCCAGGCCACCAATACATATCTTTTACATTTCGATACATCTTGGTGCTTCCTGGATGCATAGAATACATCAAAGAATGAGCTTCTTCCAGGACTAAATTTCTCAAGTTATCCACATCCGGCACTATCATCCTCCCATGATAACAGGCTACCTGTTCATCAGAGTCATGGAAACCATCTCGTTTTTCATTACCATACTTTGATTTGATCTGTTGAACTGCAACATCAACTTGTTGTGCCTCCTTGATCTCCTCTCTCAGAGTAGGTTTTATATGCATCTCAGCTAACAACCCAGCTAACAATGACACTTTCAACTGTGCATTGTCTTGCCTTAAGGAGATAAGCATATCTCTCCTAGAGCATACTAAAGAGTTCAGTTGTGCTCTATCTAAGGTTGGTGTTGCTGATTTCCTACTCAAAGCATCAGCAACCACATTGGCTTTCCCTGGATGATAATCAATTGTACAATCGTAGTCTTTGATTAATTCCATCCAGTGATGTTGCCTCATGTTAAGCTCATGCTGAGAAAAGATGTACTTAAGGTTCTTATGATCAGTGAAAATTTGGAATGTCTCTCCATAGAGATAGTGTCTCCAGATCTTCAAAGCATGAACCACAGCAGCTAGCTCCAGATCGTGTGTTGGATAATTGTTCTCGTGTTTCTTAAGCTGTCGAGAAGAGAAAGAAATCACTTGTTTATCCTGCATCAACACACATCCAAGTCCATTCTTCGAGGCATCGTAGAAAACTATGTATCCTTTGCCCGGCTCAGGTAACACAAGCAGAGGTGCACTTGTCAACCTCTCCTTCAGCAGCTAAAAAGATTGTTGACGCTTATCACTCTAGAAAAAAGGAACATCCTTCCTGGTCAACTTAGTCAAGGGTAAGTCTATGGAGCTGAAGTTCTTAATGAACCTTCGGTAATAGCCAGCCAACCCTAAGAAACTACGGATTTCCATCGGTATCTTCGACTGCTCCCATTGTAGAACAGATTCTACCTTTTTAGGGTCAACACGAATACCCGAAATAGATATCATGTGTCCAAGGAAAGATACTTCTGGTAGCCAGAACTCACACTTGCTAAACTTAGCATATAGCTTGTGTTTTCTTAGCAGAGTTAAAGCCTGACGAAGATGTTGTTCATGCTATTGAACATCTCTACTATAGATCAGACTGTCATCTATAAAGATAACAACACATTGATCGAGAAAAGGTCGGAAAATTCTATTCATGAGTTCCATAAATGCAGTTGGTGCATTTGTTAGTCCAAACGACATAACAGTGAACTCATAGTGACCATACCTAGTCCTAAAGGTAGACTTGGGTATGCCACTATCCTTAATACAGAGTTGATGATATCTTGATCTCAAATCTATCTTTAAAAAGACGGTTGCACCATGCAACTGATCGAAGAGATCATCAATCCTCGGCAGAGGATACTTGTTCTTTATTGTTACTTTATTTAATTGTCTGTAATCAATGCACAACCGCATTGATCCATCTTTCTTTTTAACAAAGAGGATCGGAGCACCCCAGAGTGAAGTACTCGGTTGGATGAAACCCTTCTCAAGCAACTCTGGCAACTGTCTCTTGAGTTCTTCCATCTCAGTAGACGCCATCCTATATGGTGTTTGTGCCATAGGTTGTGTGTCTGGGATTAAATTGATTTCAAAATCAATTTCTTGAGGCGGTGGTACACCTGGAAGTTCTTCAAGAAATACATCTTGAAATTCCCTGACTACAGGAACTTCGACAGGGTTAAGACTATCTATGGTAGTATCTACCACATGGGCCAAGAATGCATAACATCCTTGCCTCATCAGCTTCTCAGCAACCATAGCTGACACAAGACAAGTGGGTAGAATCTTTCTCTCTCCTTGAAAGATATCCATGTGTCACTATCATCAGCAAACATAGCTTGCTTGGATTCACAATCCAAAACAACCTTATACCTTTCCAAGGTATCCATTCCAAGGATTATATCAAATCCCTGCATCTCAAGTGGTATAAAATCCACATGAATGTGATGATCCGAAAAGAAGAGAATGTAGGAAAAGCATACCTCCTACAACACAACAGACCCTCTCAACGGAGTTTCTAGCAACAAACTATCTGCCCTATGTCTGACTGTCATATTGCAGTTATGAATCACCCTTCGAGTGATAAAGGAGTGTGTAGCATATGAATCAATCAAAACAGATACAATGCAAGATGTAGACATATCAGAATATAACAATTCCATCTGACCTGCCACAACCCGAGGGTTGATCACTACATCAGGTGGATTCATTGCGTAGAACCTTGTTGTTGCCTGTGGTTGATTCAGTGCTGATAATCTAGCTTGGGATTCTTGTCCACGTCCTCTAGATCCTCCTGGAAACTATCTCCTCTGTGATCCTTGCTGACTCTGCCTTTGTGGTTGTGTTACACTCACTGCTCTGGCTCTGTAGTCTTTCATCAGATGTCCCATCTTCCCACATATATAACAACTTTTGTCTTGTTGTTGTGGTCTGGGTGGTCCTGTAACCGACATAGATGCTGAACTGTGAGCCCCTTCTAGTGGTAGGCTTCGTCCTCTACCCCTATTCGACGTCGATTGTGTCTGACAACTGGGTCTAGGTAGTGGTGTAGGCACAGAAAACCTAGGTTTCTTAAAATTTTTGGATGAAGATCCTTGGAACTGGGGATACGTCCTCTTATTCTGGGTCTGTCTCTTCTCTGCTACAGACTTCTCCATCATTCTGACAGACTCCAAAAAGGTAGCAAACCTTTCTTTGTTCTCTAAGGAAGACAGGGGAGTAGTCAACTCAGTGTTTAATCCTTTCTCGAAATGACGAATCCTTTCTTCATATGTAGCTTCCATGTGTGGACAAAACTACAACAACTCCATGAACTTAGCCTCATACTCGCTAATGTTCATCGGACCTTGCCTTAACCTCTCAAACTGAGAGATTTTCTTGTCCAGAAACGTCTTAGGAAAATATCTGTTGATAAATTCCCATCGGAAGTCTTCCCAGGAAATCTCTACACCAGGCCTCTTCTATTCTTCCATGGTCCACCAATGACCAACACTCCCCTTGAGAAGATACACAACATGTCTAACCTTCTCAGCTTCAGGGATGTTCAGGATTCTAAAGGCCTTCTCTAGTTCAGTTAACCACAAGTCTACATCTGTTGGGTCAGCTGTTTCAGCATACTCTGTGGCTCCAACTCGGCGAAGTCGTTCAAACGTCTTGTCGATTCCTTGTCCTTCGGGAGGGGTAGGTGCCCTAGGTGTAGGCACATTTAGTTTTATCTTATTCTCCTGAGGAGAAGAAGACACTATTAGATATATTGGAAGACACTAGAACAGACTCAACATCCTAAGTCCTATGTCTCTGTAGACTCAGCGAACCTAGACCTCTGATACCACTAAGTTGTGGGGACTGACTCGCTAAAACATGATCAACGAATGCGGAAGTGATTAACTAGAAGCAGAATTATCAAAAATCACTAAAAATTAAAACTTTTTGGAAGGAGATCTTTAAACCATAAAACTCTTTTATAAGAAAACAAGATAAATTGTGTATAACATGATTTGCCATTACATCTCTGTGAAATCACATCTCAAGTGATTATATACATCCATTGCCCTGTTATCTGTACAAGGCAAGATACAAAAATCTCGAGGCATTAAGCCAAAAACCTCAGATCTACTGACTCCTAGGACCTGAGAGTACAGAGACGACACATAGGACATACTATCTATAAGACTTGACAGTCAGTATCTCCACCTGAGATTCACTACTGCCCCTGGTGTTGCTGCTGCTGTTGCTGATACTGCTCACCCTCATATGGGTTCCTCCATCCTCGGCGTCCACCTAAAAAGTCAAATCCCACGGGGGTGAGACAATTGAATAATTGTCCCAGCGAGAGTTATAACTCTCCGCCAGAAGCTTTGTTATTGCAATAAAGGAATAACAATAAATAGTATGAATATAATCCTTCAACAGTAGGTTTAATGTCAAGTAAAGCAACCTTTCAATTATAACTTTAATTGAATATCAAGCATGTCTCAATAAAGAATATGAAGAACATGTATACTAGTTACTTGAATAGAATATTATAAACAATGTAACATCAATCATTGATTCTCGTAATTACACCTAAGCAGTTATGCTACGCGGCTGATTATGTTTTTCATACATTATTATGCCCTGCGGAGATGAGGTATACCGCTCATACTCCAACCGACCATTACGAAATCACATCGGTACCATACTTAGGTCATCAAAAGAGCCAGATTATTATGACCTCATCTTCCTCAATCAGTATGAGGATCAACATATAGGACATCTCGTGTCTCTGCTATAATAGCTTTCCAGGGTATTATGGCAACTTTGCTATTAGAGTCACTGTGGCATTATGTACTCTCTTTACCATCGAGGGATTTCTTGTTTATCTCACACCGATGTGACATTAACAACATCATCGGGAGATTAGTGATACATCATCCCAGCATAAACATATAATGAAGGATTGATGGATTAAGGTACATCTTACATCAATTCCTACATTAGGACGTAAGGATATTCACATCCATAACCCCAACATACTCAAAAGTATGTTCTCCACGAGTTCCCTTAGGAAAACATGTTTCACAATCATTTAACTACTGACAATGATGGATCTATGATCAGGGCTCTACATGCTATGATTATACTTGATTATTTAAGTACATTATAGCATTCTTTTAACATCAAGCATGTTTCCAATCATAAATCATTAAAACATATGCTATAAAAGAAGAATACTAAAGGTATTAAGTTTATTTCACATCAGTTATCATTCCTTAACCATCTCATCATTATGGTTCAAAAACAGGGGTGTTCAAACCCTTAGATCATCATAAGTCATAATCTAATAGCATGACCTTGATTATATCAATGTAGATGTTGCTCATGGCTCTTACAGCCCATCAACCTCATATGTTACGTCTTAAACCAGACAACATAGTATATCATTATTCACAAAGCTTATAACATTCTTTCAATGAATATGATATCATAACCCTTACCTGGCTATGATCACTTCTTTATAGGAACCTGCATGATCAATATATTTGACAAAATGCAATTTATCTCTATATAACCAATTTATAAAGCAGAGATAATCTTTCAATTCAAGGGTTGTACCATCATGCCTTCAACAAGGCTAGGTTTTCCCTATTCAATTCAATTAGGGTTATTCAACCCCTTTATTTTAATTAGGAGCAGTGATTCCTTACTTCATACTTCAATCATGAAGTTTCATGCTTAAGAGCATAACCCAGAATTAGGGTTTACTGTTCATTTCATCATATCACCCTAGATTAGGGTTTACTATTCATATCACATGACATTACCCTAGAATTAGGGTTTACTACTCACATTACAGTGAATTGAGATTATACCATCGTCATGTATGAAGATTACTTCCATTAATGCCTTCAAATTAGGTTAAGAATCAGTAATCACCATAATTAGGGTTTCCATGATCTCACTATGAAGGATCATACCCTAATTATGTGCATTCATACATATTGAAGGTATCTTATTGGATTCTCATTGATTTTAGGAGTCTTCTCGCTCCTCTTACCAATAGATGGTGTTTACATGACTCTTGATTAGGTTAGGTCAACTCAACTTTGATTAATCATAAGTCAAGTCATCACCATTAAGGTCATTAGGGTTTGCTTGATCAAGGGATGTTGTCTACTTAAACCCTTCAAGGGTACTTTGATAATTCTCACCATTGACCATAATAAGCATCAACCAAATAATTAATTGTTCCCTTAATCACAATAGGTATCTTTAGGGTTTAGGTTAATCAACTACTAAACTATCTTGACCACTAAGGCATCAACCATTTTTGACCTTAAAAGACCCCAAACGGTTTTGCACTTTCAACCTCCAATTGGTTTTGAAACCGCATGGAGTTGTTGACCGTTTGGTCCCTTCGAATTTCAAGACTGCATGGCAAGGTACACCATCAAGACCATTTTCCCTAGGTGTGGTGAAGACTGTTTGGTCCCGTTGACCGTTTGGCCAACTTTCACTTTGAAACCGCAAGGACAAATCAGTCTTGAAACTGCATGACCAAATTGATTTGAAACCGCATGACCTCGAAATGGTCTTGGGATCGCTTGGACCCAAACGGTCTTGAGACCGTTTCGCCCCAAACAGTCTTGAGACCTTATGGTCCAAACACCCTCAAAACCGCATGGACCAAAAAGTGCCTCAACCTATCCAATTGAGCTAGGGTTTCCAAGATTAAACCCCTCAATCGTTCATGCAAAGGTTAGACACTCATCAATTGAGTCAATTAGGTCAATCCTTACTAATTTGACCCTCAATTGAACCTCAATTGATCACCAATTAGGTTTTGGATTGATTGAATTAGGGTATGTAATCGATTACCCTTCAACATGCATCAACATGAGTCTAATTGATGTTGAACCCATTGAACCATCACTCAATTGGGTCATGAACTGACCCCAAATGGTCTTGGGATCGTTTGGACATCCTCCAAACTGTCTTGAGACCGTTTTCCCATAATTCCATCAAAATCCAAGTCATTCACTTAAGGGTTGAACCCTAATTAGGTCATAAAATTAGCACCTTAATTATTCAACAACTTGATAATATTGGACCCTCAATTGATCAACCCCACTTGACCCTAGACCTCCAAACGGTCTTGGGTGATCACCAAACATTTTGAGACTGTTTGGGTGATCCCCAAATGGTTTTGAAACTGTTTGGGCCACTCAACCCAAACTTCAACATGATTGCACCATTGAAATCAGCAATAAACCCGATTAGGGTTTAGGTGACTAATGCGCCTTCAATGGGTGATTTACTTGGAATTAGTTGATGATTCTTGGTGGGTGATTAGTCCATATTGTTTACAACAGATTTCCCAAATGGTAAACCATGGTCAATGCCCCCAAACGGTTTTGAAACCGTTTTCTTTCATGCGGTTTGGTTGAAATCATTTGCACTCATACGGTTTTGAAACCGTTTGGGCAAGAGGTGGAGGACCGTTTGCTAAAGTAGGATCAGGGTGAACTTTGGAAATAATGCCACCTTCTTCTACCTCAAGAACATGGACAGTTATTCACGGATTTAGTTACAAGAACACTTAGAAAAGACTAAGAAAGGGAAACAAACAACATTTTCATAGGAAGAAGATGCATAAACAAATCTTTAAGGTTTAGAGTTATAAAACCCACCTTAAGATCTGATCTAGAGCTCCAAGCTTCGTTGCTTTAATGGTGACTTGAGCTCCACAGGTCGTCCAAGGTCCCTTCCTCAAGAATTGGATGGAGAAGATGGCTAGAAGGAAGATTTGTGTAAGGAAGACTAACAAACCAACCTTGTAGTAAGACTTCCTCCATGAATTTGAGCTAGATGGCAATCAAAGCTTACCCAATTCAGCTTGGTCGTCCTCCTCTTCTCCTGAGCTCCCTCTTAGTCGGCCAAAGCAAAGAGATAAGAAGAGGAATGATGGGAAATGATCCCTTGCCTTGTAAAAGGAATGTGCTTATATATATTTTGGGTTCATTTTCAAGGCAAAGAGGATTATTTTCTTATTTCTGAAATAGGTCCTTCTTCCTTCTTTAGACACGTTTATCCCTTCTTCCCTTAAGCAAAACTCCTCCCTTATCCAAGGTTTAAAGGAAAGGAAACCAAACATCTTACTAAGTTGCATACATAAAAGGGTCATTTTGTATACATCTTGATTATTTAATTATAAAGGTTATCCTTCTTATTTAATCATTCAGATGAGGCGCCCTCCTCATCATATTTGCTCTAGTTGATGCCAAGAGTTATGAAAGATACTCTAGAGGGTGTATTTTACATTTTGCTCCTTATGTTTTGGGTAAATTGCACTTTACACCAAAACTAGGGTTTTAAAGCACAAGGATTGCTCTACAAGCTATATCTTGGTGCCCAAGCTTGGAGAATCCATATCACTACATCATATTCATTCTTATGATGTCTCTATACCACAGGAACATCTTAACATGTGTAATTTGCAAGTTAACCCCTCTACTTGGGTAATTTGCACATAACTCCATTTTTAACAAAACAATATTACAACATTGTCCAAAAGGGACAGAAAAAGAGATATATGTTCCTTAGAAGCTTTTAATTACAAAAAAAAGAGATAATCACAAGTATCTAATTACATAATTAAGCAAAACATCTAGGGTTAGTTCATAACCCAGTTCAGGGATGTTACAATTTGTCTCAAGTCATGAGATGAAGAGGATGTTGTCTTCTTCTTTGTTGAAAGCAGCCCACTTGTTCACTTTGTTTAAGTATTTCCTATGATAAGTTATTTTGGATGATCTTTTGCAAAGTGGGGAGTTGGATCCTTGTTTTCATCTTCTTTTGAGAATTCATCTTCAGCCACCTCCTTTCATTTGTTGTTGATGTCTTGTGTTTTTAATCTAGGAATCACTTCATCTAGAGCATCATCATAAGAAATATTTTTGGAAATAGAGGGGTTAGTTTCAATAAATTTAACCTTGATAGATTCTCCTATTTTAGACGGATCAATGTCAAACACTCTATAAGATCTACTAGTAGTGATATATCCAAAAATGAAGGCCTTGTAATATTTGCATCAAACTTGTTGATAGAATCATTGGTGTTTAAAACAAAGTATGGAAAACAAAAAATATGAAAAAAAATTTATAGAAGGATTTCTACTATGCCATACCTCATAGGGGGTTTTCTTGAATAAAATATGTGTGAACCCCTAGTTTTTTAAAACAAGCGGTTATAAAATATTTTGTCCAAAACTTCTTAGGAGTGCCACACTCCAAGATAATTTTCTTATCCATCACTTGCAAGGACCTATTCTTCCTCTCTAATACCCCATTTTCTTGAGGTGTACAGGGGGAGGGAATTATGCATGTAATTGGATTCTCATAACTTTCAAATAAATTATTTTCAAATTCTCCTCCATGGTTACTACAGATAGAGATGATTTAGCTAGAAGCTTCATTTTCAATCCATTTCCAAACATCATAGAAAACATAAAGTGTATCACTCTTTGCAACCAAAAAGAAAGTCCAAGTGAAATGAGAGAAATCATCGGCAATCACTAGGCAACACTTGCTACCATAAAATGTTTTCGTGATCAAAGGTTTAAATAGATCAATGTGAAGAAGCTCAATAACTCTCTTGGTGATGAGGACTCCTATGGATTTATAGGATGAACTGGTTTGCTTCCTTATGTACAAGGTTGGCATTCCTTATCCTTTTCAAAATCCAACTTAGGTAGTCCTTTTAACCAATTCCTTTTTGCTCAAATTCATCAATTGATTCTTATTTACAAGACCAAACCTTCATTTCCACAAAGATATATCATTTTTATCTACTACAAGATAGTTATCAAGAATAAATTCTTAACATAGTCAATAAAAATAATATGAAGATTTTCACTTCTAGTTCACTTATATATAACATTGTAAGTGAGGGAATCTAGAAACAAATATTCTAGAAAAGTAAAAAGAACAAGATATCTATTATCATAAAGTTGACTACACTGATTAAATTGTGTTCTAATCCATCCACACAAAGAACATTCTTTATTCATAGTAAATCTCCTACATCACTCTCACCTATTCATTTACCTTTCTTGATGTCCCCAAAAGTCACCAAGACTCCTTTCCTTTTGATGAAGGTGTTGAAGTGATCCTTATTACTATTCATATGCTTGTAGCATCCACTATGAACAATCTATTTTCCTTTTTCCTAAAAAGAAATGAGAGGTCGGTGTCTAACTCAAAATTTGGATCTGGGGTTAGCTTGGGGACCAATTTCATATTTGGGTTGGTCCCCTTCTTCTTATAAGGACAAGAAGTAGAGTAATGATCATCACTCATGTAATGAGAATAAACCATATGTGCATTAGAGTCGAATTACTCTCCATGATAATTGGAGGGCCCTT
This sequence comes from Alisma plantago-aquatica, assembly GCA_963693085.1. Taxonomy (NCBI): domain Eukaryota; kingdom Viridiplantae; phylum Streptophyta; class Magnoliopsida; order Alismatales; family Alismataceae; genus Alisma; species Alisma plantago-aquatica. Next base: position 615,605,039 of record OY856409.1, read on the forward strand.
GCTCTTTTTCTTACCCTTCATCTTTTCCTTACCTTTTTGTCGTCCCTCATGTCCCAAATGACCACTACCCACTTGTTAAGTAGAGTGTTCTAGGACTTCATTTAGGGATTTCTTCCCTTTGAGGAACCTTTGTAAGGAATCTCTAAGCATGTGGTTATCATCACTAAGTGTAATAATGGTATAAGAAAGGCTAGCAAGATCATCTTGTTTGTGCAATAAGTCAGACTCTAAATAGAGGGATTTAGTTAGATAACAATCTTTTTCTAGAGTTTATCTGGCTACTTATTTACCAGGAAAAATAGGTATAGATTCAAGATCATTAACTCAAGTGGGAAGCCTAGCATGTTCAATCCTAAATATAACAAGTTTATCAAGATAATTTTGGTTGTCATCTTTGAGATCATCCATTTTCTTAAGATAAATACCATTTTCCATTTCAACACCATTATATTGAAGTTCAAGCTCAAGGAATTGATCTTGCAAGGAATCTATGCTATCATTATGACTTTTCTTATTTTATTCAAGTCTTACATTCTAGAATACAAGTCATCAATGATTTTTCTTGATCTTTTCTTTTTATACTCACAAGTAGAATATGAAGAGAGAGAAGCATGAATCATATTAATAAGAACATCTTTTGAAAGTACATTAAGACTTACCTTACATACATTGATGACTTGCTCACTAGTTCTACCCATGAGGACCATGTGACATTCTCCTTGATTTGAGATAGAATCAATATAAGAAGACTTCTCCCAAGAGGCATGGGTTGCATCTTTGCATCTTCTTTCTTTTTCTTCTTCTTCAACTTACCCTCTTTGTTGTAGTCCTCTTACTTCCTATGGCTTCTCTTGCGACGGGACTTCTTGGATTTTGAGCATTAATTTTTGTAGGTGTCCCTTTTGACAAATCTCAATAGCACCTAGGAGTAGAGGAAGAGTAGGTCTTTTCCTTGAAATGCTTTTCCTTAGAGTAGTGGGCATCAAGATCCTTGGGATTCTTCTTCACTTTCACATAGAGGAGCATGGCAAGTGACTTGTTGTTGCAAAATGGCCTCAATTTGAAATTTGAAAGCAGCCTCCTTCATCTTATTAGAATTGTTATCTTCTTGTTTTTCTTCTTCTTCTTACTTGTCAAGTCTCATTTCATAGGTTTGTAGATTCCTGTGAGTTCTTCAATAGGAATTTTTGTGAGAAACTTTGTTTCTTCACTGGTATACAACTTTGTTTGCCACCATTTAGGAAGACACCTAAGGATCTTTGTGTCTATCATTCCTTTATCCATAAATTTGAAATATCTAGAGGGGGATAATAGAGATTTATAATAATTGTAACCAAATTAAATTACTTTGATCAAACATGTGTAAATATAAACAAAAATAGACAACCACAAGAGACATACATTTAGAGTGATTCTGTCAAATGACATCAGTCCACTACCTAGTTGTTTCCAACCAGGATTTGTAAACCTAGTATTTTATTCCTTTTATATACTGATACACAAGAAACAAAATTTACTGGTGCCTTTTATGGAGAAAGAGAAACCCTCCTTTTCATCTCAATGATAACTACTACCTTCTTTAATGGGCCACCAGAAGGTCACCCTTTGCACCTCTTCTTTGAAGGACGCAAAAGAACAATGTTCTTTACCTCTTATATAATGACCAAGTAAGAGCACCAAGTTGAGAAGACTCCATATTCTCGTAGGTTCTTAGAAAACCTTCACTACAAGAAGTAGTCTAAGAGGAATGCACCAATGTATAAACAGATCAGAGAAAGGGAATTACAACGATCTTCACAAGATGTACAATTTGCGCATTAATGGACAAGTGATAATGATTCACTCTATAAATGGTTTAGGCAAGGTTATATTTTGTGGTGAGAATACTAAAATTGAGCTTAAGCTTAGGCTAGAAAGATGTCAACTTGAAGTGTAGTATCTAAGCACTGTGAGTAGATTGCAAGTAGTAGTAATCTCAAGTGTATTCCAATTGTTATTGCAAAGTGATGTACAAAGTTGATCTCTAGATGTCCTAAGACCACTCCTATTTAGAGGAAATGCTTATATGTGGTTAGGGTACCTATGGGGAGTGTCTAGAGTGTTCTAAGTCAATAATTATCCATTAGGATCAAGTTAATTAACTTGCAACTGCTAATTTGATTATTAAAAAACCAACATTCCAGAAGCATTCTCGGTCGACAAATAGTTTGACCAAAACTATCTCGGTTGAGAAGTTGTTGGACTGAGATTTGCCTGAGTGCACAAATGCTTATAACAACTATGTGTCTCTCTATCTTCTTGGTCAACAATGTATAATGATCTTTTGTCAGTCAACCAAATCTTTAATCGGATGTGCTTTGGTCGACAAAAACTTTGATTAAGACTGACTTTGGACTTACTATATTGTATAACAATTTCTAATTGTCTGAATCCTCAACTGAGGGGGGTTACGGTTGACAAATTCTTTGACCGGGTGTGTCTCAGTTGACAAGTTCTTCGACCGAGAAAAATCACTGTAAAGTTTTATGTAAATTTTGGAAATTCCTATCTAATGATTTTTCTAATGAAACCTAACAACCATAAAGACTTCATATGAGTTTGGGATATGGTTTTGGGTAGGTTTCACTAAATCATCACTTGTACTTACATCATATCTATTAATTTGTACGAAAACAAACTTGTACAATAATATTCATGGTACAACTAGTCTTACAAGCATCCAAACATATATAAAATTGCATAGTCTTTGCAATTAAATTAGTTCCTTGATCACCTGAAACACTTAATGCCCATGTTGGTGACATAATTTAGGAAATATTCTCATCATCAAAATATTAGTGTGGCATTTCCAAAAAGACAACAAGGATGACCCAAAGAGGCAAGGACATTAACAATAGTATTGATCCTTGAGTACATTTCAACAACTCTTTCCTTCTTGTCGATCTTGAATTTTTCAAGAAGACCATTGAGAACATACACCTTGGATTCTTTGACTTGCTTTGTGCTTTCATAGGTGATGCAAAGATTATTCCAAATCTTATAGATTGTATCCCAAGAGGAAATTCGATTGAACTCGGTTGGAGTAAGGGCGGAGTAGATCATGCTAATGGGTTTAGAATTGTGTTGAGATTTCTATAAGGAGGCCACATTCCTTGTAGCAACTTCTCTTTTTAGTTTGGAATAGGAAAGACCAACAACTTTCCACATATCATAGATCATGCTTTGGGTGTAGAATTGCATCCTTGTCTTTCAATAAAGGTAGTTTGTTCCTTTGAAGATAGGTGGTTGCATGGAGAAGCCACCCCCTATGTTGAGAAACCTTGATAGAATCTAGACCATCTTCTCTACTCGTTGGCATACTTAGTTGTAGAAGACAAAACTGTGATGCCAATTTTTTGGATCTATGGGATCTAGAGGGTGGGGGTGAATAGAACTAAAACCACTTAAATGGAACATATTGGACCTTAAATATATTTCATAAAAGATATTGCAATACTAAAAAGTAGGGAAGAGAGAGATTGAGCAAACACCAAAGGAAGGATAATATGTATAACAGTTCTGACCTCCAAACTAGGATATGTACATCCACTACCTAGAGAGGTGAATTTCTAGGCTTTGTAACCTTGTATCACTCTATATATTCAACTATATGATTTACACCAATAGAAAACCATTTTTAAGAGCAAGGGCTAAATTATCATTCATTTTCAGGTCAAGGAGCTAATAACCATTACAAAGGACTTACCTATATACCTACCAAGAATATTCCACCTTCACCAAGCTCTTACCCATTCTTGTTAAAGATCTTAAGTTTTTGTCTTACTTCTTCAAGGAAGTTCACCTCCATATTCAAGGAAGTCACCTTCAAACTACCAAGTTGCTAGAGAGAAATTAGGAAGAAGAGTCGAGAGCTTCACAAGTTATATATTGGAGTACATCTCTTACAAAGATACTAACTCACTAAGATTGGATTTAGAGTAGTATACAAGATTGAGGGAGGTTGGGGGCTCTTACAAGATAAATCACTCAACTATAGCAAGGGGGAATAGAAGGTAAACTTGGAACGAAGTCTAAGGACCCCTTTTCTTAGTTGCAATTGCCTACTAGCCAGTAAAGTAACTTGACACTAATATCTTGCCAATTTGTGGGTTGCAACATATCTATTTTTGAGTTTTGCAACACTCTCAATGGCTGGAAACACTTTTTTGCACTTTACATAATAGTGTTGTCGGTCGAGTTCCTTTTGGGTAACTCGACTGACATAGTTCACTATCTCACAAATGACAGTTGTCGGTCGAGTTTCTAACTAATAAGAAACTCATATGACGGACGTATTTGGTTGGCCAGTGCAATTTATCGATCAAGTTGTCACTGGGGCAAACTTGGCCGACACTGCCTTCTGTCAAAAGCCTAAAATGGCTATCGGTTGAGTTACCTTGGGGCAAATTTGACTGACAAAATTCCTTGTTTCATATTTTAACAAATATCTAAAAAAGTGTTTAAATATTCAATTTAAGTGCACTAAATTTCCAATATGCTTGATTATAAGTCATACATTTGACATTTATGATTTATAATGTGATTCTAATAGAGATCTTATTTATTTTTCAAAACTATTTCATATGTTGAATTTGAGTTGATTTTCACCAAACTAGGGTTTATACAATTCACCCTCTTCATGTAACTAATACCTAAAATTGATCTCAAATGGACATATTAGATTCATATGAATAGAATTGTTAAGTTATCATAAAATTATGTACAATGTATAATGGTTAGGTCAACAGTCACATAGTCGGGAGCTCTCAAGGGTTTACTTTCTCATAGTACACCCTACCAAACATATAACCTCGACCACATTTAGAGTAAAGCTCTTCCTATACTAAGACAACACCAAATTACAAAGTGCCATAGGAAAGAGTCTATAGTGAAACTCTAAAAAGGTGTGCTTATACCGAGCATATTCACAATTTAGTTGTCCCTTTAAACTATTCCTCGTGTGATCTCCAGTTTTGGAATGTATACCATGTGGTGCTCAACTCATGGCCAGAAGACCCATCCCTCTTGATGTGCTAAGTGCTAGCTTTCTAGATAGACCATTTGTGAGAGGATCAACTATATTCTCTACACACCTAACAAAGTACAATGATATACAACCATGGGTATTGAAATATCTCACCTCTTCATACCTTAATATCATAAAATTCTTTCATGGGTTATCTTAGATTGTTTGGCTTTGTCTATGCTGACCTACTTTCATGATGTGTTGAGATATGGGAAATGGCCTTGGAACTATAGGTAAATCAATCAACATATTTCAAATCCAATCATCCTGATGACAACCTAAATTTAAGACAAAAAACTCAACCTCCATTATGGATCTACGCCGCATAGTTTTCTTAGATGATCTTTGTGAAACTTCAGCATGAGCTAGATATGAAAACATAACCACTAGTTGACTTGGTTTTATCAGAGTCAACTATCCAATTTACATATGTATAGCCTTCTTGCATGACTGGAAAACTAGTGTAATAAATAATATAACGTGTGGTACCTTTAAGATGACTTACAACTCTACAGAAATCCATTATGATCAGCATTAGGACATCTAGTGTACCTATTTATCCTACTTATGGAAGTGATCCTTTTTGGATCATAGTTGTCAAAATAATCGACTCCTTCTAGATGTATGTAATCTTTAGTTACCATTTGTCCTTAAACTTATCTATGATACCATCTGCTCTTAACTTTTTTTTAGAGACCCATTTGCATTCAATGGTTTTGCAACCTAGAGGAAGATTAGTTAGAATCCAATTATGATTATTTATAATAGATTCTAGTTCACTATCAATAAATTCCTTCCAGAAACCAAGATCTAAGGATTTTATGGCATCTCCATTGGTAATAGGGTTTTCTTCTTTTTTACTTTGTCACTTTTACTTTGACTTAGAGGCTCAACCACTTTATGGTTCAATGGTTCGAGTTTAGGTTCATGTATGGATATTTCGTTGACATAAGTTTAATCATAATTGATTTTTGAAGGTTCTAAAGTTTAATCATTTGAAGGACCTTTATCAACTTGTTTGGGAACACTAGATTTGAAGGGGAAAATGTTTTCATAGAATACAACATCTATAGGTCTGATTTCTAGTATGAAATTATTTTATGATACACACACATAGATTTATATATATATATATATATATATATATATATATATATATATATATATATATATATATATATATGTGTGTGTGTGTGTGTGTGTGTGTGTGTGTGTGTAATGAAAGTGAAAAAAAATAGTTATTGGACAGTAAAAAAGTCGTGGTAACTAAGAAGAAGTGGTAAAAGATAAAATTAAATAAATAATAATGACCCATTAAAAGATGAAATTCAATAGATATAATGATTTATTACAGGTAAACGTAAAATAGTTAATTTTCTTTACATAAGATTCTATCTAAAAAATATGAAGCCACTCAAACATGGTAGTGACATCTAGTTTTATAATTAATGGAGAAGAAGATAATAATAATTTATCAATGCAAGCATGTATGAAGCACATTCCAAGGCATGAAACACTTGTCAAAGACACAATAAAAAGAATAAGTGGCAACCATAACAATTTTGGGTACTACATCAACAAGAAACACATGTCAAAGGCCAAACAACTTAGAGATAGCAAGTGGCAAGCCAAACAACTTTGTCCACTCCATCCAAAATGTATATAAAAGATAATAAACCCCCATAGGTTTACCAAACATCTATGAAAGAATCAAGTCTAGAAGTTACAACTTTGTGCCCTTACATAAAAGATATAATCAGAAAACATGATTAAGGGTTCACTAAATAGTTTTTTCTTAAAGACTAAGAACACGTAAAGTATTTTGTAGTCTAAGGACTTCCCAGATGTGAGCATCAAATCCACACATCCATAGACTACAATCTGCTTCATGGACACATCTTCACCCCCAAAAGATCACATGACCATTGTTTGCCTAATAGGTAGAAAAGCATAATGATCATACAGATGAGAGAAACTGATTCAAAGCCCATCCACCAATTATCACTAGAAGAATGGTTAAAACTAAGAAGAAGAGAATTTGTTGTAACTACCTTTTAGAAGAGGATGCATAAAGCCCCACATTGATCATGTTCAATTTTGCATCAGTAGGGGTTCAGTTAGTTGTCTTCCTTTGACCCTTATGGTCCCTCTAGACATTGGCATGATGACCAGGCTTTCCACATGCATAACAAATGTGTTGGCCCCTAGAATTTGAGTTATGATTATGATCGAGCTCCTTGCCTTTCTTGAACGATTGCTTGGAACTAGGATTAAACCTTTTTGATTTCTTCTTGTGTTTAACATCTTCTACTACGTTAACAGAGGTATTGTCCTTAACATCCTTTTCCCTATGATGGAATTCAGTTAGAGGAAATTTCACTAAGGAGGACATTGTTAAACCATCATTCCTATGATGAAGTGTCTTGGTAAAATCTTTCCAGGATAGAGGGAGATTTTTTATTAGACTGGCACTTGCACATTCTTCTAAAGATTATAACCACTTCTAACAAATTTTGAGATGAGGTTTTAGTACTCGAGTACTTGAGATGGAACATATTTAATATCCACCATATTATATTCATACCATTTAACGAAAACATATTATTTCTAGCCAACATTTTGCACTCCAAACTTGCCATATGAAGCTTGCTAAAGCTAAAGGGACAAAGGTAGCTTCTAGTAGATGTCATAAAGCTCATCACAAAGAGCAAAAAAGATCATATCATGAAAAAAATAATATATTTCTCTGAATATCTTGGCAAGTTAAGATGGAGAAGAGGGATCACTATAGTTTGCAATTGGGATATCAGAAGCATTATGGAAAAAATTGAGAGATATTGCAGAATACTCCGGTGATGTGATATCATATACTAAACCTAAGGAACTAATCCAAAACATTATCTTTTGTTCCCAATAATAAAAAAATTCATAAACTTTTCTGGCCTAAGACAAGCTATGCATTCCATGGTCCACATGATTATAGTCCATATTATATAATGTGAAGGAATGAGATTAACAACTACAAGCAGTAGCTAAAAATGTATTTTTTTCTTCACTAGTATTGGAGATATTTTTAAATTTGAAGCTAATGTTTGACAAATCATTCACTAGATTAAGGCAATAGATAATCTAATCGAAAATAAAGAACGGAGGTAATGAGTTCAAAAAGCCTGTGGGTGAATGTGGGTCCAAAAGATTGTTATCCTGAAGATAAAACACACTGCTCCTATGCATTAGATTGTCCAAAAGTTTGTCTCCAAGATTTAGTCACTCCCAGCTCTTAGAGTTGCCTCCCAGTACTAATAAGAGGTTAGTGTTAAATAGTTTGTTGGTCCTCGATGTCCTAAAAAAAATATGTCTTAGAAATCACGTTAAGATTCAAACCAGTAGGTAACAACATGTGAAGAAGAAAGAAGAAGAACAGTTGGAAAAAGATGATGTAAGGAGGTGATGGAAAGGTGGTAGAGGTCACACAAAATAGCAGTAAGCCACACACACTACATGAGTAATTCACATACAACAAATATCTACTTGTTCTTAGGTGATTTTTGTATTTCTGGATATTTTACAAATTGCTCAACTAGGTCTTTTATATAGCCACACATAGCCAACAAAATAGACACTGAACTAGTCAATTTTTCTTCCAATATTAATTGATAAACAAGTTTCATATGCATAGTTCGTTGGACGCATTCAGACAAATTCCAGGGATTGGAGCAACCAACCAAAATTCTTATAAACCTGGATGGAAAAAGTGAAGGATCTATTGAAAGGAGAATTAAGGTTTGGGTGGCTCAAGTCAATTACTTCTCCAAGATAATTAAGGAATCATAAAATGTGCATCTTTGGGACTCCAAACAACAACAATAAAATGTTGTATAAATAAATTAAGATAAATAAATTTTGATTTATAAAAATATCAACTCACATAGGGCGGCTCGGGCATAGTGTGGCGCACATGTGTGTGTGTTATTATTATCTTCAAAACCCAAAGCACATACAAGCCAATAAGCCTTTAGTTCAAAATCCACCAAGAAATTCCTACAAGCCTCAGGTCTCTATCAATCTCTTTCAATAGAAGTGAACAATGTAGGACTAAAAATTACTGAAAAGGTTTGATTTACAGTCAGTATATGACTGGAATACAATCAACTTTATTGACAATTAGCACTTCTTACGTGACAGGTAGACATCGAGTAGACTTGATCGACCGTTTTTGACCTACCCGACTAAAAATCATTGGCGTTCGCCAACGCGATTGTTGAAATCCACCATTTGCATTCATATTCGCCACTGTCATGAGATTCACAAGGAGATATGCTGCCGCCGCCTCGAGCTCTGGATATAGGTTCTTTGATAAGATCCAAGATTCGGCCCGCATGAAACTTTGAAACGGTTGGGCCCTGTGTTTTCTGAACACTTACTTTAGTCAATGACGGAGGATGGATCATGTAGAGCAGTAGTAGGCCGCACCTCTCCAACAAGGCAGCGGCACTATACGAGCCATAGCCGGGCGCACATACGGCCCACGATCATAACAGGAAACATTGCTGCCGACTCATTAGAAGAAATAAAAAAAGTAGTGCTTGTTTAGTACGAATGATTTTTAACTCACTCAAAAATATGTCAAGTTGATTCCCAATTTTGTGGCGTGGTCGGATGTAGAAGCGTGGAACAAGACTTCTCATATGTACATGCATTTAAAAAGTATTTTTCATAATTGCTCTTTTAAAAAGCTAGACATGTAGAATATAAAGCAATAACAACTGTCACAGCATGATCGATTGTGTTGTGTTGCACCTATTTTTCATCAAAGAGACAGCCTTGCCGTTGTAAGAGAATACCAACTTACTATTTGATTCAAAATGTTTTCAGACCTATACACATACCAATGAAAGGAAATGAAATTCATGAGGATTGAAATGCATCGTACCAAATAACATAAATGTAGGTCAAATTTCTTACAATATGAGTGCTAGCCAAATGTCATACACTCAGTTTTTGTACTTTAAAAAGCACTCTATTAGCTTCTGCAACATCCTACCAAACAAGCTCTTAGACTCTTCCATTGCTTAGACATACTCTTTAAGCAGGATCACATACCCACACTCAATTTAGGTTAGATAGATTGGAAAAAAGGAGATTCACTGAGTTATGGCTCTATGAACCAAGACAGAGAAAATAATGCAAAAATTTCCTTGTTTGCTTGATACAACAACATGGTAATAGCTCCTAACCAGCGTTGTGGAGAAAAGATTGGTTAGCACAATGTTATTACCATGGCAAATTAGTGAAGGGTTTACTTTTTTATGTGAGAATTATCTTACCTAGTTTTCGGAGTAGGATGGTCATTTTCCTATCTTTGAATGGGGAGCTCCAGTGTATTTGAGGTGAACATATCTAATAGAGAAGAATATCATTAGGTATGAGAAAGATGGTATAAGTAATAGCATTTGTGTGTAGACATAAATAGAGCAATCTCCACTTTGTCATTATATATAGTAACTACTCCTTATATAGAGGCTTCTCAATCTGCCATCTATATGATTTTTTTCACTGGGATAACTTTCTAAGAACCACATTGGTACGTCCTACTCTAAGTCTTTAAGAGCATTCATTCTAGAGGACCACCTACCATTATACATTTATCCTCCACACCTTATAATTACATGCATGAATGTTGTGACCAATCATACCTTCTATAATTGGCATTTTTCTCCTCCTTCCTGGTCGTCATCCTGTCATGTTCCTCCCATGTCAATGTGAGACCAAAACCAATCCCTGATGTACCATGCCTCCACACAAAAAAAATGGTTATACTGCAAACTATGTTATCGCTAATATTGAAGTGAGGGAAATGGACACACAAGTTGTTGGTTGGATCTGACTCTCCTTTGAAGAATTCACATACCTCATCCTTATTCAATATAGAGATGACGGAAAACTATTCCACTTTGACCAATGGAGGGTTCTTATGTGAGCTTTCCAAATGAGTAACAAACATAACCTTATCTTTGATTGAATGAACCAATCCTTCCTCGAGTCTCTATCTACACCAACAAGGGTTTGGACATCTACCGCCTCCTCTTACCGATCTCCACAAACTTGTCTCAATATTGATCGACGAGGAAGGTCTTGACGCAAACAATCCTCCTAAATGAAACTAGTGAACCATAAGATGAATGGAAAGATGATATAATGCTCCTCAAAGCCAAAAAATTATGTGTCCCCATTCCATCGATACAAGAGGCATCCCATAATGTAGATATTTTTGTCTCTTCTTCCACAAACTCATTTTACTTTAAGTCAGATAATGAACATGTTGTTTCATTAGGTAAGGCTTCATTGTATGTTCTTGATGCTTTTTTGACTTCTACTTTGCTATTAAATTCTATTATGTCCTTTACTGAACCAAATCCATGGGCCAAGTACACAATGAAATGTATTATATTCACCAAAACCTACTACAAACAAAAAAATTTTAGGTGCTAGGCCATAGAAAACTATGATACTTTAGAAATGTGTATCACTGGGACACTTTGGAAAAGTTCCTATCTGAAACACAAATTCTATGGTCATGACACCACATCGTTCTAATATAAATAAACCAACAAAAATTACTAATATACCCTCATTAGTACCCACACTGTGAAATTTGTCCAAACAAATTTTCACTTCCCAATACCACATCCAACCTTTGGCCAAGCCTTCAAAAACATCCATCTCTCTTCCAATTACAACAAATTTATTTCATATGTGAAAGATACTTATATAATTCATACCCTATCCTCCCTAATATTGTATCTCTCTATCTCCATGAAACACAAACCAATGCATCTATAGACACTTGTGGTACCCATTTGTCTAAGTAGACATCTCTAAAAAAATGTGTGCTCTATCCATTTTGCATAACCTATACCAGACGCTGCAAATTTCAAAGTATCCAGTCACTATTGTTACAATTTTAATCAAAATTGTCAAATAAGAAACATCCATGTACCTAATATTTCTGACACAACAAAGCACTTCTCCAAAACTGACACACTCTTTTTCCAACATTGCCTCTCTTTCAACCTTCCCCCTCACTTCCCATAAAGAAGACTGATATATTTCTTGATGTGTTATTGTGTATATGTTAAGACAGTATTTAACCCAACCGTCACATTGATGACATATGATTACAATAGGACTCTCTTAATCCTTTATACCTACTTTTATTAATATATGATCCATGTGCCTCCTCTCATCATCAATTTCTAATACATAAATTTAGGCACCCCATATGAAGTATTTGAAGATCTACCCAAAAAATCCTATAACTACTAAAACTCACTCAATTACAGTTATATACACCTACAATCTTCCCATTCGAACCTTGTAGTTAGAAAATTGTTTCCCAACTGTGAAACTAGAGTAAAAGTGATTCCCTAACCTCATTGGAGATCAACATATCACCACCAAATCATACACCGCCAATAATTTGGTACTGTACTAACCAACTAACCTCTCACGTCCTCACATGGTATACTTTAGTGAGCAAAAACATTAGCATGCCCGGTGATAACAAGATTAGTGTTGAACTTACCCACATAGGCATATGTAACTTCCATGTGTTGAAAAATACATGCATCATAGTAAATGGTACTAAGTATAATTGTACAAGCTTATATCCAATTATGCATATCGCATGTCAATTAGCATGAATGCTTCCAAATTTTTTCATTTATATCGCTAAATTTGTCTCTTAATCTGACCGCTTATGTATCCTTCCCTCTTATAACTTTGTGGACAAAGTCATGGGTTAGAAAATGTTCTACAAATGGAAGTGATGTCTTCTTTTGGACTAACATCATCTAATGGGATCCCTAGTATGTATCAATTTTGGTCTCAAATGGACTATCTTGTGAATATCAAATGTGTAGTATCTGATCCCATCTTTAGGACATAATTTTTTTTTCAAAAAAAAGGCATACATGGGAGCTATACATGTAGGTGGTGCACTGAGTTTTAGTTTCTTTTCACATGCTATTTTTCCATATATTTAGTGCATAATTATTCATTTTGAGATATGTTATGCATTGTTTATCATCACTAGCCTATGAATCACTATTGCATCAGAATATTGAGTATTTCTACCTGATTGTGCTAAATTATCACTTTTAATTTCTACTTATGTTGGTTTTCCCTTATTTCAGGAAATTGAGTATTTACATGATAGGTTGATGCTACTGACACCTAGATTAGTGGTACCAACATGACACAAAAATTCAATAGGAAATTTTAGAAATTTCGATCCTACCGAGACCGATGTTGGTGTTGAGTATGGAGTTGATACTACCAAAGAAAGGAATCTATGCAACTGAGTCATCATCCAGAGAGAATCAATAATTGAATTAAATTACACTAGTGCCACCAACACCCGTTAGTGGTACTAACTTCAGCATCCAAATCAAGTCAGAACTTAGAGAAAGCAACTCAGTGCTATCAACACACCCATCAGTAGTATCAACCTAGTTCAATGTTTTGTGTTAGCAGACAACTTAATGCCACCGACATCCTATCAGTGGTGCATACTTTTTGCAATCAATGCATATTGAAAATCACACAGATCTAATGACTGTGACTCAATGGCGGCCAAAGCCCCAATTATGACCTAAGGGGAGTTCGGCCAAATGAGGGGATCACATTCTATCTCATTGCAATGGAGCACAAAGTTGGGAGATGAGGAGATGAAGGAGATTGTTGGCTAAATTGGACATTAACATACCCTTTGTTTGATGATGACAAACATTTCATACTTGTGGATCTAACGTTCTATTTGAGTATTTCAGGGTTCGAGGTAATAAGGAGATCCTACTAAGTGGAAAGTAGAAGATCAATACAAATTGAAGATCAAATGTGCTTAATTGTTTATGTTTTCATGATTGTATTCAAATGTAAACACTTGTACAAAGATATGATGTACAAGTACTTAGATTCATGTAAATCAAGCGTTAGATCTTCCTTATACACTTATAACCCTCAGTTAGCACCCCCCTAGAGTTTGAGTCACTATCATCCATTAAAGTACACACTTAATAGGTGATTCAAAAGACTGAAATACGGACATCCTCAGTTGAGAAAATAGTCGACCGAGACACCATCGATTGAAGTTTTTGTTGACCGAGAACCACCTCGGTCCAATATCTGAGCCCTGTTTAAAACCTTACATATTTGTGCTCTCAAATGAGGTTTGATCAAAAATATTTTTGATCGAGCAAACCTTAGTCCAAAGCTTGTGACCATTAGACCAAGTGATTGGGAGTTGGGAGTTGTAAATAAATGTTGATACACAATTTCCTTAAAACTAGGTTCAATCAAAGAAATTCTCGACCGAGATAGTTCGGTCGACAAACTTGTCGACTGAGTAGGGTTCTGGATTGTTCTTTCAAGCATGAACAAATTAGCCATTGCTACCCAACTATTGTCTACCTAATGGCTAGTTAAATGATAAGAACACTATAAAGACTCCCTAGAAAGTCCTTAAGTACTTGAAAACCATTTCTATAAATAGGAGAGGCCTTAGGACTCCTAAAGAACCTAAGCTACACTTGAGAATCCATTCTAGTGAGCAAAAAATCTGAGGAATACTTGTCATCTTGTTCTTCAAGCTCCAAATTTGTGTCATGTAGCCATAGCCTCTTAGACACCATCAAGAAACGTCCATCCTAAGTGGTTTGAGAGATCTAACACTTCATATAGGATCAAATTACAATACTCTATTGGTGTACTTCCTTTCTTCCAATCCACATTCATAGGTTAAAGCTACTTGTGCTCCTTGGCTACTCCATGTTGTGGAGGCTGCTTGAGGGAGCTTGATTAGATCTACTTCTTGGTGGAGAAGGTTGCTTCAAGGTTGGTTTAGTTTACTTCAAGAAGGAGGATTCAATGGAGGTTGGAGCTACTTCTAGGTGAAGGCTATCTCATGGTGGTGGAACTACTTCAAGGAGGAGAAGGCTGCTCCAAGGGCTTGGAGTTACTTCAAAGAAGGCTGCTTCATGGAGGTTGAGGCTACTTCTAGTTGAATGATACTTCAAGGAAGGTGATTGTATTTTATTGAAACATCCTTTAAATGTAAATAAAATTAACCACCTTTAAAATCCCAATTGGAGACAATTGGGTAGTGGACTGAGAACCTTCAATTCAAAGGTTGGAACCACTTTGCATCGAAGTGTCTTCCTTGTTTTCTCTTCCTTCTTGGTTGAGTGTTTAATTATTTTTAAAGTATTAAAAATCTCTATTCACCCCCCTCTAGATCTTTTAATTGGTATCAGAACAGGTCTTCAAGGATCCCTAGTAACATCTCTTGAAGAATGGGGGACAACATTTTTAGCAACCTTAACTTCTAAGGAACTCATGTGACTCAACCACCACCCTTTGATGGAAGCAACTACACCTATTGGAAAACAAGAATGCAATTCTACTTCCCAGGGATCAACTTTGATCTTTGGAGGATGGTTCCTTCACCTTATGAGCTTCCTACTACTGAATATGCAACATGGGATCCCAATATGGTAAAACAAGTTCAATTAAATGCAAAGGCGGTAAGCATATTATATTTCTCTATTTCTATTAGTGAGTTTAATAGGATATCTTCACGTGATACAACTTATGATATATAACATAAACTTTCAATTACACACAAAGGTACCACTCAAGTTTAAAATACCAAATTAACATGCTAAAACAAAAGTTTGAACAAGTCCACATGCAAACAAAAGTTTGAAATGTATGCAAGATTTTCCTCTATTGTTAACAAATTGAGTACATTAGGCAAGTATATAAGTAAAGAAGATTAGATTTCCAAGATCCTTAGATCTTTGCCTCCAAAATGATCTCACCACAATGAGGATGGAGCAGCTCATTGGAAATCTAGAGACTCATGAAGTCACCCTTGAAGAAGAAGAAAGATTGAAGGTCGAACATCAAGAAGGAAAAAGGAAGGATATTGCCTTAAAAGCTACAAAAAAGGCTCAATCAAAAGTCATCACTCAAGAAGGTGATGAAACAATTGAAGGAGATGATGAAGAAGATGCATTCATTGCAAATGGTAAGAAATATAGAAGGTATAAATCTAACAAAAGTTCTAGTGCTTCTTCCTCTTCTTCCCTTAGGTGCTTTGAATGTGGCAAGAAAGGACATGTAAAGAATGATTGTCCCAAGATCAAGAAAGGGAAGAAATCTTCCTTCAAGAAGAAATACAAGGGAGATAAAGCTTACAAAACTGCCTGGGATGAATCAAGCGATGACAGTGAAAGTGGAGATGAAGAAGTGCAATGTCTCAAGGCAAGGGAAGATGAAAATGAAGACTCAAGTGAGGTAAGCATTCTTAAATTATCTAAAGAAGAATTAGTTCCTAGTTTTTAAGAAATACATGATAAATCTGTTGATTGTAAAAAGGAATTGAAGAAGATTACAAAAACAAATGATGAATTGCATGCTAAATTATATATGGTTTTTCAAAAAATGAAATTCTTATATGTGAAATAGATACTCTGAAAGCCTCCATCAATGACCATAATGTCAAGTTACTTGCTCTAGAAACAAACTATAATTTTCTTTGCCATGAAAAGGCTAAAATTTCTTGCTAAAATGAATGATCTTCAAACTCAACCTATTCTACGTACTCATTTGGATTATGATGTTATTGTCAAAGAAAGAGATAGCATGTTATCTAGTTTAGATCAAGCAAAGTTAGACATTTAAAGGAAAATTGATGAAGTTTCTAAGTTGCAAAAAGATATTAGTAGCTTGAAAAACAATGACATTCTCGATAAAATCCTAGAAAGCTCAGCTGGTAAAATTGGGAGGAGAGGCCTAGGTTAAGTACCCAGAGATAAATCCTATCAAAAACCTAGATCTAGAAAGAACCAAGTACCCAAGATCGAAGTCATGTATGTACCTAGAAAGAATCTATCTCATGACAACAATGTTTTAAAAGAGAAATGAAATTGATTTCATTTGCGGCCATTATTGTTTATGTCTTAGACATTATTCATTTTCATGCACTTATAAGAAAAATAAGGATAAATATTTAGTTTGGGTTCCAAAACCACAAACTTATAAGCATGGACCATTTTGTTGAGATTTGACCTAAACTTTAATGTGAAATCCATATTGTCGTATATGAACTAAAATAAGCTTTAACTTGCATATTTTTGTATGATTTGATTGGAAATGACAACATTTTTTGTTTGAAATTGATAAAATTATTGGAAACACACAAAACTTCATCTCGAATGACAAAGTTCTCGACCAAGACCTCTTCATGTCAAATAAATAATCGACCACAGGGAGTTCTGTCAAAACTTGCATTATCAGACAAATCCTCATCGACAATTATTTAGACCGAGAACACTTCTGGTCGAGGAAATGTTTGACCGAGGATAGTTCTGTCAAGAACTATTATTGAAATAATAAACATGTGTTTATATTTAACTTTGTGTCTTTAAACTTGCAAACAACTCTTCATATTAAGTTGTTCCAAAACATGAAATGTTTTAATTAATTCTTCTAACCAAAAGGACCACCACATGGGTACCAAAATCTACCTATTTTGCAGGATTGGGTAGTTGATAGTGGTTTTTCCAGACACATGATTGTGAAACAAGGAGGATTTCCAAACACTTGAAGAAACGAAGAGCGGAACAGTCACATTTGGAGATAATGCCAAAGGTAAAATTATTGTGATAGGTAATGTTAGTAAAAACATTCAAATTAAAATTGTGGTACTTGTTGATGGATTGCATCACAACTTGATTAGTGTTAGTCAATTACATGATAGTGGCTACGATGTTCTATTTAACAAATCATGCTGCAAGCTACTCATTGAAAACACTAATGATGTTTTTATGAAGGAAAAAGAATAGGAAATCTCTATATACTCAGACCTAACTCTATGCAAGCTATTGTTGGAAAATGTCTTCTTGAAAATGATGAACATTTACAATTATGCCATAGAAAATTAGTTCATGCAAGCTCACATGTCATCAAGAAGTTGATTAAGTATGATTTTGTTTGTGGTTTACCTAAACTTTCTTTTGATAAACCTGAAAATTGTGAACCATGTACTCTAGGCAAGCAAAATAAAACTTCTTTCAAATCCAAAACCTTGCTTAGTACTACTAGATCATTAGAACTTATTCATATGGAAATTTTTGGTCCTATGAGGACTCAATCTATTGGTGTTAAAAGATATTACTTTGTTATTATTGATGATTATAGTAGATATATATGGGTTCATTTTCCTTCAATTAAAGATGATACTATTAGAATATTCATTCAATTTTGTTCTAGATTAAAACTCAACTACAAAAAAAATGCACCATTAATATATACTCATAATTTTTCAGCACCATGCACCCCACAACAAAATGGGATAGTAGAAAGGAAAAAATGGTCTTTACCAGAAATGACTAGAACAATGTTACTTGAACATAATACACCTCAAACCTTTTAGGATGAAGCAATAAATACAACATGTTATGTATTAAACCATGTAACAATTCATTCCCATCTAAAGAAAAATCCTTATGAACTCATCTTCAATAAGAAACTAAAAGTTGACTACTTTCATACCTTTGGTACACCTTGTTACATCTTAAATATAATGGATGATAGAGATAAATTTGACCATAAATCACATAAAGGATTCTTCTTGAGATATTCAACTTCTAGTAAGGCATTTCGAATCTATAATACCATATCTAGAAAAGTTGAGGAATCAATTCATATCACATTTCACGAAATGACAACACAAAGTGTTGAAAATAAAATTGAAAATGGAAACTTAAATAATGTTACTCATCAAATTTAGGATCTAACCATACCAACAAAAGATGATCAAATCTATAAAATTAAACAACATAATAATGAGGCACATCATCCTATTCCTATATTAATCAAGGGCCATCCTCAAGACCTAATCATAGGAAATCCTTTTGATAAAGTAAAAACTTGATCATTATTTAGAGATGTTGCAAACATTGCCTTTTATCAATTGTTGAACCTATAAAGGTAAATTAATCTCTAAAATATGAATATTGGATAATGGTTATGCAAGAAGAGATAAATCAATTTACTAAGAACAATGTATTGGACTTAGTTCCTAGACCTCAAGACAAAACCATCATTGGAACTAAGTAGGTTTTTGGAAATAAACTTAATGAAGTTGGAGAAGTAGTTATAAACAAAGCTAGATTGGTTGCGCAAGGATATAACCAACAAGAAGGGATAAACTTTGATTAAACGTATGCACATATGGATAGACTTGAAGCTATTAGAATGTTATTAGCTCTAGCTGCCCATAAAGACATCAAACTTTTTCAAATGGATTTAAAAAGTGCCTTTTTAAATGGAATCATAGAAGAAGAAGTCTATGTTTCTCAACCACCCAGTTTTGAGATTCCTAACAAGCTTGACTATGTTTATAAACTTAAGAAATATCTTTATGGTCTAAAACAAGTACCACAAAATTGGTATGAAAGACTTAAAAACTATCTCTTTGATAATGGTTTCTCCGTTGGAAAAACAGTTTCCACATTATATTTCAAAACATATGAATCATACATTCTTGTTGTTCAAATATATGTTGATGACATCATTTTTTGTGCTTCAAATGATTCCTTATGTACTCAATTCAGTGACATCATGCAAAATGAATTTGAGATGAGTCTTATGGCAGAATTAACATTTTGCCTTTGTTTTCAAATAAAACAAACACCCGCTGGATTTTTTCTAAGCCAAGAGAAATACACCAAGGAACTCTTAAAAAGATTTAGTATGGAAAATTGGAAACATGCTACTACACCTATGGCCACTTCTACTAAAATTGACAAGGATGAAGATGATGAACCCATTGATGACTCCTTATATAGGGCCATGATTGGTATCTTACTATATTTGATAGCTTCTAGACCGGATATCATGTTAGTCATTGGACTTTGTGCTTGATTTCAATCAAAACCAATGAATTCTCATTTTCAAGTCATCAAAAGAATTGTTTAGACTTCTCACCGACACTATAGACTATGGTTTGTGGTATCCTAAAGGTCAATAGTTGGATTTAAAATCTTACACCGATGCCAATTATGTTGGTTGTCGACTTGATCGAAAGAGAAAAAGTGGTGGTTGTTTCTTACTAGGAAGAGGCTTAGAATCTTGGTTTAGTAAGAAACAAAATGCAATTGACCTATCTACCATTGAAGCTGAATATGTGGATGATGGCTCGTGTTGTGCTCAAGTATTCTATATGCAACATGTTTTGAATGATTATGGCTTTGCATTTTCTTCTCTATCGATTTTCTGTGATAATACAAGTGTGATAAACTCGGCTCATAATCCTTTTTTACATATTTGTGCCAAGCATATTTAGATTAGAAATAATTTCTTAAGAGATCAAATTTCTAAGAATAATATATCTCTTCATCATGTTGATATAGAAGAGCAATTAGTTGATATCTTTACCAAACCTCTTCATTTAGATCAATTTCAATAAATTAAAAAGAGGTTACTTATTACTCCCCTAGAAGATGTTTTCTTTTATATATGTGCTCAAAAGTCATGGTAAGTTTCTGATTTTAAATTCACATGATTTTTAGTGTATATCATTTTTGAACTATTCCTTTGTTTATCAACAATACTTTATTATCATGAACAAGCACTTAAACAAGCACAACTGAATAATGCAAAACTACTCACAATATCATATTCTGCCGATAAGATTGTGGATCGAGAAAGTCCTTAGTTGACAAATTTCTTAACAGAGTTTCACTCAGTGGGACCCTTGTCCAACCATGAGAATCTTAGTTGAATTTCTTCTACAAATGTCATGGACCAAAAAAAATTCACATAAGTCCTTCAGTCGAAAATATTCTCGACCGAGTCCTCGACCATTGTGACCAAAAAATTCAATTTCAACATCAACTGACTAGCCATTACAAAGAGTCGTTGGGAAAGTGCCATTGAGGTCTCTATCGATGAATTTTTTGACCGAGTATAGTTCTATTTTGCAATAAATAACACTCCAATCCATCCATTTTCTTCACACATCAAGTGCTCTCTTCTCCATCACTTCTCTAGTGTTTCTTAGAGCTATTCTCCAACAACATTCATCCCCTATCATCTCTACATATTCTTCCACTAATCTTTGATCAAGATGGCTTTCTCTTCTGGTTGTGGTGGGAAGAAGCAAGTTGCCACAACGAAGGGATGAACGATTACTCCAGCCTTCAGCATCATCAATGACATCCCTTTCAATGATGTTGTTGCTGGAGAATGCTACATAAATCTCACCTCAAAGTCTCCTCTTCTTCACCGACCGGTGGACCTCAACGACTTTATCACTCTTCTCGATCTCTCCCAGCTCTTCAAGGTGAAAAAATTGATGGAGTTTCTTATCCCCTCCTTTCATTTTTCATCCACCCAAGTCATTAATGAATTCTATTTTAACCTTACTAAGGACTCCAATGATCCATTTTCTATCACTTCCATAGTTGATGGGTTATCCTTCCGTTTATCTGAAATTGACATTCTCAAAATTCTAGATATAGTTGCACACGAATATGGAGAATTATAAGACCTCATCTTTGGAAATCCTATCTCAAAATTCTCCACTGAAGTTAATACCATTATCCTTAGTGATATCAAAAAGGTTATTTTCCTTCCCAACACCTCATCACATGATCATAGGGGAACTTATTATGATACCTCCTTAACCCCTAAAGCTAGAATAGTGAATTTAAATATTTCCCATAACATTTATCCTAGAGAAAATAAAACTAAAATTCCACAATTTAGGATGTGCCGCATCTATGCTATACTTGAAAGCATTCCTGTGAACTTTATTTGCATCATTTTATCCAATATGTTTGACTTTTTTGGAAATCTTCCCTATGTTGATTTTGTTTGCCAAATAATCCAATATTCTCTTGAAAAAAAACCCAGAGGACTTAGTCTACAAGTGTGATAGGAGTCCTCAAAGAATTACTCAAAACATTATTGATAAAATGGGAATTGATTTTGGGCACAAAATAGTTAGGACCGAAGAGGAGACATCCACTGAAGCAAATCCTCCACCTCCTATTGCTCATAGTTATTCCATAGAAAATCTTGCCAATGATGTTTCCAATCTTAAAGGGGACACTTATCAACTTGGGAGACATATAGACTACAACTACCATGCCATAACCTATCTAAACCAAAGATAGCAAGCTCTACCTCCTAATGTTCGTGACACATATCCTGATGCACTCTATACCGGGAATGTCTATCCTTTTAACCCCTACATCCAACACACCCAAGTTCTGCCACCACCATCACATTATCTTTCCCATACCCAATATTCACCCATGAAAATCTAGGACATAGAGGCTCACTTCATACTTGATCAAGCACCTACATTTCTGGAGGCATATGCTCTCACAAAGACAGGTGCACTTAACTGGAAAAAATTTGGCAAGTACTATGGTGATACTCCATTCCTTGGGAAAGATCCTAAAGTTTATGTGATCATGAAATCTTTCAAGTGATATTGTTATCCTATGTAGTGAGTATTAAAGCTTATATAATCACATTATAATCAACAAAATTGAGCTTTTTTGTGTTCACTTGTTCATGATAATAAAAATTTATCTTGTGGCTTTCATTGGACATTTTTCATCACTTTGTTTTCTTTTTAAAACTTGTGTATGCTATTGAGGGGGACTATTCCATTCAGGGAGAGTACTTTTAAAATGATTTTATGGCTATCATTTTGAAATGAGAAAGGGGGGATAAAATAAATGAGTTCATGATCTCTTGGATTGACATTAATTTGTTTTACATTGACTTAAGAGATTGATATTATGTTCCATATCTCTTTATGAATAATTAGAAGACATTTTTGTGAAGAAGAGAATCTTTTTATCATAGGTATATCACTGGTATGAAACTCATCTCATTTAAATTATTCTAATTATATTTTAGAAATATTTGTCATTTTCAAAAAGGGGGAGATCATTGGCTAAATACGACATTAACATACCATTTGGTTTGATGATGACAAACATTTCATACTTGTGGATCTAACATTCCATTTTAGGTTTTTAGGTTTCATGGTAATAAGAATATCATATTAAGTGGAAAGTAGAATATCAATACAAATTGATGACCAAATGCATTTAATTATTTATGTCATTATGATTGTACTCAAATGTAAACACTTGTACAAATGTATAATGTACAAGTA
Source organism: Alisma plantago-aquatica (assembly GCA_963693085.1). Taxonomy (NCBI): domain Eukaryota; kingdom Viridiplantae; phylum Streptophyta; class Magnoliopsida; order Alismatales; family Alismataceae; genus Alisma; species Alisma plantago-aquatica. The sequence continues at coordinate 615,628,369 of OY856409.1, forward strand.
CTTAGACATCATGTAAATCAAGAGTTAGATCTACTCTATCCACTTATAACCCTCAACTAGGATCCTCCTTAGAGTTAGAGTCACTATCATCCAATAAAACACACACCTAATAGGTGGTTCAAAAGACTGAAATAGGGACATCCTGGGTTGAGAAACTAGTCGACCGAGATACCCTCAGTCAGTGTTTTTGTTGATCGAGAACCACCTCGGTCAAATATTTGAGCACTATTAAGAACCTTACATATTTGTGCTCTAAAATGAGTTTCAGTCAAAAATATTGTTGATAAGCAAACCTCGGTCCAAAGCTTGTGACTGTTAGACCTAGTGGTTGGGAGTTGGAAATAGACGTTGATACACAATTGCCTTAAACCCTGGATCCATCAAAGAAATTTTTGACTGAGACATAGTTCGGTCAACAAACTTGTTGTTCGAGTAGGGTTTTTGGATTCTTCTTTCAAGCATGTCCACCTAACATCTAGTTGTGAAATAAGAACACTCTATAGACTCCCTAGAACCTTCCTAAGTACTCGTAAACCATTCCTATAAATATGAGAGGCCTTAGGACACCTAAAGCACCTTAGCTACACTTGAGAATCCATTGTAGTGAGCAACAAAGTTGAGCAACACTTGCCATCTTGTTCTTCAAGTTCCAAAATTGTGCCCTATAGCCATAGCCTCTTAGCCACCATCAAGAAACGTCCATCCTAAGTGGTTTGAGAGATCTAACACTTCATATAGGATCAAATTGCAATTGTTACAACCCCAATTTTTTAGGTTCTTTTGGATGAGAAATGTAATTTCTCGTATTAAAGATATTGAACAAATAATGATATAATTTGTTTTGAATACATGGATTTCGTTTACAATAGCCTTGTTGATTGATTTGTGGGCTTTATTGGCTATCGGGCCCAATAACATGGAAAAGACAAGAGAAACTCCATTATTAATAACAAATGGAGAAAAGAAAGATGTAGAAACCTCTAGAAGGCAAAAGAATGTAATCCAAAGGTGGATTTCTTGCCTCTTGGGTTCCTTGGGTTCCAAGGAGTCCAAAGTTGCAAAGATAATGCAACAAGAAAAGAAAAGATCAATTAAATATATTTTTATTGAGAAAGAAATTGAAAACAATGATAAAATGTGGAAAATAAGTGGAAAGAGGTATGATTGAGTTATCCATGATGGATTTTCGTATCCATAAGGTTCCTAATGTTAAAAGGAATTCCAATAAGGAAAATAAAAAGAGAGATAAAGAGAAATCCTCAAAAAGAGATATTTTAATCAAGAAATAAGTAATATAATGGAAAATAATGGATATAGATGCATCTAGAAGGGTAATAAGTATCAACTAAAAAGGATTTCGAGATATTAGAGTTTCTTGGGGTCCAAGGAGCCCCAATGGAGGAGAAAATACCATTAATACAAAATAAGAGGATGATGGGAAGTATAATTAATGTATTTTGTGGCATTGTTAAAAAGGAGGTATTTTATACTAAAAGAAAATGTAAATTTTGTGCCAATGGAGTAACAGGCAAGTACTAAGAGAATAAAAGAGGTGATTTTCAAAATCCTAATATCTAAAGAATAAAGAATATCAAAGAGTTTTCTTTTTAGAGAGAGAATATTTCTTATTCATGAAGGAATATGGTTTCCTAGTAGGAAAGAGGCTTAGATCTCGAGGATAGCCATCTTAGGGTGTTGCTACACTCCCCTATATAAGGGGTAGAGCCCTTGGTCGACTCCAGAGAGATCCCATGTAGTCACCTCTCTTCTTCTTGTTCTATCCATACAAACCCTAACCAAGAGGGTGTAGTACTATCTCTAGAGCAATGAAGGGTGGTATTGTGGTCTTGATGGAGGAAAGAAGCTTACGCAACAACCCAAGGAGGATTAGCTATCATACCCCCGCCCTTGTCTTCGAGAAGCCTCTGTCGTAGGTCTGCAGAACTACAACAATCACGACAACAACCACATGCTAATCTCACTCATGAACGGCCATCTTGGCCATGACTTGGCGGTGCCTCGTGTGCGCTAGGGTGTAGCGGAGTTGGGGCGGCCATTGACGGCCACCCCAAGCCCTGAGGAGGAGAGGGCAGACCCATGACATGCTATAGGTCGGCGCAGCTAGGGCATCGGGAGGTAGAAGATGACCACGGGTGGCGTTTGATGGTTATTCCCCTCTACGGGCTAAAGTGTCGACAACTTAAGTAAGGGAAAATGGTCAATCCGTTATGTTTCCAAGCAAGCCGCGTTGCATGGGAAAGGGTGACGTGGCAGCCTCCCATTGGCTCAAGTAAGTAAATTCTTTCAAAATTCATATCTAATTAATGGTAGCTCAGATGAATATGCATAATATATGAATTTTGCTTAGAAGAACAAGAGCAATGCAATAAAAATATAATTGAAACCTTTTTCTGATTGCAATTCGAAAAGTAGTAGAAGTTATCAACTTTAATGTTTTAATGATTAAGAAACACTAATTTGAGATGGTTAATGTATTAAGAAGGGTTTTAATGGATGATTACAGTTGATATTAACCTATTAATTGTAAATGGTACATTAAGAACAAAAAAATGAACTTTGCATGTAATTGGTTAAATTCGAGTTTCATGTACATGAATGAGCTTTAATGGGCCTTGAAACCCTAAAGTTAGTAAATGTGACTCTTAATGGATTTAATTGTTCAATTTCATGGTTAAAGTTGAGATATGATAGTTCTAAGCTATTTTGAGTATAAAGGTTCCTAATTGTGGATAAATACCCTTAATATGGAAATTAGGGTTTTCTAATGGATAAAGGTGGAATTAGTGAGTTCATGAAAGATAAGTTGTTAATTTGAAAGGAACCAAATATGATAATTGGGCCTAATGATCTTGTCATGAATTAAAAGGATAAAATTGGTAGTTTTAATGAAAAGAGGCATATTGTACATAATTGATGTTTAATTGTGCCTTTTATCTGAATTAAGGTTATATGTTGTTAAACGGTAACCTTAATATTTTCATGAAGAATAGATGAGATAATTATGGGTTTATGGGAAATTGTAGGGTTTAAAATAGTATAAATGAAGAGAAACCCTAATTGTAATGAAAACCCTAAAAGTGGAATAGAAACCCTAGGAAGCGATCTAGGTTTAATAGATCTTGATGGCACAATCAATGATAGGAAATTGTATGCATATTTTAGGATCTCATTTTGTGCTTGCGTATTTGGATTTCTTGCATTGATTGGATTAATTCTATCTAAAGTCAGCCTGACAAGCATGTGGTTAATTATGGTTAATCTCATTAGTTTCCCAAAGTTTTCCCAGATGATTAATCACATTGAATGCAACCTATCAGTTTGGATGTTCATACTTGCAAATTAGAAAGTCACTACGATTATCAAAATTGTAAAATAAGTGTGTATTCTTGCACCTACATGCCACCCTGATGGATGATGCAAAAATGTCAAGCCTAGGAGGGAAGACCAATGGGCACCATGAGAGGTGACCCCAGACACCAAGCTCGAGAATGAGAAGGTGGTCTATGTTGCATGACTAATGGGAAGCATGAGAGATGACCCCAAGCACCAAGCTCAGGATTGAGAAGGTGGCCTTAAGTCAATGGAAAAAGAGAAACCCTAGAGGGGGTATTCTAGGGTTAGGGCAAAAGCGGTGGAGAATGACACATTGAAAATGTAAATTGGCTTGTTAATTACCCTGATTGTAATAATTAGATTGTTAGCCATATTTGTGAAATTTTGGTTGTCCCCACATACTGACATATTTCAATATGTTGACTGACGTTTTGTTTGTCGACATTTTAGGTGCAAGATTGAAAAGGACAAACCGTAACATGGCATATGTGGAATTAAATAAGAATTAAAGTACAGAGAAGGATTAGTCAGAATAGACTCCAGATGTGGATAGTGGTAGATATCCAAGTGTTGAAAAATATATGCAAAGTTTTATTTTATACCCATTTTCAGTTTAGTTAGTAGAATTTCATAATTATTATTGATTATTTGTCAAACCTTTGATCCTGTTAATTGGGATAATGACTCTGACCTTCGGGTCTCCCTTAAATGGGGTTACCGGGAGGCAGGGTCGTTACATTTGGTATCAGAGCATAGGTTCCTCATTTAACCTTTAATAATTATTAAATTTTACAAACTCTGAGGATGATGCTAACCCTAACCCTAAGTGGTGGTTAGAGAGAGAGAGATGACATGATGAGTTAGATGTCATGTTAGACCAGGTGTATGGACATGCCTTTGGATGCCCATATGAGCCATGAGAGGTTGGATGACCTAGTACATGTGGCGATCCAACCCTGGGAAGGGTCGTGCATGTTAGAGTGAAGGATCTAATAGATCTTTCAATGATGAGGTTAGTAAAGAATTGATGGAAACCCCATGAGCTTATATGAGCATGGCATGGTATGTACCTAGAGTGCATCAGTAGTGCTGGAAGTAGGTTGAAATCGAGGCCAGAAGGGAATGATGGATGGCTTATGAGATAAGCATAAAGTGCTATGGATAATCTTGAGAAAACATAAGTTGAATAGAGGCTTCACCCATGTAGGGGTATGATTGTGAGCTTGATCCACCTTCATGGAGGAAGGAACTCTAGTAGTTAGGCTGGTTGTAGAGTTGTCTCTAGAGAGAGAGAGAGAGCAGGACTGAAGCAAGAAGGTTGGAAGCTTAGACCCCGAGGTATGAGGAACAATGGGAGTTGAGGATGATGTGACCTAAGTGGATGATTTGCGGTTGCCTCATGCATGATCCCTGGAGGCTGATGATATCTTGGTTGCCTTTAGAGGAACCAAACCCTAGGGAGAGGATGATGCTTCTAGTACCTATCTGCATATGGTATAGGTGTTTATCTTCTGAGATGAGAAGAAGAGTGCCTTAGACCCCTAGGAGGTTTAAGTAACTAGTTGTGAGGCCTTACACCTAGTGGGTTGTCCTTGAGGAGGACTCCACTCTGAAGGGTTGCTCAAGTAGATGGATGACAGGAAGTGCATGTCATGCCTTATACATGCTTGATGTGTGGTTAGAATGTTGAGCATGCAGTTGGGCATCTCTGGCAAAAAAAAGTGAGTCTAGGGTTCCTAGGCCTAAGAGGGGAAGTGGTGTATCTGATGCTCATGACGAGATTTGAGTTTCTATAGGCACTCCTCATGTTTGGAGGAAAGGGAAACCCCTTAAGTTTAAGGTATGAGTGATGAACCCCTCACATCTAAGTTGGTGACATGTGAAGGCTTGTTCTTGGTCTAATGTTGAGGCTGAGAACAAGTGTGACCTGGCATGATTTAGTAGATGGTCTGCTTGTGCCTTAGTAGCTTTCTAGGGTTAAGCATGCTCACATGGATGTAAACCCAAGACATAAGGGCGTTTGTGACCTTTTCTAACAAGAGGTAGCTTCCTCCCATCCTGAGAGAGGGACCCTTTGGTATGGTGTATACCTATTTTGTTGGTTTAAGGTAACCTAAGGAGGTCTCGCAGGATCTTGAGAAGCTAAGTGGAAAGTACATGGTATGAGAATGAACCCGTAGACCCGTAGATAACCATGGAGGTAACCGGTATGGGGCCTGATCAAGGTAGGCAGGTCACCATGACCACTATGAAAGGATGAAAGACAACCCTTGAATGTAGAGAGAGATGATGAAGGATTGGGTAAGGTTCAAAGTTGGACATGTACTATAATAGAATCCTAAGTCTATCCTAGGGTCAGGTAGGGATAAGACCGATGGAAGTGGGCGTTGCCTAATTCCCTAGTTGCACATGACCATAGGGTCGGGAGGTAACAACTATCATTGTGTGAGGGCCATGGGTTAGGAGATTGATCACCTTCATGAACTCATGGGACCCAAAGGGCAGATGAGTAGGGCACTCTCTAGATGCATAAGGGAAGAGGAATGACCCCAAATGTTCCGACACCCTATCGACGTAGAGGAGATGACCAAGGAATGTGTGTGGACCCTAGTAGGTTCGAGACCAGTGGTCCATGGAAGTAACTTTGATACTGAGATGATTGTGATGTAGAGACATAAGTTTCACATTTCAACTTAGTTTGAAGGTGTATTCGCAATGTGGGATGTACCATCTCTACTCTTGGAACAGGAAGAACTTTGTGTTTGGACGGCCGCCAAATGCTTATTTCCTCTTGTTATGGGAGTGAGAGATAGGACAGTACGCATGCTATACACCAAGGATAAAGATGATGTGAGTTTGAATGTTGCTATGAGGTATGAGGACAGAGATGATAACATACCCTTGTGGAGTGAACGATATGTGGATGGTTTACAAATAGTAAGAGAGATAAGGTACTCATCTTATGAGGATGTTCTTATGATGAGCTATGAGGTTGAGTTTGAAAACCAAGAGGATGAGCTCAGAGTTTCTTCATGAAGATAGACTTAGAGTCTGAGATGAGATGATAAGTGGAATACATGGAGGTGTATGTTTTCAACACAGAAGGATGTGAGGTGATAATGAATGCTCTCATACATTATGGTACTACTAAGATGGTAAGTTGTAGTAGTACATTGGATGTTTAAGATGAAGTTGCACGTGGTTTGTCGCCATGCAAGGCAGGAGGTCAATGATGCACACTAGTAACCCAATGTATTGATATAGAGGATAAAGAGTCCCCGAAGGGGGTTGGGAGCTCATCACTATGGATGTTGTAAGTCTCCCCTAGATCAAGGAAGGTCAAGATGCAATATGGGTTATGGTAGATCTCCTTACCTAGATGACATGAGAAAGAAAGAATGGTGTCAAGGGACGGATCTGGTTGAACTTCATATGAGAGAGAGATGGTTCAACTACACCATGATGCAAATTCAAAAGTTATTTATAACCTAAAGATTCACTTCCATGAGGTGGAAGTAGACAAACTCGATGATAGTACAGTTTATCAACCCTAACTAATGGTTAGTATGATCCAGGATAGAGGGTCTAATGAGAGCATGTGTGCTCATTCAGGGTGATATCTAGAGATAGTTCTTGTCCTCTACAAGATGTGATGATAACCACCATAGCCAGTGTCGAGATGTAAAGAAGCTTTGTAGGGGAGGTTATGTCGGTCTCCACTTCATTAAGATGATGTTGGTGAAGGGACCTCGCGAAGGTCAGAAAAGAACCACAATGTGTGCAGATGAAGTCGCTTTGATAGTGCAATGGCTGAGAGAGAGCCCATGGGCAACACGAGTCATGAGCTGATGCTAAAGCAGACTGACATGCAGTTCACTGTGGGAGAATATGTGATGTGAAATCCGACCCCTTTAAGTTATAACTAAGAGAGAGTTGAGTCCCGGCTGCATGGTCCATTTGAGATGGATTGGTGGAGATGGTTTTGTTTAGCCTTACCCCTTAGGATAACATGATGTATAATGAGTTCCATGAGTCCAATCTAGAGCACTATGTGAGGTACCCAAGCCATGTGTTGAGCCCTGAATCTATTCAGCTTTATGAGAGGCTGAAATGTCCTGAGTCACCTATGAGGGTACGATATACCAAGGTAAGAAAGAACTCAGATGGAAGAATATGAGATGATGAAGGTTCTTCGGAAGCACTATGGAAAGTGTGAGGACACATGGGAGCCATGAAAGACTTATCATGTTTGTTTGTGTGCCTAGTGGAATTTTGGGGGAAAAATTCCTATAAGAGGGGAAGGATGTTACAACCCCAATTTTTTGGGTTATTTTGGGTGAGAAATGTAATTTCTCCTATTAAAGATGTTTAAAAAATAATGATATAATTTGTTTTGAATAGATGGATTTCGTTTACAATACCCTTGTTGATTGATTTGTCGGCTTTATTGGCTATCAGGCCCAATAACAAGGAAAAGACAAGAGAAACTCCATTATTCATAAGAAATGGAGAAAAGAAAGATGTAGAAACCTCTAGAAGGCAAAAGAATGTAATCTAAAGGTGGATTTCATGCCACTTGGGTTCATTGGGTTCCAAAGAGTCCAAAGTTGCAAAGATAATGCAACAAGAAAAGAAAAGATCAATTAAATATTTCTTTGTTAAGAAAGAAATTGAAAACAATGATAAAATGTGGAAAATAAGTGGAAAGAGGTATGATTGAGTTATCCTTGATGGATTTTTGTATCCATAAGGTTCATAATGTTAAAAGGAATTCCAATAAGGAAAATAAAATAAGAGATAAAGAGAAATACTCAAAAAGATATATTTTAATCAAGAAATAAAAAAGATAATGAGAAATAATGGGTATAGATGCATCTAGAAGGACAATGAGTATCCACTAAAAAGGATTTCGAGATATTAGAGTTTCTTGGGGTCCAAGGAGCCCTAATGGAGGAGAAAATACCATTAATACAAAATAATAGGATGAGGTGATGTATAATTAATGTATTTTGTGGCATTGTTAAAAAGGAGGTATTTTCTACTCAAAGAAAATGTCAATTTCGTGCCAATGGAGTAAAGGGCAAGTACTAAGAGAATAAAAGAGGTGATTTTCGAAATCCTAATATCTATAGAATAAAGAATATCAAAGAGTTTTCTTTTTAGAGAGAGAAGATTTCTTCTTCATGAAGGAATATGGTTTCCTAGTAGGAAAGAGGCTTAAATGTCAGGGATAGCCATCCTAGGGCATTGCTACACTCCCCTATATAAGGGCTACAACCCTTGGCTGAGTCCAGAGAGATCCAATGCAATCACCACTCTTCTTCTTGTTCTTTCCGTACAAACCCTAACCAAGAGGGTGTAGTACTATCCCTAGAGCAATGAAGGGTGGTATTGTGGTCTTGATGGAGGTAAGAAGCTTGTGCAACAACCCAAGGAGAATCGGCTATCATACCCCCACCCTTATATTCAATCATCCTCTGTCGTAGGTCAGCAGAACTGCAGCAATTGCGACAGCAACCACAAGCTGATCTCGCTCAGGAATGACCATCTTGGCCACGACTTGGGGGTTCCTTGTGTGCGCTAGGGTGTAGCGGAGCTGGGGAAACCATTGACTGCCACCCCCGAGCCCTGAGGAGGAGTGTGACAAAGTGAGTTTTTATAGTATTTTCTCTCTCTTAAAAGTTTATTATCAAATTTGTTGACCAACTTACCCTCATATACTTCCCTCACTTAATTGGACTAAAATGTGTCACAAATTGCAAAAATATGCGAGCCCTAGTATGCTTTTATGATTGAATACATATGTTAATGTATTTAGTAAATGAACACATCAAACTTTAGAATTTGGGTTTCAAATTTATATCATAGTAGCATCATGACCTTTTGAAGCTACACCTCAAATTTCATTAGAATTGGGTTTACCAATTAAGAGTTATGGCCAATCTAATAAATCACCTTAGATATATGTCCTAGACCTAAGTTTCCATTTTAATCAATGATGAATGTATGTCACGCTTGCCTTTGATAACCCGGCCTCTCTCCTAGCAGTCAGATCGGGCGATCCACAGATCTGCCCTGATCCAACAGCAGAGACCTCGTCTCCTACCTCCCGTAAAGGGAGGGGAGGTAACAGGTAACGAGGCTCGTCCTCCGCGCCACCTCACGACTCCATTCAAAAATTAAACCCAACAAATATCTCCTAAACTTCCCGACGACCTCGTCAAGCCCCAGCTTGACCCCCCCCATCTTCTGAGTTGGGAGAACGAAGCCCCACTTCTTTGCCCTTCTCTTGGCAGCGATGGCAGTTTTTAGGGCTTCCTTGCCTAGCCCCCCTCACACCTATATAAGGCACTCTTTAGCTCCGCCATGATTCCTTTAACCATTTCACATCTTCAATTGCAAGCACAGACACTCTGAGATTTGCTCCCCTAGCCACCTTCTTCAACCTCGGCTCTTTTCACCATCAGGCCACCACAACACCTCCTCGCTCGAATCCTACCCCTCCAACACCTTCGCCATCCCACCACGGGTGTGCACGGCTAGAGGGCAAGTCCCCATAACCTCTCCCGCTCCAAAATGACCCCAACTATGGCGACCTCACCTACCCACGTGGCGGTGATGAGCTATGCAGGGTCGGGCACCCTATTCAGAACTTCACTAGCTTCAGACCGAGCTCCTGAGTCTTTTCCAACCAGCTTCTGTTCGTGGCGATCAGCTGAGCGCAAGAGAGACCTCGCCGGAGTCTCCCCTCTTGCTGCTCAAGCAAGCAGCAAGGCCAGGAGGTGCTGCATGCGTGGAGCCGACCCATTGATAGCTGGACCAGTCCCAGGGCGCCCAGTCAGCAAGCTAGCCCCACCTCTGGCAATCGAGGGATCAATCTGGGCCGTTGATCCGGTTGGATCCGGCCATTGATCCAGGTTATTTCCCTCCCTCTCAATTTAATTATTCTTTTATTACTCAAGAAAATGCGTTATCTTAGAAAAATCATAGTAATTTCTAGAAATGTCGTTTTATGGCGAACCTATATACCATTTTCATCAGAAAATTATTCTCTATCCAAATAAAATGCTACTAGGACCTAGATCCGTTGATTTTTCCAAAAATAGTTTCTTAAAGCCTTAATGACCCCTTATTTATAATTAATTTTGATAATAGTTTTTCTTGATGATATCTGACCTTCTAGGGTGTGATTAACCCTAGATAGAACTCTGTTTCTAAATAACTCGAAATCCTATTCTAAGATGACAAATGATCAAAGGAATAGGAGAAACCCTAGATCTAGTTTCTCTTTCTACATGAAATTAAAGATATATCCTTATGACAAAATTAATATCATTAGATGATAATTATTGTTTATTATTTGGTCTGAATCTTTAGAACGAACCCTGATGTTATGAATGGTTAATATGTTCAGGATTACCCTCCCTTTTTCTTTAACCATCTTAGAAACCCTAATTTTTGGAAATCTTCTAATTGATCAATTAAATATTATCTTTAATCCTAATAGTTTATGATGGATCAGACCTGATAATATTTGTGAACTCAATTAGGATATGGGAAATCCCTGATCTGAATTAAGATAACATAAAAGGAATAATAACTAAGAACATATCTTAGTCCTGGTCACGGGGACCAATAGTAATGTTGTACCCTTGCTTTCTTTACAGGGTGACTAAATTCCTGATTGAATCTAAATCTTTGGACTTTTGATTGAACAAGCAGGTATGTGATCTTATAAGTATAAGGCTAGTTTTCGGGTTGCTTATGCTATATAATATATTGAATGTTCGTATTTGGATATGATTGTTGGATGAACTAGTATGAGTTATACTTCGCCAAATTTAAGAGAAACATAAATGATTATGAGGGGTTGTAGCTACTAGAGCACATAGCCTGGTGTGGATGTATGTTGCCTAACATGGATGTATGATTCCTTGGCCCATGTTAGATGTATGATGATATTCTATTTCCCACACTAGATGTAAGACAAGTGCAATGGGTGTAGTGCAACTGCATCAAAATGAATATAATGAAAGGGTGTTTACTTGATTTTCGCCTTAAGAAATGGTTTTATCTCTCTTTCCTTCTTTTTCAAATATTTTTCCTTTATGCAACCTTATTAAATGTAACTTTTACCATGTACCAGCCCTGCTGATGTTTTGTTTCTCGTATTTTCTAGGTGCAAGGAACAATTGACAACAAAATGAATTACATGCTCAAAGTACCTGAAGGCATAAAATAATGAACATGGAGGATGTATTAGATAGATCTTTTCCTCTTATGTCATTTCTTGCTAGATGTTAGTTTATTTCTTTCCTTAGTGATCTTGAGGATGATTGAAATCCTATGTAATAAAGTTAATTTTCTCTAGAACAATATTTCCTCTCCATATGTAATGACTTTATTATCTATATGAATGAATGTTTGTGTGGCACTATATGATGATGTGGACTAGATCTTGGCTTAATCTCTATTTTAGTTGACTACCTTAATCTCTTATATTTTCCCTTTTGACATCTATAGATATGAGTGCACGCATATCTATGAATGTCACTATGGAAAGTATATAGAAATTGGGGGACGCCACAGTTGGTATCAGAGCCAATGTTCACACATCAAGTCACATGAACTTCATTCACCCTATTTTGAGCCTATGGTAGTCCTTGAGTTTGGGATGTGAAGGGTTGAGGTGTCTAGGATAGCATCTGCCATGGGTCTGACTAAAGTCTCCGAGCCACTTAGCTTGGCAATCACGAGGCTACCTTTATGGCAATATAAGTCTACCTGACCGATATACTAAGTGTCCCCTACTCTTGGGCATACCTTAATTTAGGAATCTTCTCATCTATAGATTTTCCCTCTCACCTCTTCCATAGGAAAATTTCTCCCTCTCATCTATGTTTTTAAATAAATTAAATTTTCCCTCTTACCTCTGTTATAAGGTTAGGAAGGAGTCTCTCTATTTAGAAAGTCCTAAGGATCGAATGATAAGGATTTTAGGATATCCTCCATAAATCATAACATTCATAACATTAATTATTAATAAATGAGAATAATGAGATATCATGTGATGATAATAAAGATAATGATGAGAATAATTTTTGAAATAATAGTCCTAATATGTTCATATTAATTACAGGATGCCTCCTAAGACTCATAGCTCGAAGGCCTCAGGGGAATCATCCTCTAAGAAAAGAAAAGAACCTGAAACCTCTGAAGTACCTGATCCCGATGCTGAGACCAAGGAAAAGTGGGAGGAACAGAAGAAAATCCTTCTAGACTTTATGGAAACCCTCGCCACCAAAGGAACTCCTGAACCTAGCTCCTCCAGGAAAAAGGAAGTGACGGTGATAGACTTCATTAAGCTCAATCCTGATAGCTTTTGGGGGGAAGACCAACCCGAAGTCATGGACAAGGCTGAGGCCTGGATCCTTTCCATAGAGAATGCCTTCCGTACCCTAGAAGTACCCGAAGAAAAGAAGGTTAAATTCGCCACCCATTTTCTTAAGGGAGGGGCGAAGATCTGGTGGGAGAATTATGGTGGGAATCGGGGAGAGGAAGTAGACAACTTGGGATGGGAAGCCTTCAAGACCCTCTTCACCGACCATTTCATGCCCATAGCTGAGAGGAAGAGGAAAGAGAAGATGTACATGGAGCTTAGGCATGGCAGTCTATCAGTGGTTGATTATACCTAGAAGTTTAGGCTTATGGAACGCTATGCCCCTATCCGGACTGAGGACCGCCTCACTGAGCACTATGTAGACTGTCTCTCTACACACCTGAAAACCCTAGTTATAGCCTCTCGTCCCCGAAGCATTGATGAAGCCCTAGACATGGCCCTTAAGCAGGAAAGGGAGCAGGGATTGCAGAAGCCTTCTAGCATGGGATATTTAGGGTTGACCACCACTGAGGAAGAAAAGTTCAAGAAGTTCCACCCCGGCCATAATAAAGGATCAGGGAAAGGAGGAGGTTCAAGGAAGAAAGGACCAAAGAATAGCAAGCTGATGGATTACCGCAGCAAATGCAAGACTTGTGGATGAGGACATGACGGGCCTTGTCACTACACCAAGCCGGTCTGCTACAACTGCAAGGAGGGACATTTCCTTGCCAAGTGCCCCAATGCATCTATCCTTAGCAAACCTCCAGCGGGTGCTCCACCCCCTCAGGGACACCGCAATGCCAGGGTGTTCGCAGTAACAGTAGAGGAGGCTAGGGAAAATCTGAACCAGCTTGTCGAAGGTAAACTTAAATCTTTTTCATATATCTAATATCTTGTTCAATGCCTTCAATTATTAAAATATAATTATATTGTGTAGGAATTATTTTCTTGAATGGACATCCTGTTAAAGCATTGTTTGATTCTGGATCTACAAATACGTTTATCTCTTGAAATCTGGCCTCAATGTTGCACTTACATATAAGGGACTTGGGATACATTCTGGATGAGTCAACTCCTTGTGGCAAAATATTTACTACATTGCAGAAAACCGATGTCCTCCCTCTAAAATTTAAAAATCATGACATGCCCTTTGAATTCATTCTCTTAACCATGGAAGACTTTGATGTTATTCTTGGCATGGATTGGCTGTACACATATCATGCTTACATTGACTGTAGAAACAAGATGGTAGTTCTCTCTCAACCTCATTCCTCTCCTATAGTGATCCCTCGAGGAAGCGGATTTTGTAATAATATAATAATTTCCTCTCTTAAAGCTAAAAAGCTCATATCTAAAGTATGTAAAGTCTTCCTCGCATTCGTCTCAGAGACCAGTCCTGACAACGGGCCTGTAGAAAGACTGGAGGTGGTACGTGATTTTCTTGACATATTTCCGGAGGAGCTTCCTGGGCTGCCTCCAAACCAAGACATTGAGTTCTCCATAGATCTTCTTCCTGGAACCACTCCAATTTCTAGGGCACCATATAGGATGGCACCTGTTGAGCTTATGGAGCTGAAGAAACAATTATAAGAACTTCTTGATAAAGGTTTTATCCGCCCTAGTATTTCCCCTTGGGGTGCACCTGTCCTTTTTGTTAAAAAGAAAGATGGTTCGATGCGGATGTGTATTGACTATCACATGTTGAACCAAGCTACCATTAGAAACAAGTATCCTCTCCCTCATATTGATGACCTCTTTGATCAACTTCGTACTGCTAAAGTCTTCTAAAAAATTGATCTTTGTTCTGACTACCATCAACTTAAGGTCAAAGATTCCGATATATCTAAGACTTCTTTCCGAACTCATTACGGGCACTACAAATTTCTGGTAATGCCGTTTGGGTTGACCAACGCACCTGGTGTATTCATGAACTTGATGAACAAAGTCTTCCAACCTTATCTTGATGAGTTTGTGGTCATCTTCATTGATGATATTCTGATCTATTCTGATTCGATGGAAAAACATCGAGAGCATTTGAAGTCTGTCCTTGAGATTCTTCGAGCCCAGAAATTCTACGGTAAGCTTTCTAAATGTGAATTCTGGATTGACAAAGTTATGTTTCTTGGTCATGTCATTTTTGGGGGTAACATATCTGTTGATCCTGCTAAAGTATCTATTGTACTTGATTGGCAACCTCCTCGTAATCCTTATGAAATCCAGAGTTTCTTAGGTCTGGCTGGATATTATCGTCGTTTTATTTTGAATTTCTCCAAAGTGGCACTTCCTCTCACTAAGCTTACTTAGAAGGACGAGCATTTCATCTGGTTAGCTGCTTGTGAGTCTAGCTTCCAAGAGCTCAAACACAAGTTGACGTCAGCACCTGTCCTTGTTCTACCCTCTGGTAATGAACGATTTGTGATATTCACTGATGCTTCCCGACATGGTCTAGGTTGTGTCCTACAGTAGAATGGGAAAGTAGTGGCCTTCTCTTCTAGACAGCTGAAACCCAATGACTTGAATTACCCTACGCATGATGTGGAGTTAGTTGCCATCATCCATGCTCTCAAAATATGGAGGCACTACTTGTACGGGGCAACGTTTGATATCTTCACCGACCATAAAAGCCTCAAGTACATTCTAACACAAAAGGATTTGAATCTCCAACAACAACGGTGGATTGAGTACTTGAAGGACTACGACTTCACCATTGGCTACCATCCAGGTAAGGCCAATGTGGTTGCAGACGCTCTTAGTAGGAAAAGAGCTAATTGTGCATCCCTGTCTGTACCCGAATGGAGGAATATGGAGGACCTAGCAAGCTGGAGACCACAATTCCTGGTTGATCGTATGCATGTCAATAACATCTCTATCACATCCAACCTGCATTCTAAACTTCTGGAGGCACAAAAAGCTAGTCCCGAACTTGCAGATCTCTCCTCTCTCCTGGCTAAACCTCATGCACATCTGTCTGTGGGTCTTGATGGTGGTCTTCGATACAAGAACCATATGTGGGTCCCTGAGCAATCATCTGTAAGGACAACCATTCTTAGTGAGGCACATGGGTCCAAGTACACAGTTCATCCCGACACAACGAAGATGTACAAAGACCTACAACGCCAGTTCTGGTGGAGAGGCATGAAGCATGACATTGCAGATTTTGTATCGAGGTGTCTGACATGCTAAAGAATCAAGGTCGAGCATCAAAGACCAGGTGGTCTAATGCAACCCCTCGAGATTCCGGAATGGAAATGGGAACATATCACTATGGATTTCGTAGTGGGATTACCCAGGACCAGGAAGGGGTACGACGTTGCATGGGTCATTGTGGATCGTCTCACCAAGTTGGCTCATTTTCTACCGGTGAAGACTACTGTGAAAGTTTCTGAGTTGGCCGACCTTTATATACGGGAGATTGTGCGTCTGCATGGAATTCCAATGTCCGTTGTCTCGGACCGGGACCTAAAGTTCACTTCTAAGCTATGGAAACAGGTTCCATAAGAATTGGGCACCAAGTTGAACTTCAGTACAACTTATCATCCGTAGACAAATGGACAGTCAGAACGAACAATACAGATTCTGGAGGATCTTCTACGAGCTTGTGTGCTTGACTGGGAAGGCTCGTGGGACCATTACCTGCCTTTAGCTGAGTTCGCCTATAATAATAGTTATCAGGCGAGTATTGGGATGCCACCATAAGAAGCTCTCTATGGCCGACCATGCAGATCTCCATTACATTGGGATGATGTCGGAGAGCACACCTTGATGAAATCTGAGGAGATGCAGATGTATGCAGATAAAGTTGCACTGATCAAGAAGAGAATGAAGAGAGCACAGGATAGGCATAAATCTTATGCAGATGCTCACCGGAAGGAACGTCATTTCAAGGAAGGTGATCATGTCTTTCTGATGATCCGACCAATTCGAGCTTTGGCCAAGAATAAGGGAAAGCTCAGTCCTCATTATGTGGGACCCTTCGAGATTCTTGAAAGGGTTGGAGAATGTGCCTATTGTCTTGCTCTGCCACCTCAATATAGTGCCATGCATAATGTCTTTCATGTATCTAATCTGAAGCCTTATGTCAAAGACCCCAATCACATCCTAAATCATTAGCCTCTTGAGCTGAAAGATGATCTGACGTATGCTAAGTCACCAGTCAGAATTCTTGATTTCCAGGAAAAGGAGCTTTGCAATAATCGGCGTATAGATATGGTGAAAGTTCTCTGGAGCCACCATGATCAAACTGATGCTACATGGGAGCTCAAGTCCGAAGTCAAGCGGAAATATCCACATCGCTTTCAGGCTGCTTGAATTTTGAGGGCAAAATTCTTAAAAGGAGGGGAGAATGTGACAAAGTGAGTTTTTATAGTATTTTATCTCTCTTAAAAGTTTATTATCAAATTTGTTGACCAACTTACCCTCATATACTTCCCTCACTTAATTGGACTAAACTGTGTCACAAATTGCAAAAATATGCGAGCCCTAGTATGCTTTTATGATTGAATACATATGTTAATGTATTTAGTAAATGAACACATTAGACTTTCGAATTTGGGTTTCAAATTTTTATCATAGTAGCATAATGACCTTTTGAAGCTACACCTCAAATTTCATTATAATTGGGTTTACCAATCAAGAGTTATGGCCAATCTAATAAATCACCTTAGATATATGTCCTAGACCTAAGTTTCCATTTTAATCAATTATGAATGTATGTCACGCTTGCCTTTGATAACCCGGCCCCTCTCCTAGCCGTCAGATCGGGCGATCCATGGATCTGCCCTGATCCAACAATGGAGACCTCGTCTCCTACCTCCCGCAAAGGGCGGGGAGGTAACAGGTAACGAGTCTCGTCCTCCACGCCACCTCATGACTCCATTCGAAAATTAAACCCAACAAATATCTCCTAAACTTCCCGACGACCTCTTCAAGCCCCAGCTTGACCTCCCCCATCTTCGGAGTTGGGAGAACGAAGCCCCACTTCTTCACCCTTCTATTGGTGGCGATAGCAGTTTTTAGGGCTTCCTTGCCTAGCCCCCCTCACACCTATATAAGGCCCTCTTTAGCTCTGCCATTATTCCTTTAACCATTTCACATCTTCAATTGCAAGCGCAGACACTCTGAGCTTTGCTCCCCTAGCCACCTTCTTCAACCTCATCTCTTTTCACCATCACGCCACCACAACACCTCCTCGCTCGAATCCTACCCCTCCAACACCTTCGCCAACCCACCACGGGTGTGCACGGCTAGAGGGCATGTCCCCAGAACCTCTCCCGCTCCAAAATGACCCCAACTCAGGCGACCTCGCCTACCCACGCGGCGGCAACGAGCTACGCAGGGTCGGGCACCCTGTTCAGACCTTCGCTAGCTTTGGACTGAGCTCCTGAGTCTTTTCCAACCAGTTTCCATTCGTGGCGATCAGCTGAGCGTGGGAGAGACCTCGCCGGAGTCTCCCCTCTTGCTACTCGAGCAAGTAGCAAGGCCAGGAGGTGCTGCCCGCGTGGAGCCGACCCACTGATAGCTGGACCAGTCCCAGGGTGCCCAGTCAGCAAGTTAGCCCCACCTATGGAAATCGAGGGATCAATCTGGGTCATTGATCTGGTTGGATCCGACCATTGATCCAGGTTATTTCCCTCCCTCTCAATTTAGTTATTCTATTATTACTCAAGAAAATGTGTTATCTTAGAAAAATCATAGTAATTGCTAGAAATGTCGATTTATGCGAACCTATATACCATTTTCATCAAAAAATTATTCTCTATCCAAATAAAATTCTACCAGGACCTAGATCCGTTGCCTTTTCCAAAAATAGTTGCTTAAATCCTTAATGACCCCTTATTTATAATTAATTTTGATAATAGTTTTTCTTGATGATATCTGACCTTCTAGGGTGTGATTAACCCTAGATAGAACTATGTTTCTAAATAACTCAAAATCCTATTCTAAGATGACAAATGATCAAAGGAATAGGAGAAACCCTAGATCTAGTTTCTCTTTCTACATGAAATTAAAGATATATCCTTATGACAAAATTAATATCATTAGATGATAATTAGTGTTTATTATTTGGTCTGAATCTTTAGAATGAACCCTGATGTTATGAATGGTTGATATGTTGAGGATTACCCTCCCTTTTTCTTTAACCATCTTAGAAACCCTAATTTTTGGAAATCTTATAATTGATCAATTAAATATTATCTTTAATCCAAATAGTTTATGATGGATCAGACCTGATAATATTTGTGAACTCAATTAGGATATGGGAAATCCCTGATCTGAATTAAGATAACATAAAAGGAATAATAATTAAGAACATATCTTAGTCCTGGTCACGTGGACCAATAGTAATGTTGTACCCTTGGTTTCTTTGCAGGGTGACTAAATTCCTGATTGAATCTAATTCTTTGGACTTTTGATTGAACAAGTAGGTACGTGGTCTTATAAGTATAAGGCTAGTTTTCACATGTAATTGGTTTAATTTAGAGTTTCATGTACATGAACGAGCTTTAATGGGCCTTGAAACCCTAAAGTTAGTAAATGTGACTCTTAATGGCTTTAATTGTTCAATTTCATGGTTAAAGTTGAGATATGATAATTCTAAGCTATTTTGTGTATAAAGGTTCCTAATTTTGGAAAAATACCCTTAATATGGAAATTAGGGTTTTCTAATGGATAAAGATGTAATTAGTGAGTTCATGAAAGATAAGTTGTTAATTTGAAAGGAACCAAAGATGATAATTTGGCCTAATGATCTTGTCATGAATTAAAAGGATAAAATTGGTAGTTTGAATGAAAAGAGGCATACTGGACTTAATTGATGTTAAATTCTGCCTTTTATCTGAATTAAGGTTATATGTTGTTAAACGGTAACCTTAATATCTTTTGTGAAGAATAGATGAGATAATTAAGGGTTTGTGGGAAATTGTAGGATTTAAATTAGTATAAATGAAGAGAAACCCTAATTGCAATGAAAACCCTAAAAGTGGACTAGAAACCCTAGGAAGCGAGCTAGGATTAATAGATCATGATGGCATAATCAATTATAGGAAATTGTATGCATATTTCAGGATCTCATTTTGTGCTTTCTTGCCTGTTTGGATTTCTTGCTTTGATTGGATTAATTCTGTCTCAAGTCAGCCTGACAGATATGTGGTTAATTATGGTTAATCACATTAGTTTCCCGAAATTTTCCCGGATGATTAATCACATTGAATGTAACATAACAATTTAAATGTTCATACTTGTAAATTATAAAGTCACTACGATTATCGCAATTGTAAAATAAGTGTGTATTCTCACACCTACATGCCACCCTGATGGATGATGCAAAAAGGTCAAGCCCAGGAGGCAAGACCAATGGGCACCATAAGAGGTGACCCCAGACACCATGCTTGGGAATGAGAAGGTGGTCTATGTTGCATGACTAATGGACACCATGTGAGGTGACCCCAGGCACCCAGCTCGGGATTGAGAAGATGGCCTTAAGTCAATAGCAAAAGAGAAACCCTAGAGGGGGTATTCCAGGGTTAGGGTAAAAGCGGTGGAGAATGACACATTGAAAATGTAAATTGCTTGTTAATTACCCTAATTGTGATAATTAGATTGTTAGACATATTTGTGAAATTTTGGTTCTCCGCACATACAGACATATTTTGATATGCTGACCGACGTTTTGTTTGTCGATGTTTTAGGTGTAAGATTGAAAAGGACAAATAGTAATGTGGCATATCTAGAATTAAATAAGAATTAAAGTATAGAGGAGGATTAGTTAGAATAGACTCCAGATGTGGATAGTGGTAGATATCCAAGTGTTGAAAAAGGTATGCAAAGTTTTATTTTATTCCCGCTTTCAGTTTAGTTAGTAGAATTTCATAATTATTATTGATTATTTGTCGTACCTTTGATCCTGTTTTTGGGATACGACTCTGACCTTTGGGTCTCCCTTATTTGGGGGTTACCGGGAGGCAAGGTCGTTACAACAATACTCTATTTGTGTACTTCCTTTCTTCCAATCCCCATTCATAGGTTAAATCAACTTGTTCTCCTTGGCTACTTCAAGTTGTGGAGGCTGCTTGAGGGAGCTTAATTGGAGCTAATTCTTGGTGGAGAAGGCTGCCTCAAGGTTGGTTGAGTTTACTTCAAGAAGGAGGATTCAAGGGAGGTTGGAGCTACTTCTCTATGAAGGATATCTCATGGTGGTTGAGCTACTTGAAGGAGGAGAAGGATGCTCCAAGGGCTTGGAGTTACTTCAAAGAAGGCTGCTTCAAGGAGGTTGAGGCTAATTCTAGTAGAAGGATACTTCAATGAAGTTGGTTGTATTTTATTGAAAAATCCTTGAGAAGTAAATAAAATTAATCACTTTCAAAATCCCAACCAGAGAAAATTGGGTAGTGGACTGACAACCTTCAATTCAAAGGTTGGAACCACTCTACATCGAAATCTCCTCCTTGTTTCCTACTCCTTCTTGGTTGAGTGTTTAAATATTTTTAAAGTATCAAAAAGCTCTATTCACCCCCCTCTAGATCTTTCAGAGATAGCCATGGATTGGGTACTTTTGGCACCGTTAGAGGGAATATTTGTAGCTAAAACACTACAGATAAAGGTGTCTACCAGAGGGGATCGCTAGAACCGCTTCTCTATGAGTTTTATAGAGCTGGCAATCGGGCAGGTCGGGTCATTTCAGTTCAGGTCTTACAGGTCAGAGATAATTCAGGTTATTTTATTCTTTCAGGTTGGTCTCGTTTGGGACTGGTTAGGATCGGGTTGGGTCCCTTTGGGTCATTTTGTAATTCGGGTCAACTCAGGTTTGGGTCAGGTCAATTTAGGTATAAACTTTTTCAAGTTACTTTATCAGGTCGGGACGAGTTCAAGTCAAATCATTTTGAGTCATCTTAATATCAGATTGGGTCACTTTGAACTATTTCGTCGGTCTACTTGGGTTTTTGGTCGAGTCATTTTTAGGTTGGGTAGTAATTAGATTGGGTCTTCTTGGGTTGTGTTTTTTGTTTGGGTCTAGTTGTTTTGTGTTGGGTCTTAGTCTGTTTAGGTTAGAGAGTTGGCAGTCAGATGGGTCAGTTTAGGTTTGGCCATAGTCATCATGGGTCAAAGATAATTGAGGTTATTTTATCCTTTCATGTCGAGTCGGGTTAGTATCTGTTTGGTCCCTTCGGTTCATTTTGTTTTATTGGGTCAACTCGTGTCCAGATCGGGTCAATTTTGGTACAAGTTTGTTCAGATTCATTTATTGGGTTGGTTTGGGTTCACATCAAATCACTTCAGGTCATTTCAATTTACACTATTTCTTGGGGCTAACTCGAGTTTGAATATAATCATTTTGAATAGGATAGTTATCAAGTTGGTGTTGCATGGGTTGTATTTTTGTATAATCAAGTTGTTTTGAGTTGGACCTTATTCAGGTCACATTGTGAGTTGTGATAATGAGTAATGACTAATATGTTGCATTAATTTAAAAAATAAAGAAAATAATTTTTTACTTGTTATTTTTCTTTTTTACTATCTAATATCTCTCATATTCCCCCTTCATTTTCCTTACAATCAAATTATCAAGCAAACTATTTCTTATAAATAATATACTGATAAAGCTATACAAAAATCTATTGTAAAACTAAAACTTCACTTCTTAGCTTCTCTCTAGTTGCTACTCACTAGTACTCAGTCAGGTTGACATTGGGTCAGACATTGCATTGGTCAGTGTAGGGTCGGTTTGACATCAAGTCCAGTTGATATAGGGTCGGGTTGGTGTTGGATTGGGTTGACATTGGGTTGTGTTGGTCTTAGGTGCGTTGACATTGAGTCAAGTCAATGTCAGGTCAGGTTGATATCGAGTCGGGTCAAGTCGGTTGTGAGTTTTCCAGGTTGATTCGGGTCACGTGATATCATCGGGTCGGGTGTCGGGTCAGGTTTGGGTCTGTCAATTCTGGGTCATATTGAGTTTCGGGTAAACATCAGGTCGGGTCTGGTTGAGTTCGGGTTTATATTTTCTTCAGGTTTAATCTGGTCGGGTTACAGATAGGACGAGTCATGTTTCTCGGGTCGGGTCAACTTTTGCCAGCTATAGGATTTTTATTGGTTTTCTAATGTCTAGCTCATTTTCTCCCTTTTGCTCCTTTTGTATGATGATAGAAATTATGTGAGGTTAAACCCCATATTCTTTAGGACTCAAGAGTAGCATGATATTGCTATGTATTCAAATTTTATGAATTAATAATCTATTTCCATCATTTTGGATGTGAATCTATAATTTCTTATTGAATTGTTTATGCTTGATCACCACAAAAAATATAATACATTGCTAATTTCTTCAGGAGAGGGAATAGGGGTTGGAAAAATTATAGATTTTTACTACTCACATGGAGTCTCTGGAGAGGGTAATTGATGTGAAAGATCAACCTTGAGTTATCGATAATGCACCTGCATAATTCCTAAACTTCTATAAAAGTGGGATTTGTCTTAGTCTACGTAGTGTATTACACTATGAGAGTGGTTAATACATGCCATAAGTTTGTACTCCAGGGTTAAGGGTGAATAATTACTAATAAAATGAATTTTGAATGCAATGGTGAAACTGTAATCCTAAGGAATCCATCCATTCCAGATCATATTTGCTTAATATCAATTTATTTTTTTATAAAACAACCATTCAACCACTTTTCTAGGGATAATTGATTAAGTTAAAATTAGTTGTAGTTTCTGAAAAAAATTTCCCCAAGTTTAACACTCAGGACTCATAGGCCCTTCATTACATGACACATAAACTTGCATTTTATAAGTATAATTTAGGCGTGTCATGTTTTTGACACTATTGTTGGGGAAACAACAATGCCAACAATATGAGTGATGCGATCGACCACTCTATGCCATTTTTCGTTCTTTAATTCATTTTCACTATTTTCATTGAATTAGAGCATAATTGAAAGTTTTTTTTGACAATTCACTAGTATTAAATATCTCATATTGTCATTCACATTTTTAGGTACTAATTTATGGTTCACAGTTGTACACTGATTATGGAGAATCTACTCCAATGAGTACAAGTCAGGAGGAGTTTTTCCATAAGGCAAGAGAGTTTGTGGCATCATATGAGAAGCTCATCCAAAATACACCACCATAGGAAATAGACATGAACCCAAATGGTAAAGAACATGTTGGGAAAGAGCTTGAGGAATAGACGGTCTAGGAAAAGATAAAGGAATCATCAATAAAAACATAGTTAGGGTCAATCAAATGATAAGTAATAAATATGGGTAGTTACAAGATAGATATCAGACTGACAGCGTTAATCAAATCATAGTCACTACACAACCATATCATGGAGGACATGATGGTGCACATAGAAAGTTTTGTGTAAGGTATGACATGCCTAATTCCCTAGTTGCACATGACCATAGGGTCGGGAGGTAACAAATATCATTGTCTGAGGGCCATGGGTTAGGAGATTGATCACGTTCACGAACTCATGGGACCCAGAGGGAAGATGAGGAGGGCACTCTATGGATGCATAAGGGAAGAGGGATAACCCTAAAAGTGTTGGAACCCTACAGACCTAGAGGAGATGAACAAGGATGGTATGATGACCCGAGTGGGTTCGAGATTAGTTTTTCATGGAAGTAACTTTGATATCAAGATGGTCATGATGTAGAGATATGTGTTGCACATTTTAACCTAGATTAGAAGGTGTACTGGAAAGGTGGGATGCACCATCTCTACTCTTGAAACGGGAAGAACTTTGTGTTTGGACGGCCGCCAAATGCTTATTTCCTCTCATTATGGGGGTGAGAGCTAGGGTAGCACGCATGCCATACACTAAGGATAAAGATATGAGGATAGAGATACCTTTGTGGAGTGTATGATGTGTGGATGGTTTACAAACATTACGAGAACTAAGGTAGTCATCTTATGAGTATGTTTTTATCATGAGCTATGTGGAATTTATGAGTTATACAAGGTTGAGTTCGATAACTAAGAGGATGATATCTGAGTTTTCTTGATGAAGATAGACTTAAAGTTTGAGATGAAATAGTAAGTGGAATACATGCAAGTGTATGTCTTCAACATTACCTAACACATAAGGATGTGAAGTGGTAATGGATGCTCTTTTTGAGAGGTAGCTATCTAGTTTAGCTAGTGGACAAGATGGAAGAAGGGGTTAGGGGAACCCTAAGTTTGTGAGATATGTTTGGCTAACACTCATATGTAACGAAATCTGTTGATCGAGTTAGTGGTTTCTTAGTTATCCATCCTAGGGCTTGTCATGATGGAAGGATGGTTGTAGAACCTCAGATGCACTTCTATGGAAAAGGAGGTGATGAAACCCATGACTAGAGTTGACGTGTATTTTACTACGTGCTTAAACGCAAGTATACGCGTCGAGTAATATAGGCCTTGTGAGGCCCGAGTCGAACTCAGGGATACGTGAATTATTGGGGACTTTTACTAACTAATCGCGATCAGCTAGACCGATTAACAAAGTAGGGTTTTGTTGTTCAAATTAAAAAGAAAATAAAAATCAAACACAGAAAACAATCGATTAAAGGTTAATTTAATCAATTCAAAGGGATATCTTTAGGATGGCAGTTTCACCGCGGGTCAACATTGTATTAGGTTTCATATAATTCCTCACACTTCTCTCTCTATCCGGGTAGTGGCCTGAAATGAGAATTACCCACTGTCGTGGTGTAATTCACTACTTAGGTTTAGGTTGATTCCACCGTCGTAGTAATCATTCCCCTAAACTAAGCGCATTAAAAACGATCTCTCAGTTCCCACCATTAATTTTACAACTCCTTTGTCAAGGGTTTTATTAATTAATGTAGAATTCGTCTCTTTTCAACCGTTAATCCTTCTGTCGAAGTGATTAAGGGTGTTAAATTATTATTATGGTGATCAAGCATAACAATAGAAATGGAGAAAACGAATCTATACCATGGATTTGAGAGAAAAATATGAATTATTGATATAAAAATGTCATACAATGCATTCCCGGGCTACTCCCGGTCCTAAAGATTGAGGGTTTTAGCCTCTCATGTTCATCTCACACGAATACTTGGTAGAAATTGGGGAATTCATAAGAAAAATGGGAAATAAATGGGAAAACCCCTGAACGGAGAAGAATCGGTGGATCCTTGGCGTAGAACACGAGCTTCCCCGCCTGTCGGTGGTGGAAATCGTCTTCGGCAGCGTCCGAATCACCCGGGATGAGCTTCTGGCCTCCGTTCTCCTTTCTCTCCTTTCTCGGCACTCGTGCAATCCAAACATGAGATGATGATCTCGTCTGGGCGGCCGTCATTAGGTATAAGTCCCTAATTAGGTCGTCAAATAACAACAGCCGTCCGATCGAGATCAAAACAGATCCAACGCATATCTGCCGGCGTCGATACCATCGACGCGGGTCGATGGTATCGACCCAGCGGATTAGCGACAACTTTCCTTTCTTTTAGTCTGAGCGCCTGTGGTGATCTCGATACCATCGACTTGGGTGTCAATGGTATCGACTCCTTTAGCGTCGGTTTTTGTCTTCTAGCGACGTTGTAGCTCTCCTTGTGTCGATGGCATCGACTTTCGTCGATGGTATCGACTGCATCCTCGCCTGCAACTTGAAGGGATCTCGATACCATCGACTTAGGTGTCGATGGTATCGACTCTGTATTGCTCTTCTCGGCTGACAACCTGTGGCTTGGTCGATGGTATCGACTTCCGTCGATGGTATCGACGGAAGCAGATACTTGTTTTTCCTG
Source organism: Alisma plantago-aquatica (assembly GCA_963693085.1). Taxonomy (NCBI): domain Eukaryota; kingdom Viridiplantae; phylum Streptophyta; class Magnoliopsida; order Alismatales; family Alismataceae; genus Alisma; species Alisma plantago-aquatica. The sequence goes on from OY856409.1 coordinate 615,654,853, forward strand.
AAATTTCACAACAAGACCAAGTAAATCCACACAATTTATAATAAGATGATAAATAATGCTCAAACTAGTAAAACAAAGGGGATTTGATATAATATGATGGCAAAGACCAAATTAAGTGAATTATGCAATATTATCCATAAAAAATGAGTAATTAGAGCACAAAACACATATGAAATAGGTCTATAAATGTGACTCAAAATCATCGCATCAAACTCCCCTAAGCTTAAACATTGCTTGCCCTCTAGCAACTAATCCTTAGAATAGGATTGCAGATGTCAACTAACAATCAACACATCACCCCACATTCCACATGACTCCCACTGAACGTTCTCAAACCGGCCTTTCCTAATCACAGAACAGTAATTACCCTACAGGCGACAATAATCATCAATAAGAAAAATTATCCTTCAAACCGATGAACACTATCACATAAGGCAGTTAACATAATAAAATTTTCCGATTCAGCATTGGTGCATCTTGTGATCGCCTACACTACGTTGCTCGCCCTAACTACCATCTACATGGAAGCAGTTCTCCTGATAAACATGAGTGAGGAGAAAATCATGGTGGCCTACCAATCCAAGCAACGGGTGGATGGAATGGGTGGTTCATGGAAGAATTTGGAAGTATTACACAGTTTCAAAATGCATATAACAAAATGTCCTAAATGATGCAAATGCACATTGAAAATGCCCTAATGCTTAAAATTAGGTGGAATGATGCATGCACTAACCTTCCACCTCAAAATGAGATGGAAATCTAATTAAGCCACCTCATGTACTCAATTTCCTTGTTATGCAAGTGATATCATGTTCCTTTCTCCCTCTTATTCCATTTCCTTCTAAATTCTCTTTTTTTTCAATTTTTTCAGATTTTCAGAATTTTTTTTTCTTAGCCCACATATCCATAATTGCTTAGAGATACATGCATAAGGCCATTTTCTTCATGATTGGAAATCTTTGTACTATTTCGAGGGTATGGAACAATTTAGATCACTTTTTTTTTGAAAAAAACTGAGGTACATGGTGTACTTATGCGTGAAAATCATGAAAGTTATGAGTGCAATTACATGACATGCACCTAAAGGTAATGTGCATGAATCACTATACAATTTTTTTTTTCGTTTTATGCAAAAGTATGAAAATAACAATGCAAATCCTATCTACATGCTATGCATGCAAGAAGGAATTAAAACTGTACTTTACTTCCAACTCTTTGGTAGATTATGGAAAAATATGAAGTGGAATGATCACAAGATTAAGTTACTGAACCTTAGAAAAATATCATGTGTCCCTCCTTACTGACATGTGTAGTAGTGCAAAGGGTTCTTTCTCTTATATCCAATTAAGGTCTCATTACCATTTGATTAGGTTAGGCTCCAACAACCGTTACTATCCACTTTTCATGAGTCAATGGGGGTGTGGGTGTGACATATTGCTTCAAAGTTGACATAATCAATCATTTTCATAGGACAAGTTCCCCAAGGACAACCAAGTTAAGCTATCCAAAAGACACAAAAAATTTTAAATTCCCTTAAATTTCCCATGAAAACAGCGAGATGACAATTTTTAAGACATCCACGATTACACTAGATAGATGTGGATCCTAAACAAACTAAAATTGCAAGAACAAATAACAAAGCAAAAACTAAAAACAACTAAAGAAAAGATAAAAGATAGAGTTGTTCCAGCCACCCCCCTAAGCTTGAATTCGACTATGGCCTCATAGTCAAAAACCAACTTAAGGGTGGAACAGTGATACCCTGATCAATCCTGCGGAGGCGGTGGTGGGTATTGCGGTGCCGTAGGATCCCAAGACGGGTACTCCCCCTGGAAGCTTGGATCATATTGGGTCCTCGGCGGAGGCTGTGGATAGCCTCCAAAGTAGTCTTGACTCCAGTAATGGTCGAAGAAGGGCTCCTGTTGCGTCTCTATCCGCTGCAACCGGGTGTGCATTTGCTCTTGGTTGGCGAGGATGAGCCGCTCGTTCTCGAACATAGCCCGTTGGTTGTCAAGTACCCGGCTCGTAGTCTCATGAATGCCGGTATACATACCCATGTGTTGCTGCTGAGTCTGCTGGATGTCCTGCAGCATGGTGTACATCCCCTGCATGGAATAGGGATCCTCGGTTGGCTGCTCGTACTGTGGTGATGGCGGCGGGGGCTGAGATGATGAAGATGCACCCGGATGCATCCTAGGACGCTTCCGTGGTGCCACACGTGCTCGAAGAGGTGTGAAAGCCTCCTCTTCCTCTGCAGCCTCGCCTTCTTGCTCGGAGGACTCGATGGCTATGATTGGCCACCGGAAGTGCTGCGCTCCTTGGATGTTGAAGACGGCGTCCGGCAGTGAGCGCTCCTGATAAGCTCAGTTGACGTGGCAATGTGCGTACGCCAACCCATCCCGGAAAAGGATGAGGTTTGAACGGTGCAAGTGTTGCACGTTCACCTTGCTCCTTGTAGAGATCGGAGTCATGGACTGAAAGTTCAGCCCCAAGTAAGACGCGAACTTGGTTACAAGCCCACCAAAGTGGATTGGAGCCTTCCTTGTGCTCCTCTTCACCGCCAGGACGCACTGTAGCCAGAACGCCCCCCAGTTGCAATCTTGACGTTTCAGGAGTGCGTAGAGAAAGAACAGGTCACTCTCCTGAAACTTGCTCAAAGCAAGATCGCTTCGAGCGAAGAAAGTCAAGCTCAACATCCTATGCAGAACCCAGACGAACGGGTGCTCAAAATCCGCTACCGCTGCATTATGGTAGCTCACAGTCTTCCCTGCCGGCACTGTCACTAGCTCGGCGAAGATTTTGTCATAGTCGGTGCGGGCGTCGGGGCGTCGGTGATCGTTGCGGCCGTGGTTCCAGTTGAAGATGTCGTTGAACTGCTTCAACGTGATGTTGTAATTGTTGTTGAAGAGTCGGAAGGACACCCTTCCCTTGATCCACGCCTGGTCCGATGGTACCACGTCATTTGGTACGACGCAGATGTCAAGAGACGCCATGAACTCAGCCACCAGTTCCTTGTATGTGGCCCATTCTCCGAAAAACGGCTGCCCATCCGCATGACATTCGATCTGTTTGTAAAGGCGACCGGTGTGCCGGGCTTGCCCATGAAGCACATAGGCCAAGTTGGCCTCGAATCCCAACTCCTGGATCATGCCCCGGTCCACATACCGGGTGGGCTCGAACTTTCGCTTCATTATCTCCTCGTAGACCTTCCTCACGTCCATGTTGGCATGAATTAGGCATGGACGAGGGATGGAAGCAGTTGGGGGAGGAACGAACTCCTCGATCTCCATAGGGTGTGTGCTTGAGGACGACGCTCCGGCGTTGTGCACCATGGTTGCGAGAAGATGGGATTAGAAGAAAAGAGCTCGGTGAAGATGGAGAAGAAATTCTCTGCTCGATGAAGATCTCCGCTCGATGACGCTTCTCTTCAGTCTTGGAGGGCTCGGAGAAGTGCTCGGCGCAAAGGAGGATACTTGCTCTGAAGGTGTGACGTCAAATGATGTTGCAAGTCCCCTTAAATAGGTTTGATCGGCGCCCCTGTTGACCCGTCGATACCATCGACGCGGGTCGATGGTATCGACACATCTCGCGGGTAGCCGCCTCCCTCGCGAGTATCGACGGCTGACGTTTTTTGGATCGAGAAACCCGGATTGCTGACGGGTCGATACCATCGACGGAAGTCGATGGTATCGACGCAGCACCCGGATCGCTGACGTGGTTGTTGCGATCGCCGTCAATGTCTGTGTGCGGATCAGTGACATGTCCGTCGATACCATCGACGAGTGTCGATGGTATCGACTTGCTTTTATTGCGACACCGCCATTGTGTTGCATTCAACCTGTGATGATGTCGATACCATCGACGAGGCCGTCGATGGTATCGAGTTGACTGAGAAAAACTCGTCTGAATATCTCCAGAGATCTCGATGGTATCGACTGGGGTGTCGATACCATCGACACTTTTATTGCGACCTGTCTGTGACCATGTCGATACCATCGACGGGTGTGTCGATAGTATCGACGCAGTGCGATTTTTGCTGGTGTCAACCTGAACCCATGTCGATACCATCGATGAGTGTGTCGATGGTATCGACCCTGCCTGTGCCTGCACATTCAACAAACGGATTAAGGTATCATTTTTAAACTAAAATTTAAACGAAATAAAAGCAATCTATGACTAAAATTAAACTATCCTAATGTACCGATGGTTGGGTTGCCTCCCAACAAGTGCCCTTCTTTAACGTCTTAGGCTAGACGTATGACAGTCATCATCTTTTCACCTTGGGGACTGCACTTAGAGGATCATGCGGTAATTTGAATTCAACACGATCTCCTCCAATGCCCAAAGACAAAGTACCTCTCCCTAAGGCAGTCACAACGTCTGCCGTTGCTTGAAACGGTCTTCCTAGGAGAATTTCACAACTTTGGAGTGGTGGCATATCCATGACGACAAAGTCCACAGGAAATATGAATCTATCCACTTTGACGAGAACATCTTCACATACTCCATAGGGTCTCACGGTAGACCCATCTGCCAATTCAATTGTTGCAGCCAACTTCTTTATCTCTTTTAACCCCAACTTTTGAAATGAAGCCAAAGGCATGAGATTTATGCTAGCGCCAGAATCACATTGCACTTTAGGAAAATGTTGACCACCTATTGAGCACGGTATGTAAAAACCTCCTGGGTCCTTTCTCTTCTTTGGTGAACTCCCTTGAATCATAGAGCTCACTGTCTCATTCATCCAATAAATTTCATCGTCTTTTATGCGCCTCTTCTTATTGATGATTTCTTTAATGAACCTCCCATAGGCGGGTACTTTCTCGATCATCTCCACTAACATAACGTTGATGTGGAGTTTTCGGAATATCTCCAGGAATTTTTTAAAGTGACGATGCTCTTTCTTTGACTTAGGATTAACCACATTTGAAACATCTGCTGCCTCAACACGCCTATGAGGTGGCACATAAGAGCTTTTCGGGGGTACCTCCCCTAAGCTTGCTTCAATCATTCCCTCGGACGTGGGCTTTGGCGAGACATCATCAATAGTAGCAACTTGTTGTGGTTCCTCTCTCGCCTCATATGTCTCCACATGTGCACAAACAACCTGCACCTGCTCCTCCTGCCTAGATGGAGATACCATACTCACAACTCTCTCTGATTTTCTGAAGAAATGGTTTCCGCCCGGCAATCTATAGTAAGTGCGTGGATACGGTATCGCCGGTGTTGCATTCACATTGAAAGTCATTTTTCTTTCTTCTACCGCTTCTTGCACCTGAGATTCCTCATTTCTTACCACCGACATGTACTTAACCTGATGATGTGCTTGGGCCACGTTCGCATTCTCAGCTGGGATCTGTTGATTGGCGTGCTTGATGGCCGCCACTTCACTTGAAATCTGAGCCACGGTGGTCTCTAATGCCCGCATTTGTGCTCCATGGCTTTGCAGCGTCTGCCCAAATTTGGTTAGAATGTCACCTTGAGATTGCAATTGTTTTCCAAACATGGCCATCATCTCTTGGTTTTGCTGGACCATTTGAGTTAGTAATTCAGTGTTCTTGTCCTCGGCTTTCTGCTGTGGCTTGGCATCCGGATCCTGTAAAAAATTGTTCGGATCCTTCCATGAAAACTTTTTATCTTTCCTCCATGCATAGTCATTGTTTCTATAGCCCTGTTGTTGCATGTACTTTACTTGGGCTTCCTCATCCTTAGATGCATCCTCCTTAGTTAACACCTTCTTGGCTAGAAGATCTAACTTATCATTCAGCTCCCTAACTATTCTGGATTCACCAGCAGCCTTGACATGTTCCACGGCACCTCTGTCACCCCATGACTGCTTCCTAGCCATGTTTTTCAGTATCTCCCAACATCTGGTATCGGTGTTATTTAAGACAAATCCGGAACCAGCCGAGTCCAGGTTGCTTCTGTCATGCTCGGAGAGAGCAAAGTAGAAGATCTTCACTTGGGTTTCCTTGTCCAATCCATGATGTGGACATCTCCTCAACATGACCTGGAATCGCTCCCAAGTCTCAGAATAAGTTTCACCCGCCTGTTGGGTGAAATTGTGAATCTTCCTGATCATATCATTGGTCTTCTCAGGAGGGAAGAACCTCTCGAAGAAAACCTCCACCATGTGATCCCATGATTCAACAAACTCGTCATCGAGGTTATGAAGCCACTCTCTTGCCACTCCAGCCAAGGAACTCGGGAATAACTTGAGGTAGAGCACATCCTGTGGAAATCGATCTATCTTTACCATATCACAGTTCTCCACGAACTGGCTGATGTGGGCCACTAGATCTTCAGTTTTTAATCTGTGAAATGTGTTTGATTTAACCAGGTTAATCAATGCTGGATCGATCTTGTAGGTTGGAATGTTTAGCCCCTATTTCTTTATAGGCCCCTTTGATGCCGAGAAAGAAGACGCCTTGATCTTCTCCCATATTGTCTGTGCTTCAGCCATTTCTTCTTCTTGTTCTTGCTCAGATTCAGAATTTATATCACTTTGGTGTTCCCCCTCGTAGTAGTCCTCGTCCTCTGGTCCCGCAGATAGAACCTCAGGTGTGCGATTCACGTAGTGTCGACTACGTGTGTGCACCATGCAAAGTACCTGAAATATGGAAATAGGGGTTCAGTACAATGCTTTGAACGAGTCAACACAATTATAGAGAAATAAAGGAATTTTTGAAATTGTTTTAAAATAAATAAAAAAAAATGTGGCCTAGAGTGGCCGCTCTTAGCACTCAAAGTGCCAATAATTCGCCGTATCCCCGGCAACGGCGCCAAAAACTTGACGTGTATTTTACTACGCGCTTAAACGCAAGTATACGCGTCGAGTAATATAGGCCTTGTGAGGCCCGAGTCGAACTCAGGGATACGTGAATTATTGGGGACTTTTACTAACTAATCGCGATCAGCTAGACCGATTAACAAAGTAGGGTTTTGTTGTTCAAATTAAAAAGAAAATAAAAATCAAACACAGAAAACAATCGATTAAAGGTTAATTTAATCAATTCAAAGGGATATCTTTAGGATGGCGGTTTCACCGCGGGTCAACATTGTATTAGGTTTCATATAATTCCTCACACTTCTCTCTCCATCTGGGTGGTGGCCTGAAATGAGAATTACCCACTGTCGTGGTGTAATTCACTACTTAGGTTTAGGTTGATTCCACTGTCGTAGTAATCATTCCCCTAAACTAAGCGCATTAAAAATGGTCTCTCAGTTCCCACCATTAATTTTACAACTCCTTTGTCAAGGGTTTTATTAGTTAATGTAGAATTCATCTCTTTTCAACCATTAATCCTTCTGTCGAAGTGATTAAGGGTGTTAAATTATTATTATGGTGATCAAGCATAACAATAGAAATGGAGAAAACGAATCTATACCACGGATTTGAGAGAAAAATATGAATTATTGATATAAAAATGTCATACAATGCATTCCCGGGCTACTCCCGGTCCTAAAGATTGAGGGTTTTAGCCTCTCATGTTCATCTCACACGAATACATGGTAGAAATTGGGGGATTCATAAGAAAAACGGGAAATAAATGGGAAAACCCCTTAACGGAGAAGAATCGGTGGATCCTTGGCGTAGAACACGAGCTTCCCCGCCTGTCGGTGGTGGAAATCGTCTTCGGCAGCGTCCGAATCACCCGGGATGAGCTTCTGGCCTCCGTTCTCCTTTCTCTCCTTTCTCGGCACTCGTGCAATCCAAACATGAGATGATGATCTCATCTGGGAGGACGTCATTAGGTATAAGTCCCTAATTAGGTCGTCAAATAGCAAAAGCCGTCCGATCGAGATCAAAACAGATCCAACGCATATCTGCCGGCGTCGATACCATCGACGCGGGTCGATGGTATCGACCCAGCGGATTAGCGGCAGCTTTCCTTTCTTTTAGTCTGAGCGCCTGTGGTGATATCGATACCATCGACTTGGGTGTCGATGGTATCGACTCCTTTAGCGTCGGTTTTTGTCTTCTAGCGACGCTGTAGCTCTCCTTGTGTCGATGGCATCGACTTTCGTCGATGGTATCGACTGCATCCTCGCCTGCAACTTGAAGGGATCTTGATACCATCGACTTAGGTGTCGATGGTATCGACTCTGTATTGCTCTTCTCGGCTGACAACCTGTGGCTTGGTCGATGGTATCGACTTCCGTCGATGGTATCGACGGAAGCAGATACTTGTTTTTCCTGAAATTTCACAACAAGACCAAGTAAATCCACACAATTTATAATAAGATGATAAATAATGCTCAAACTAGTAAAACAAAGGGGATTTGATATAATATGATGGCAAAGACCAAATTAAGTGAATTATGCAATATTATCCATAAAAAATGAGTAATTAGAGCACAAAACACATATGAAATAGGTCTATAAATGTGACTCAAAATCATCGCATCAAGAGTGTTTTAGGGTTTTTGAGGAATCAACCTTGAGGTAACATTCAGGAGATCATGATTTTATGTTCATCATACACCATGGTGCTACTAAGATAGTAAGTTGCAGTAGTACTTTGGATTCCTAAGATGAAGTTGCATGTGCCTTGTCGCCATGTATGCCAGGAGGTGAAGGACAAACTCCAATAACCCAGTGTATTGATATAGAGGATAAAGAGTCCCCGAGAGGGAATGGGATCATCACTATGGATGTTGTGGTAAGTCTCCCCTGGACTAAGGAAAGTCAAGATGCAATATGGGTTATGGTAGATTGCCTTACCTAGATGACATGATATAAGAGAAAAGAGAGAGTACTATCAAGGGAAAAATCCAGTTGAACTACATGTAAGAGAGAGAGATGGTTCAACTACACTATAATGCGAGTTCAAAAGTTCTTGAGTGTGACCTAAAGGTTTACTTCCATGCGGTGGAAGTAGGTACATGAAGAACACGATGTTAGTACAATTTATCACCCCTAACTAATGGTTAGTATGATCCAGACTAGAGGGTATGATGAGAGCATGTGTCCTCATTCAGGGTCATACATGGAGACAATTCTTATCCTATGTAAGATGTGATGATAACCACCATAGCTAGTATCGGTATGTAAAGAAGCTCTGTAAGGGAGGTTGTGTTGGTCACCACTTCATTAAGATGATGTTGGTGAAGGGACCTCACGAAGGTCAGAAAAAGACCACAGTGTGTGCAGATGAAGTCGCTTTGATCGTGCGATGGCTGAAAGAGAGCCCAGGGGTGACATGAGTCATGAGCTGATGCAAAGTAGACTGACATGCAGTTCACTATGGGAGAATATGTGATATAAAAATCCGACCCCTCTAAGGTATAGAAGAAAAAGATGAGTCCCTAATACATAGGACCATCCGAGATGGATTGGTGGAGTTACTTATGTTTGACTTTACCCCTCAGGATAATGTGATGAGTGATGGGTTCCATGTGTCCAATTTAGAGCACTATGTGAGGTACCCGAGTCATGTGCTATGTAATGAACCTAGTGAGCCCCAAGGGAGGCTGAAATGTCCTGAGCCACCTGTGAGGATTATAGATGCCAAGGTGAAAGAACTCAGAGAAAAGAATATGTGATGATAAAGGTTCTTTGGAAGTGCCATGGATAGGGTAAAGCCACATAGGGGCCAACGATGGACATGGAAAAGTCTTCCTGATTTGTTTGTATGCTTGATGGAATTTTGAGGATAAAATTCTTATAAGAGGGGAAGGATGTTATAACCCCAATTTACATATGTTTTCATAATGGAAATGTAATTATTTTATGAATATGTACTTAATTGAAAAGGTTGTATGCTTTGCTTCAAAGGATGGATTTATTTGCAATTATTCCTTTGATCGGAATTTCTTGGTTCCTATTATTATGTTAATACAATAATGGATATAAAAGAGAAGAAAAGAAGAAAAGTCCAAATAGTAGAAAAAGATACAAGATAATGAATATTAAGCAAAGTATTTATGAGAAATACATGGAAATCTCTAGAAGGTGGCATTAATGGCTAAAATTGAGTAAATTTTGTTTATATGTGATTTCTAATGAAATAAATAGGAAAAGAGGGAAAGGAAATAAAAGATAATAAGAAATCCTTGAAAAGAAATCTTTTAACAAAGAAATAAGTAAGAAAGGGATACAGGATAAGAGAAAAGGCAAAGGAATATTTCCCCAATATGGGATTTCATGCCTTTAGGGTTCCTTGAGGTCCAAGGAATACAAGATGATAAGATAATGGAAAAAGAAAGATGAAATATCAATTAATTTGGTTTTATTAATAAATAATTTGCATATGAAGGGAACACCATTTTTCTTTGGAATTTGGGTTTCAGATTTATTACACTAGTAGATAATGCCAAGATAGAGTTTCCTCTAAAATTTGAGTAAAAAATAATAAATGAGGAGAGAGATATAGAATTTACAAGTTTCCTTTGAATAACACATAATTTTCCTTATTTAAAAGAAAAGGGAAACAAGGGGACGATGATAGCCATCGAATTCCCCGCGTGGTCCAGGGGACCATGGATCCGACGGTGGTTGTGGATCGTCCACCTTGTTGCATAGAAATAAAGGGAGTGGGAAAGAAATCTGATCTTTCTCATGATTTATGTAATAAACTGAGGTGTGGATGAGTCCATCACCTTTAGGAGTTCATTCCGAGAAAGATTAACCCAATTTATGGGTAGTTTTCTTGATAAATGTGGAAGTTCCCAAATTGTGGGACTCATATAGTTGACCCTATATATAGGGGAGGGAGCTAGAGGATACCTGTGCATCTAAACTCTACCCCCACGACTTCAGAGAAAATGAGGCACTTGTTGGTGCGTTCAATTTGGCCAAAGACCCTAATCTTCTTCCTCGACTAGCCGTCACCATCGCCGGAGGCCGGCCGCTCGCTGGAAGTGAAGGAACATAGCTAACCCACGATTGAGGGGTCGAGCAGGTTCATGAAGAGCAGTTGAAGCTCCTGGACTAACTAGCTTGATCAGAGACACACATACGCCTGGAGTCAACTCCTGAGTTGACTCTACTCGTGAGCCAGCCTGAGGTTGAAGAAGACAAGGGGTAAAAGACTCCTTTGCCCTCGTGCTTGATTTACCAGGTAAGGGCATAGATGACTTTTTCCTTATTTTCAATCATGAATGGGGTACGTGATCAAGGGTCATTGGATCCAGCCCGGTCCAGCAGATCATCAATCCAACTGCCGAAGTTATTTTCTAGAAATAACAGATAATTCAAGTTGATGTCTTTTCTTGCAAAAATCATAACTTTTGTTAGGAAGCTCCGATGAATAAAATCAATATATGAAAATTTATCCTCAGAATGAGAGGAACACAAAGAAATTATATTTGAAGCTTAATTCTGCTTGAAATTCAGAAAGTATGAAAATATGCTATCTTTAATGGTTTAATTAATGAAAAACCCTAATCTTTTTTTTGGGAAATAGGTAAATAGTATTTCCAAAAAGGTGTAGCATATCTACCCATCAAACATTACAAATAAGAGCGTGCAAATAGAAGATGCAGCTCTAATCCAGGGCGTAACTCTACAAAATGCCCCAAAAATTTCTAGCTAGTGGTGAGCTGCCTTTGACAAGGTCTTTTTTAGCTCTTACCATGTTTCTCATATCTATACATATTCTCTTAAGAAGGTCAGATTTAGTAGTCCTTATGCTGCCGTGTATTCTCTTGTTTCTCTCCCCCCATATTGTGTAGCAAAAAAAGGTAATGCATAGGCCAGCAAACCCTATTTCAAACTTGGATTTGTTAGCTCTATCAAAGAGCTTAATGGTATCTTCGTAGCAATTATGGTTGCTAGCATCCCAACCATTTTTGAGGCAGATGGTTCTCCATACGTACATGGAGTATGTGCAGGAAGTAAACAGGTGCTCATGGTCCTCATCTTCTCTGTCACAAAGACAGCAGCGGGCATTGACTTGCAGCCCCCATCTGCGCATCCTATCTTTAGTAGTGACTTTCTTCAGGATAGCTTTGTAGGTAGTTGTACTCCACTTTGTTATATGAAAGGATCCCCATAGGGTTTTGAACCAGTAGACACGTGCACCACCGCCCAAGTTGGTCCATGGTGTGATGTGTTGGTTTAACAACACCATCATACCATCGTCACCCACTTTGTAGAGGTTCTGTGTCTTCTCCCAGCTGTAGCAAATCTTCCTCCACACTCTTGATTGTTTCATCTTCAAGGAAGGGATGAGGCCATACCTGACCCTCATCCAGCTCATCCACACATTATCTTTGTCTCTTAAAAATCTGTCCATCCTCTTCAATCTACAGCTGTTTATAATATCCGAAGGATGTTTGATATTCAGTCTGCCTTTCTCAAAAGGTTCAACAATGGTCTCCCACGCTATACTATGGTTCCTACCTCCCCAAACAAAATTGGCTATTATCTCTTTCATCCTATCCACCGCTGGGTTTGGTATTTCACAAACATCCCCCCAAAAATGAATCATACTTTGGATGACCGATCTAACAAGGACTAGTCTCCCTGCCATGGAGATTTTAATCCCACTCCACTGTTCCACCTTTGTTCTAATGCCATCAAGGTAGGCCGTGAAATCTTTGGTAGTGCTCTTCCCTCCTGCAATCAGTGCCCCGAGGTATCTCATAGGGTAAACCCCCCTCTTCCATACATATTGCCAACTTCAACCTGCCTCTTCTACTGTCACAAGACCTAGAGCAAAAGATTTTAGACTTGATTTGGTTGATGTAGAGCCCGAACATCTTGCCAAACTGGATTAGAACTCTTTTCATTTTGTGTAGCCTTTTAGAATTACCCACCGAGAAGAGCATCACATCATCCGTGAAGATTAGATGGGATAGAACTTTTGTACCATTAGTGTGGAAGGTCTTGATGTTACCTTTCTCTTCCGCCTTACGAAGCATATTAGTGAGTCCTTCCATAACCAGGGTGAACAGTAGGGTAAACAAAGTATCACCTTGTCTCAGTCCATTGCTAGCCTTGAACAGCCCCTCCGGTGAGCCATTGATAAGGATGGAGAAGGAGGTAGTCTTTACGCGTTCCTTAATCATACTTGTCCATCTTGGGTCAAACCCCATTTTGTTCATCACTTTCCACCAGAATTCCCATCTCACATGGTCATAAGCTTTAGACAAATCGACCTTCATGCAAGCTTGAGCTGGCTCACGGTTGATGTTGAAGCCCACCATAAACTCGACTGCCAAGAGTGTACTGTCAGCAATCCTTCTTCCTTGTATGAAAGCACTTTGTTCTTTCGAGATGATCTTGGGTAAGATAGGCTTCAATCTACTTGCAAGAAGCTTAACAATAATTTTGTAAAGAACCCCACAACAAGCTATGGGTCTAAAGTCATTCATATTGGTAGCCTCCTTCTTCTTCGATATAAGTTTGATGAAAGCGTGATTCACAGCTCTCACCATCCTCCCTCCTGCCATGAACCATCTCATGGCTTCAATTATCTCCCTCCTTATGATGTCCCACACAAATTGGAAGAATTTTCCATTAAACCGATTTGGTCCAGGCGTCGTGGATGGGTTGATGGAAAAGGTAGCATCTTTGATTTCCTCCTCAGAGGCTATCTTACATAGCTCCCTATTCATCTCATCAGATATGTGTGCCCCTGGTAGCATCTCCTCTTTTATAGGGTGGTTACCTTCTTTTCTATTGTAAAGCTGGAAGAAGTGGTTGATCACATTTAAGGTGATAGCAGCCCTACCCTCCACAGTTTCTCCTTCTTCATTAATGAGCTCATGTATAGTCTCTTGCATCTCTTTCTTCTTAATGGCCGCATGATAGGTCCTCGTGTTGTGGTCGCCATATTTGATCCAGGTCATATGACTTCTCTGCCATAGGAAGGTTTCTTCAGCCTTCTTAAGTTGTTTCAATCTTTTCTCCAAGGTATTTTCCTTTTCGATCTTCTCATCATTCAGGGGGTCAAGTTTGACTTCCATCGCATCATTTTCATACTCCATTTTTGCTTTGCTCAGCAAGTTTTTGAGATTTTCTTTCTCCTTGCTCCACAGCTTCAACGTTTTCTTTGTATTTTGCAATTTTTTCAGAGCGACGTACAGAGGGTTTCCTATCACTTCTTGGCTCCAGGCCTCTTTCACCACATCCTTGAAACCACCCCATTCACACCACCAATTGATGAATCTGAATGGTCGGGGATAATGTGTTATGTTGGCAAGCTGAATTTTCATCCATGTGTGATCACTCAATGGGTTAACACTCATTTTGATAGTTGAGTTGGGCTAAATATCCAGCCAAGCTTCATTCACTAGTCCTCGGTCTATGGCAGAGGCGATTCTCCTCACACCCTACTGTTTATTAGACCAAGAGGTTCTACCCCCTTTCACAGCTAGTTCAATAAGTCCAGACCTGTCCACCATGTTGTTGAAGGAGGCCATCACTCTATCTGGGACTCTTCTCCCCCCAAACTTCTCTCTTACCTTTCTTATGTTGTTAAAATAACCTATAACAAGCCAGGGTACCTCCTCCTGCGCTGTGTTGATCAGAGTGTCCCACATTCTCTCCCTGTCCTTCTCGAGGTTTTCACCATAAATGGAAGAAGTGATGAACGACATCCCACCCTTGTTGCAGCAGCTGATCGTGCAGACTTGGTCAGTGAAGCTGATCGCGTCAATATCCCAGGCTCTTGGATCCCAACCTATAACAATCCTACCTCCATTGACTTGGTCCAGATTGGACAAAGTTCTCCATCCTGCTGGAAAAAAGGAAATAACCCTATCCCTTACCTCCTTTCTGATCGTAGTCTCAAAGCATAAGACTAGGCTAGGTCCTTCTTCATTTATCGCCTTCCTTACTTCCCTCTGGCTACCCACCAAGGAAGCTCCTCGCACATTCAATGTGAGGATGGACATTAAAACGTCTTCTTTCCGCTCCCCTCTCTAGAGTGGTTGAATTGCTTGTTCTTCTTCTTGGAGCTCCAGGTCTCCCTCTGGTTGCTTCCTCTGTCTATTTCGTTCTCCCTGTTGCTGTCTTCTTCTAGCTGCTCGAGAATGGCAAACAGGTTAGCATCCCATCCACCTACAACCATATCACTTGGGTTGGGCAAGATCACATGCATCTCCATCTCATTAGGCTCAGGGTTAGTTTCCACCACACCTATAGCCACCTCAATAACCTGCTCATTAACCTGCTCAACCTGCTCAGTAATCTTCTCAACGATCGGCGTTTCCTTTACCACTTCTCATTCCCCTGTTGTGACGTTGGGGTTGGGGTCGGATCCCATCTATTTCTCACCCGATGCTTGTCCAGGCTCAGTCAAACCAGTCAGAACGGTCATCTTCTCCTTACCTTTTCTCTGACTTGGAGGTTTGGATTTGCCCGTTCTCCTCGGTCTACCCCTCGGTTGCTCAGGAATGATTGGGGGGTCCAAGCTGATATCTTTGTGTGCCCCCGAACATTTGCCGGTCTCATGGTCGAACACCTTGCAGACTGAGCATCTGTCAGGCATAGCTTCATACCAGAATTTGACTTCCCATTCATCATCGTTGGGCAATTCCACCATCACCTCCGGCGGAGGTTTGATTGCTGCCGATATGTCCACACATACCCTGGCGCATCCAGTGATGGTTCCATCATTTCTTCTGTCAATCGCTCTAGGAACCCCAATGGCATTGGCGATCACCGCAATGGCCCTTGGGGTCTAGTGTTTCCCAACATTGGGTAGCGAGACCCAAACCGGAGATGTCGTGAAGGCAGCTCTCCTCGTGTCCACCTCTGGTGTCCAGCGCCGCACAAGGATGAGCTGATCATCGAAAAACCACGGATCGCGCGTTGTGGCCCCTTTCAGGTCGGCTTCGGAGGCGAAGTGAACCAGAAACAGTCCATCCTCCAGTGTAAAGAGTTCCAGCTCCCCTTTTGGTCTCCAAGTCCTCATCATCCACCCTCGGAGCTATTGTGGATGGCTCTTCTTCCCCAAAATTTGCACAATCGCCGAGTATTGGTGATAGTGCTCCATCTCCTCCATGATTGGCTCCGTGAACCTTGTCCAAGTCCGCCGATCCCCTTCTTTGCTGAACGGTTCCTTCGGGTCACTGGCCACTAAGCCCCTAAACTGCGGTGGAGGTCCAGTGACGGCCCGCACCCAAGCTCCCAGCACTGTGACATCAGTCCCCGGTGAGAACCATCCCACTTTATCGGTAGCAGCAGGAGGGGGTTGATTCCCCCACCCACCATGGTCGCGATCCCTAAACAGAAGGTGGAGCACAAGCAGCTCGCTCACCTAGAGAGAGAAACTCAACTTTCCATATCATCAACTTGCATGCATGCTAAAAAAACCCTAATCTTTGATGATTAATGAATTAGGAAGGGTTATATGGATGTTTAAAGTTGATATTAACATGTTGGTTATAAAAAGGGCACATTAGATCCAAAAAGATAATCTTTATGCATAGTTTGGTTAATTTAAGGTTCCATGTACATGAATATACTTTAATGGGCCTTGAAATCCTAATTTTGATCATTATGACCCTTAATGGATTTAATTGTTTAAATCCATGAATAAAGCTGAGATATGATGATTCTAAGCTATTTTGAGTATGAAAGTTTCTAATTGTGGATAAATACCATTAATATGATAATTCAGGTTTTCTAATGGATAAATATGGAATTAATGATAAATAGAGTTCATATGTGAATTAGACCATAATAAACTATGAGTTTTTAATCCGGAAGAAACCAAAGATGATAATTGGCCTTAATGATCGTGTCATGACTTAAAAGGATAAAGATGGTAGTTTTAATGTAAAAGAGGCATAATAGACTTAATTGACTTTCAATTGTGCCTATGATGTTGAAATTAGGGTTTGTGAACTAAAAGAGCATTAAAAGTGATAAATGCATAATGGAGGTTAATACCCTAATAAAACCCTAAAGTTGGCCTAGAAATCCTAAGGTGGAATCAATATCAATCTTGAGAATGCTTTGGATAAAATAATGACATTTGGATGTTATGCATTCATTTCAGGATATTGTTGATTTCTTGATTGATTGTTCTTGAATATTCTTTCTTGGACATCATGTTACTCTAGATCAGGTATGTGGTTACACTTATGGTTAATCGCTTTAGTTTCACGGCGATTCCCGGATGTTTTATCGGTTGCCTAAAAATAACTGCTTGGATGACTTTTATTTCATGCAAATATAAAGTGACTATGACTATCACTATAAATATGTATACATGACTAGCTCAGATCTTGGTCCTCCTTTGTGTCTTTGCTAATGATGAAAAGGGTGACCAAGTACATGGTCTACATGTTAGGTAGGACCATCAGGTTATCATGAGTCTGTGATTGGGTTACTTATGGGTAGTGCCATGTGACTCTTCAAATGAGTTAGTGATTGGGCTACCTATGGGTAGTTTCATGCGACTCTTCAACCCTAGATATTGATCTACCTGTTAGGTAGGATCATGCGGGGTTAATTGTGATCTACCATATGAGAGGTAGTATCCAGGTCCACTGTAGGGACAACCCAGAGGCTAGGGTATGTATGGACTGAGTAGTTATGTTTAAAATGTAAAGTTGGCTTGCTAAACCATAATTGCTTACAATATGTTGTTACAGTTAGTTGAACAATTTTTTGTTGTCCCCGCATACCGGCATATTCATTTATGTTGACTGACGTTTTGTTTGTCATAGTTTTAGGTACAAATTGAAAAGGACAAATAGTAAAGTGGCATATTGTGAAATTAAAAAATAAAGTGCAAGGAGGATTAGTTAGAATAGAGTCTAGATGTGGATAAAAGTTAGATATCCAATTTTTTGAAAAAGGTATGTAAAGTTTTATTTTATTCCAGCTTTCAATATAGTTTTGGTATGATTTCATAATTATTATTGATTACTTGTGGAACCATTGATCCAGTTAATTGGAATAACGACTCTGACCTCTTGGTCTCCCTTAATTGGGGGTTATCGAGAGGAGGGGTCGTTACAGATTTCTTAACCATTGCACTCTTATATTAATTCATAAGACTTACAATACATAACCTTCCAATGGACTTACCTATCCAAGATAAGAGTCTTCAACCTACCCAACGACTTACCCACTTGATGAAGATCTCTTCAGCCTTCACCAAGGTCTTACCCACACTTGCATCAAGTCTTTGGCCTTATAGGGATTACCCACTCTTATTATATCTTCCACCTTTCACTTCACCTTCACTCGGAGAAGATTTCACCAAGGACTTACCCACCAAGGGCTTACCCACTCTTGCTTGAAGTCTTTGTCCTTGAATCTCTTCAACAAGGGACTCCTTCCCTAATTCTTCTCCACTTCTCTTATCCAAGAGAGAGAATGTTCATCTTCATGTTTGAAATGAGAGATAGGGAATTTGTGGAAGTGAAAGCCTCACAAGACATACATGTAGGACTAGATCTCTTACATATGTCCTACTCACTGTAATGGATGATGCAAGTCATTAAGTTTAGAGAGATAGAGGAGGTTGTAGTATCACTCAAGTATGAATAGGGACCTTCAGAGTGTTTGGCTAACCATGGGATGAAGCCCAAGGGGTCCTATTTATTGTTGAGGATGCCTAAATGCCTTTGGGAACACTTAAGGATTTATACTAGCCATTTTGTGGCTTGCAATGTATATATTTTCAATTGTTTGAACTCCACAATGGATAGAAACACTTTTCTACACTTTTCCATACAATCCTATCAGTCCAGTTTCTATAAGGGTAGCTCGACCGATCCCACTCTGCGACTAGACCAATTTAAGCCATCGATCCAGTTTGTCCTGGGGTAACTCGACCAATCACTTAAATTAATTTTGGTGTGCAGATGGGTCAGTTGACTTCTGTGAAATGGAAACTCAACTGATCAAAAGTCATTTTCAAAATCCAGTAAGGATCGGTCGAGTTTGCAACTTGATAGATGAACAACCTGATGTGAATTTTAGAAAATGACTTTTGAGTACTTAAATATTCGATTTAAGTGCTCCTAATTTTTTCTAAGCTTAATTACAAGTCATACAATCATTAAAAGTGATTTATAATATGATTCTAATGGATTTACATCATATTGCAAAAACCTTCACTTATATTGACTTTGACTTGTCTTTTCTTCAAGTTGAGATGTGCAATTTAGGGCATTTGGAGTATGTCTATACCTAATATGAAATCAAACAAGTAGATACATTAGGAACAATTGATTAGAATGGTTTAGTCATCATTAAAACAAGGGTTTAGTCAATTTAGTCCTTGAGTCAGCATTGACCTAGAGTGAACATCCTCCCCCTTATTGAAGATGACAAACCATTCCATAAATGTATTAAAAGCATTTAAGAAAGTCATACCTTTCAAGAAACCTAGGGGTTTCAATAGAATTGAGTTCATATGCTCCGACAATTGATTCTCATGGAGTTCTCATACTCCCCCTCAATTGATGCTATTTCTCATGCATGGTTAGCTTTCATAACATTTATAGAATACTATGTCTTCTACTCATATATGTTCTAGACATATATGTCTTCTCCCTTTTACCTTCTCCCCCTTACATAGACATTCTTCCCCCTCTACATGTAAAATATACTTTCTCCCCCTAATTTACAGAAGAAGACATGATTTCTCCCCCTTTTCCATTTCAAAAAGGTGGGGGTATGAAGAGATAAGAAACACCACTTGTTAAAAAAAGGAGATAACAAAAGTTATAATGGAGAGTAGAAGATCAAATCTAGTAGCTTGTCCAAGCATAGAAAGAAAAGCAAGTAAAATCATGCACTTGAACGACTCATAATGTAATTCTAGTAAAGATCAAAGCAAGATAAAGTGCTATAAAAAATAATAATTCACAATTTTGACCCTCAATATGACGAAATTCATCCAAAAAGTGCTAGGGCTCATCGCAAGGCAATGAGTCTTGCTCTGAAGGCCGTTGCCACATAAAACCATTAGTCTTGCATGAAAATCTAACACTGAAGCAAAATCTGAATAAAATTCAAAGACACTCTAATTTCTACATACTATGTATCTCTATATGTCCTTCATTATAATGCTATGTTAGAAACTCAAGATAGTAGATATGTAATTCAAGAAACAAGGTTTAAGAATAAAGAAATAGGATACAACCATAGCATATAGTTGAATACCATTTGATGAAAAGACAAACAAGATATGAAATACATGCATATGATCTACTAGTAGATGATATCACAAGTTAGGACTAATAGTAGTATCTAGATCATAGAAAATGATACATACGTTAAAATAACAACCTATGAATAGATGTAGAGAAATATCCAAACAAAGAGATAATCAATTTCAGAAGCATGTAAGGATATAACTCTGTAGCATATATGCATCATATCCAAAAGATGATTACCACTAAGTGCCTCAATGTTGTATCCAAACAAGATATACAACTATATAGATGTAGCAAGTTTGGGAACAATGGAAGCAATTTAGACACAACCATGATATCCAAAGATATCATCATCAAAACCTACAAAGCAACTCAAAGCATGTAATTGCGAGATATAGATATACCAATTTAGAGCAATTAGAGAGATATATTTTTAAGAAAGAAAGGAAATTTAATAACATGGCAATGAGCACATATAGAAGGCTCCAAAGTGAGTGCCAAAGAATAAATCAAATGGTTGAGAAAATCTAGTTGAGAGGAAAATTCTCATCCAAGAACCCAACTTTATATTTTGTGCATAATGTTGTCGTTCGAAATCTGTGTATTGACAACTCAACCGATGATATCTATTGAAAAGACCAATTGGTGATGGTCAATCGAGTTTTGATCATGACAAACCTGACATATCAAGCTTCTATATATATATATATATATATATATATATACACATACATATATATATACATACATATATATACATATATATAGATAGATAGATAGATAGATAGATACATATATATACATATATATATGAAAAATATATCTTGAGGCATGATAAAAAGATAAGTCATATTCAAGCATGTGTAAGGAAGTTAGTAATGTACTATGAAAGTATTAGAAACAACTTTTGGGCAAGAAAGTGATGAGAATCACAATACACCACTTTTGACTCAAAAACAATATGTATAGTGCACACTAACTTGTCAAAAACACTATAACTGAATATTAGAAAGCATGACATTACCTATGTGCTTACCGTTTGTTTTCCACTTGTTTTCATCCCCTACACATCTCACCTTTCTTCTCTGATGTGGATCGAGAAGTCAATTTGCAAATCCATAGATCATGTCAATCCATTAGCAAGATACCTACAAAAAGAAATATGAAATGGTCTCTAATCATGTTTTTGGGTACGAAGGGTAACACATTATCAACCCAAGTCCTATTGCTCTTGGGTTCTTTTCTAAAAGGGAAACAATTAGAATAATGACCAAAATCATTGCAATAGTTGCATGAACCCATAGCCTTGGAACTAGATGATTCTCCATGGAAGATTGGAGGTCCTTTACCTTTTTTGTTCCTTTTTCTACCATCATACTCCAAACCATGTCTACCAATTTGTTTAGTAGTATGGTGTAGGGTATCATTAAGATTCTTTTTATCAATTAAGACTCTTTGCAAGTGGATCTCAAACTATGATTATCATGAATAAGAGAAGAAATAGTAGAAGATAAGTGATTTATATTATCTATAAAATGTAAAAGATAATTTTCTAGGTGAAGAGCTGTGGTAAAATAAGACTCTCTATCCATATGAAGATCAAAGACATTATTTTCTCTACTAGGAGAACTAGAACAAGATTCCAGAGCATTGATTTTAGCAAGCAAGGAGGCATTTTCATTTTCAAACATAGCAATTTCAGAACAATAGATCTCATTTTCAGATTCTAAACCTTGCAAAGCCAAATCTACACTCCTGTTTTAAAATTTTAGAACATCAATATCATGCATGAGAGAATCTACAATTTTACAATGCTCTACATTGGTATTATGTATAAGTGGTTGAGCTTCTAGAAATCAAATCTTATCAATCAAGATAGCATTTTCAAGTTTAAGAGTATCTACTTGACTAAGAGAAGCATTTACATTATCAAGAAACTAAATATTAGCATGTTCAAGATCATCTATTTCTACATGCAAATTACAATTCTAGCAAGCGTTTTCTTTTTCCTTTTATAATACTTAAGAGAGGCACGAGTACCATTAAAAATAGCAATTAAAGGTTCTTTATCTAAAGAGTTTAGATTTACCTCATTTGAGTCTTCACTTGTAGATGTCATAAGAGCAAAATGAAATTCACCTTCATTACTAGAGCTTGAGCTAGATCCTCCACTTGATTCTTCACTTGAGTTGGAGGTGTCACTTGAGCTTGAGTTGGAGGAGTCACTTGTGCTTTTGTGCGATTTCTCATTCTTCTTATACTTCTCCTCTCTTCTCTTGTGATGATGGGTCTTTTTTCTTTGTAGACAAGCTATCTTAAAGTGACCTATCTTTCCACACTTGAGGCACCAGATGGAGGAGGAAGGCTTGCCTTTGTAGAGTCTACCCTTTGAGTATGTGGCATGTTCTTCAACTTGAGAAGATGGAGTGGCATGACCCACAATAGTATCAACTTGAGCCTTGATTTTAGGCTTATTCATTCTCTTTATGTCTTTATCCTCTTTCCTTTCAACTACTTATCTCTTGTTAAGTGTGACTTCATGGGCTTGTAGATTTCCTTTGAGCTATTGAATGGGGATATCACCAAGAGACTTTACTTATTCAATGGAGGTCACCTTGGGTTCCCACCCTCGGGAAGAGTTCTAAGGATCTTTGAGCTGAATGCACTTAAACAAAATTCATTAGACCTTCAAGAAATATCACAAGGTATGGTTTCTAAATAGGAAATTTGAGTGCAAGTAAAACATACATAGCAAGGGAGATAAAAATTGAACAAGCACCAAGTGACAAGCTATGTAGAGTGGTATAATACTCCAAACTAGAAGTATGTCAGTCCACTACCTAGAGAGGTCAACTTCTAGGATTTTTACCATTGCACTCTTATGTTCATTCATAAGACTTATAATAAATGACCTTCCAAAGATCTTACCTATCCAAGCCAAGAGTCTTCAACCTACCCAAGGACAAACCCACTTGATCAAGATGTCTTCATCCTTCACCAAGGTCTTACCCACACTTGCATCAAGTCTTTAGCCTTGAAGGGATTATCCACTCTTCTTGGATCTTCCTCCTTCGACTTCACCTTCTCTCGAAGAATCTTTCACCAAGGACTTAACCTCTAGATCAAGGAGTCTTCTGCCTTCACCAAGTGCTTACCCACTCTTGATCCAAGTCTTCGACCTTGAATCTCTTCACCAAGGGACTCTTTTCCTTGTTCTTCTTCACCTCTCTTAGGTAAGAGAGGGAACCTTCATCTTCGTGGTTGAAATGAGAGATAGGGAGGTGGTGGAAGTGAGAGACTCACAATACATACATGTAAGACTATCTCTCTTACAAATATCCTATTCACTCTAATGGATGATGTAAGTGATTAAGCTTATAGAGAGAGCAGAGACTGCAAGATCACTCAACTATATATAAGGGACCTTCATAGTTCTTGGATAACTATGGGATCAATCCCAAGGGGTCTTATTTTTAGTTTAGGATGTCTAGAAGCCTTTAGGAACACTTAAAGATGAATACTAGTTATTTTGTGGCTTACAACAGATATATTTTCAATTGTTGCAACTCCACAATGGCTAAAAACAATTTTCTGCACTTTTTTGTACATTGTTATCAGTTGAGTTTCTATACAGGTAAATCCACCAATCCCACTATGTGACGAAACCAATTTAACCATCAGTCAAGTTTATCCTATGGTAACTCAACCAATCCACTTAAATCAATTTTGGTCTGCAGAGGTATCGATCGAGTTATGTGAACAGGAAACTCGACCAATCAAAAGTCATTTTCAAAATCCAATAAGGATCGGTCGAGTTTGCAACTCGGTCGATGAACAACCTGATGTGAATTTTGGAAAATGGCTTTTGAGTGATTAAATATTTGATTTAAGTGCTCTTTATTTTTTCTAAACTTTATTACAAGTCATACAATCATTACAAGTGATTTACAACAAGATTCTAATGAAGTTACATCATATTCCCAAAATGTGCACTTGTATTGACTTTGACTTGTCTTTGATCCAAGTTGAGATGACAAGTTGGAGCATTTGGTGTGTGTCTATACCTAATCTAAAATCACTCAAGTAGAGACATTAGCCACAATTGATTGGAATGGTTTATTCATCATCAAAACACGAGTTTAGCCAATTTAGGCCTTGAATCAACATTGACCTAGAGTAAAAATTCTCCCCCTTTTTGAGGATGACAAACCATTCCATAAATATATTGGAAGCTTTTAAGTAAAATCATACCTTTGGAGAAACCTAGGGGTTTCTATAGAATTGAATTTGTATGCTCCCCCTCAATTGATTCTCATGGATTTCTCATACTTCCCCTCAATTGATGTTGTGTCTTCTGCATGGTTAGCTTTCATAACATTTACAGAATACTATGTATTCTACTTATATATTCTAAACATATATGTATTCTCCCTTTTACCTTCTCCCCTTTACATAGACATCCTTCTCCCTCAAAATGTGAAACATGCTTTATAACCCTGCTTTACAGAAGAAGACATGCTTTCTCCCCCTTTGTCATTTCAAAAAGTTTGAGGTATGAAGAGATAATAAAAACCACTTGTTAAAAGAAAGGAGATAGTAAAAGTTATAACGAGGAGTAGAAGAGCAAATCTAGGGGCTTATCTTGGCATAGAAACAAAAGCAAGTTAAAGCATTCACTTGAACAACCCATATTGTAATTCTAGCAAAGATCCAAGCAAGACAAAATGCTATAGAAAAATAATAAATAATAATTTTGACCATAAAGGTGACATAATTCATCCAAAAGCATTAGGGCTCATTTCTAAGCAATGAGACTTGCTTAGAAGGCCATTTCTGCATAAAACCACTAGTCTTGCATCAAAATTTGACACTGAAGCAAAATTTGTAGAAAATGCAAAGATGCTCCAATTTCTACATACAATGTAGATCTATATGTCCTGCATCGCAATGCTATGTAAGAAACTCAAGATAGTATATATGCAATTCAAGAAAAAAGCTTGAGAAAGAAAAAAATAGGATACAAGCATAGCATATACTTGAATACCATTTGATGAAAAGATAAACAAGACAAGAACTACATTACATGAGCTACTAGTAGATGATATCACAAGTTTAGAATACTAGTATGATCTAGATCATAGTAAATGATACACAATTTAAAAGAGCAATCTATGAGTAGATGTCGAGAAATATCCAAACGAAGATATAGGCAATTTCATAAGCATGAAAGGATATAATTCAGTAGCAAATATGCATCATTTTCAAAAGATGATTACAAATAAGAACCTCAAGATTGTATCCAAATAAGATATACAACTATATTGATGTAGCAAGTTTGGGCACAACGGAAGCAATTTATACACAACCAAGAGATCCAAAGTGATCATCATAAAAACCTACATAGAAACTCAAAGCAAGTAATTGCAATATATAGATATACCAATTTAGTGCAATTAGAGAGATAGAGTTGTAAGCTAGAAAGGCTATTTAAAAATATGAAAATGAGCACATATAAAAGGTGCCAAAGGGAGTCCCAAAGAATAAAGCAATTGGTTGAGAAAATCTAGTTGAGAGGGAAATTCTCATCCAAGAAGCCAATTGTATATTTTGTGGACAGTGTTGTCGGTCGAGTTTTGTGTATTGACAACTCGACCAACGACAGCTGTTGGCAACACCCATTGGTGTTGTTCTGTCGGGTTTGTATCAGGACAAACTCAACTAATCAAGCTACTATGCAAAAGCACATATATATATAAATCTATATATATAAATATATATATATATGTATATATATATGTATATATATATATATCTAGAGGCATGATAAAAAAAGTCATATCCAACCATGTGTAATCAACTTAGTAATGCACTATGAAAGAATTAGAAACAAATTTTGAGCAAGAAAGTGATAAAAATCACAATATACCACTTTTGACTCAAAAACCATATGTATAGTGCACACTAACTTGTAAAAACACACTAAGATTGAATATTAACAAGCATAACAATACCTCTCTGCTTACCATTGCTTTTCCACTTGTTTCCATACCCTACACATCTCATTTTTCTTCTTTCATGTGGATCCATAAGTCAATTTGCAAATCCATAGCTCACATTAACCCATTAACAAGCTACCTACAAGAAGAAGATAAAATGGTCCCCAATCAATTTTTTTTGGGTCCAGAGGGGTTATCTTAGCAACCCATCCTATTTCTCTTGGTTTCTTTCCTAAAAGGGCAACAATTATAATAATGACCAAAATCATGGTAATAGATGCATGTTCCCATAGCCTTGGAACTAGAGGATTCTCCATGGAAGATTGGAGGTCCTTTACCTTTGTTGTTCCTTTGGCTACCATCATACCCCAAGCCACATCTACCTATTTGTTTAGTATGGTGATATCATGAAGATTATTTTTACCAACTAAGAATCTTTCCAAAGAGGATCTCAAACTATGATTATCATGCATAAGAGACGACATAGTAGAAGACAAATGATTTATATTAAATCTAGCATGTAAATGATCATTTTGTAGGCAAAGATCTTTGGTCAAATAAGAATCTTTATCATTATGAAGAGAAGTGACGTTATTCTCTCTACTATTAGAACTAGAACAAGATTCAAGAACATTGCTTCAACATGCAAGGAGGCATTTTTATTTTCAAACATAGTAATTTTAGAATGATATATCTCACTTTCATATTCTAAACCTTGCAAAACCAAATCTATACTCTTGTTTTCATATTTAAGAACATTAATATCATGCATGAGAGAATCCACAATGTTACTATACTCTACATTAGTATGATGTATAGGAGGTTGAGATTCTAGATATCTAATCTTATCAATCAAGCTAGAATTTTCAAGTTTAAGAGTATCTACTTGACAAAGACAAGCATTTTTATCATCAAGTAAGAAAGTATTAGCATGTTCAAGATCATCTATTGCACATGCAAATTATCAACAATTCTAGCAAGATTTTTCTTTATCCTTTTAGAATACTTGAGAGATGCATGATTACCATTAATAATAGAAATTAACGGTTCTTTATCAAAAGAGTTTAGATTTACCTAATTTGAGTCTTCACTAGTAGATACCATAAGAGAAAAATGCATTTTCCTTCATCACTACAGCTTGAGATCGATCCTCCACTTTATTCTTCACTTGAGTTGGAGGTGTCACTTGAGCTTGAGTTGGAGGAGTCACTTGAGCTTTTGTGCCATTTCTCATTCTTCTTGTACTTCTCCTCTCTTATTTTGTGATGATGGGTCTTTTTGCCTTGTACATAATGTATCTTGAGGTTACCTTTCTTTCCACACTTGAGGCATTGGATGGAGGAGGAATGCTTGCCTTTGTAGAGTCTATCCTTTATGTACATGTCAACTTCTTAAACTTGAGAGAATGGAGAGGCTTGTCCCACAATAGCTTCAATTTGAGCCTTGATTTCAACTTTCTTCAGTATCTTTAGCTCTTTCTCCTCTTGTCTTTCAACTTCTTCTCTCTTGTCAAGTGTCACTTCATGGGCTTGTAGATTTCCTATGAGCTCTTCAATGGGGATCTCACCAAGAGACTTTACTTCTTCAATGGAGGCCACCTTGGGTTCCCACCTCTTAGGGAGAGTTCTAAGGATCTTTGAGTTGATCTCTCCTCTACTCCTAGGATGACCTAGAACCGCGAGACCATTCACAATGGTGTTGATCCTTGAGTACATATTGGCTATCTTCTCATCCTTTCCCATATTGAAGTTCTCAAGCAGCCCTTTGAGCAAGTAGACTATGCTTTCCTTCGCTTTAGTTGTCCCCTCATAAGTGACATGTAGCTTTCTCCATACCTCATAGGCCGTCTCACAAGAAGAAATCTAGTTAAACTGGATGGAAGACATGGAAGAATAAAGAATGTTGATTACCCTTTCATTCAAGATAGCATCATCTCATTCTTCTATCTTTGTCTCTAATAGCTTGTATGGGTGGTCCACCATTTTCCATAGTTCAAGACTTGATCCTTAGATGATGTAGACTTCTTTTCCAATAGAGGAAGTTACTACCATCAAAGATTGAAATGTTTATGAGGTATCTTTCTCCTTGGTAGTCACCCATCTTTTCATACTTGCAGAAGTATGCTTGGAGAAGATCTGCCCTGATACTAATTGTTGGATCCTAGGATGCACTACTACAGAATTGCCTTTTAGCGTCGGTTGCTTAACCCGCTTTGGCATCGGTTTCCGAGCGACGCCTATGTGGGCTCCGCTAAAGGTCTAACACTTTGGCGTCAGTTTTTTAACTGACGCCTATTTAACTTAGAGGCGTCAGTTGTTTATAGAAAACCGACGCCAAAAGGGTTCGTGCCACAGAAAACGGCGTCATCTAGGACACATTCTGCATCGGTGTTTAATTGGTAACTGACGCAACAAGTGTCCTAGATGATGCTGTTTTCTGTGGCGCGAACCCTTTTGGCGTCAGCTTTCTATAAACAACCGATGCCATACTTCAAGACGACATGGCCATGCCTCCCTGCACGGCCATGTTTAGTACTATAGGCATCGATTTTATATGAATAAGCGATGCCTTTTCCACCACGGCCGTGATTTCCTGCACGGTCAGGTTGTTTGTAATATTAGGCGTCAGTTTTTATCCAATAACCGACGCTGTAGGTCTTTGCTGCCGCTTTTCTGTAAATAATCGACGCCTATATCTTTTTTTTTTAATATCAGTTTGCAGGCCTGCTGTGGCTGGTCAGCAGGATGAGAACCTGCAGTTCAGTTTTCTGAACTGCAGGTTTACGACATCCATTGATATCAGCCTACAAACAGGCCACAAACCTGCAAAAGTCCCAAGGAAAATTTTACACAAGTAGATACATTCAGACATCAATTCAACTCTCACATTCACACATATAGAAACATTCAAATACATGTATTAACATTCAGAAATATTCATTTACAAAGTATTATTCATTATCGCTATCAACATCCCAATTTATATCTTACAGTTGCCACTGCTTGTATGGCTTTTGCCCATTCTTCTCTTATTTCATTTAATGCTTCCATCGTATATGGAGCATGTATATTTTTTAAGCGTTTACCTATAGTGTTGTCAATTTTAAACACCTGCAAAGAGAATGATGTATATATATAAGTAATAATACAAAAATAAGATTGATATATTTCATACTAACTAATGAGACTATATATAATACCTCATGTATGGTATCGATGTCCAATGCGGCATGTTTGATAATCATCTGCATAAATCGCATCACATAGTATGCACATTCCCAGCCATTGTCTTATGTAGCGCACTATAAATTGAAACATACAAAATAATACAACTAAGCACAATTCACATCAATAATATATACATTGGAGTCGGGAACTTACTTGTACGTTCTGCCAATTTATTGGCTGGTTCTTTTTCCTTGGGACCGTTCCTCCAGCCTTTTTGAATGCATCTAAACCCCTACGTGTTAATATAACACAGTAAATTACATAAGTAAATAGTAATGTAATAACAGATGTTAACAGATACAAAAATGAAATATTTCTCACCAGAATAATGGCATTCTCATTACGTGTCCAATTTTAGTGTTTAATGTACTTCCCGCGGGATCTAGATAATAAACAATGAACGTCCCGGGGACAATAACTAGTAACTCCCAATGTCTACCGCTAGAGGTAAAAAGTTAACAATTAATAACTCAAAATGCACAATAAAAATGGAATTTTCTTAAGTCCAAATTATAAATAAAGTAAACTTACTTGACATTGAATGGAGCTATTATTATCTTCTTGTTTTGCTGACCGAAAATTTTAAAAGCATCTATACAGTATTGTTGAACACTATCAGGGTCTTTAGCTACCATACTAATCAATGATGGAATCAAAAATCCCACATGATCAAATGCAAATTGTTTGCTGTGATCTTCGACTAAGTAGCTGCAAAACATGTATTACGTATGCATTAATATATAAGAAACCAAATCACCGGATCTTACACAAGGTATATGGATGTATAAACAAGATCTCACCTTATCCATGTCTCTATCATTGATGTATTCAGCCAATCATACATAAACAGCTAAATAATATCTTGTATAAATAAAGAGCTATCGTATGATTGACCTGCATAATCTGCATCTAAAGAAACAATTATCTGGCAATGTATATTATGTGCCTGTAGCCAACATGCCATTCCCCTACAAGAAGGACCTAACGGGTATGTTAGGTCAGTTGGAACCCAAGTTGGTAATGCGGGAAGTGGAGGTGGAGGCCTAGGTGCTCCTGGTGTCTTCTTTTTAACCTGTATATATAATTTCAGATCAGTTGACATCATATATACACATTAACAGTCTAAATCAATGTAAATTTATCTTACAATTTCAGTAGTGTAGACGACATCTGCTTTGGGCCACAATATGACCCCGCCTTCTGCCTCAGCAAGTGTATCAATATTCAGGTGGGGATATGGCAATGTAGCTTCCCTCCAATCGGGTAACACACGTAATGGGCCCACACGAACGTAGCCCTCTGGCATTGGAGTCCCGTGAAACCTTTCCCCAGGAAGGGACGGGTAAGCCTGTGCCTCTGCAACAACATAGTCTTGTATTCTTAAGCGGCATGGCTTCAATGCCTACAAATTTACGTAAAGAATGTTATGCATATATACATTTCATCTTGAAAACATATCATCTTGAAAAGACTAGCTACAATGTCATAAACAATACTTACAGCAGACGTGTTAGGCGATGGGTCTCCAGGATTACTCGCAGTCTATGCATCAGGAGAAGAGTGGGTCGCCATAGGCTGATTGGAAGCCTGAGATGCCTGCCACCACAACAATTCTTCCTTGACCTTCTCAGCAACTACATCGTTGACCTTCTTAGGAACTATATCCTCGACTCTCTTATTCTCATATACATGGATAAAAGAAACATTAGCTTCATATTATTGAATTTACTTTTGCAGTAACATTCTAAAAAAAGAATAGGTTACCTCTTCTTGAGAAAGTCCCGCTCTGGGTTTGCGCTGGGATGGCCCAAAGAATGCTTTGATGCCCACACCAGCGCCTACACCCCTAACACGTCCAGGATGCTCTGGGTTACCCATAGCAACTGTCAATTCATCCCTTGTGCCCTGAGGGATGAACGTGCCTTGTTTCCTCTGCTCATGCAGCTTCCGCTAATCACCATCAACAGAAATTGGTAAGTTAACACCACAAATAATCAATATTCAAATGATTGCTCTAAGAGTTGTATTTTACCATTTTCGCAGCCGCCTTAGCAGTTACGGGCTTCTTTATTTCACCCTTCTTGTTTTGCCTCCCAGCTATCCAGATATCATGGCAAGGCATGGGTGTGGCAGACTCCTGAGTAGGAGCAGACTCCTGAGTAGCCACAGACTCCGCCTGTAGTCTTTGGCAAACGCTTGCATAGCCTTTTGGACCCATAGTGTGGTCATGCACATTCAGTGCACGCCTTGCTTTTTGTGCGTCACTGAGGGCCTAGTTAGTATGCACATTAATGATTTGGTTAGTAGCACTAAATGTTAATCTTGAATAGGTGAATACAATGTATATTAATTAAATTGGGAGTGACGCCTAATACCTTGAATTCTTCAGATTTTCTTGAAGCAACAAAATTGTCCCAATCTTCTTTGTCCAAGAAGTTCCATTGTTCAAGGGTTGACTTCTTCTTCTTATCACCCTCTTTTATGTATTCTCTGTTCAGATTTGTCCTATAATTCCTAAGCATCTTTCCAGCGCGTTGCATCACACATTTACGATGCAACTTTTCATCCAATGCAAACAGATTTTGTAAAATAGAAATGTTATTAACTAGTATCCAAAATAGAATTGCAAATAATAGAATTTGTAATCTACAAAATAGAATTGCAAATAATAATAACTCACGCATAAATCCTTCCATATCAAGTATTTTTTCCCCTGAGGAACTTTATGCCAATTATCATACTTAACACCACAATGGCTCCGAGTGGTACACCCAAGATAGTTTACAAAATTATTGCGGTTCATTCCAATTGCATTTCCTCCATTATCAAACTCCACAACCAATTTGGATCCACTGCCACTTAGCGCTATTAACTTCTTCAACAGAGTGATGCCCCTTTTCTTGTTAAGTGTTTGGTGATGCGCATCAAGTTGCTCCAATGCTTCAGTGGGTACATGTGCATCATCAACCTAAAATTTGACAAAAATAAACACACTGAATTAGCCCAATATAGAAATATAGGATATATGACATAACTAGAAGA
This sequence comes from Alisma plantago-aquatica, assembly GCA_963693085.1. Taxonomy (NCBI): domain Eukaryota; kingdom Viridiplantae; phylum Streptophyta; class Magnoliopsida; order Alismatales; family Alismataceae; genus Alisma; species Alisma plantago-aquatica. The sequence continues at coordinate 615,687,191 of OY856409.1, forward strand.
TAATGAATTTTATAGAAATACAGGATATGTTTTTAGAACTTACATTGGTATCCTTGCCATGCTCTTCATGGACATCATGCTCATCATGGACTTCATGCTCATCATGGACATCATGCTCATCATGGTCAGCCATCTGAAAATGTCATTAAAAAGGCAAACATTTAGCATTTGTATTAACTAGAAAAAGGCAAACATTTAGCATTTGTATTAACTAGAAAAAGGCAAACATTTGGACGGGTTTCTAGGCCAACAAACCCATTTGATGTCATTCTTATATATAATAAATGTGTACCACCTATCCCATCCTTGAACACCTAATCTCACTAGTAAGTGTATAATGTGTATTGGGTTTTCAAGAAAATTTCGGCAGCATTTCCCCGCTGTTCTCTAAGTACATATGTACTTAGAGAACAAACGGGGAAATGCTACCAAAATTTTCTCGAAAACCCAATACACATTATACACTTACATCCTAAGTGAGATTAGGTGTTCAAGAACAGTCCCAAACCGGGGACTATCCAAGATTTACTCCTAATGAGTAAATCTTGGACGGGTTTCTAGGCCAACAAACACATTTGATGTCATTCTTATATATAATAAATGTGTACCACCTATCCCATCCTTGAACACCTAATCTCACTAGTAAGTGTATAATGTGTATTGGGTTTTCAAGAAAATTTTGGCAGCATTTCCCCGCTGTTCTCTAAGTACATATGTACTTAGAGAACAAATGGGGAAATGCTTCCGAAATTTTCTCAAAAACCCAATACACATAATACACTTACATCCTAAGTGAGATTAGGTGTTCAAGAATAGTCCCAAACTGGGGACTATCCAAGATTTACTCCTAATGAGTAAATCTTGGACGGGTTTCTAGGCCAACAAACACAATAATAGATATGTACATGTTAGAGTTTCATCACAATTAATGTTAGGGTTTTTATCACAATTGATGTTAGGGTTTCATCAATGTTAGGTTTAATCAAATCAAATTAGGATGCTAGAATTTACAAGTTTAAATCTTATTTCAACATGCATCAAAATTTACTGAATTAAGTCAAACATTAGGATTAGAAGCACAAATATATGCAAGCAAAAAATTTGTTCATGTCCTAGGATTTACATAAAACATTACATGAAAATTTGTTCATATCCTTACCAACAGCAAGCACGGCCGTGGCTGTGTTGGCCTACCACGGCCGTGCTGTCCATCACGGCTGTGGTAGGCCAACACAGCCATGGTCGTGCTTGCTGCATGTTGGTAAATATCTAGGGAGAAGGAGAGGTAGCACTACCTGGAGCTAGTGTGGAGAGGACCGCCGGCGGCAGCAGCGTGTGGAGGAGCTAGAGCAGCAGTGGCAGCGACAGCAACAAACAACCGAGGGTGGGTAGTGGGCAGAAGCAACTGACGGTCAGAGAAGCAACAGGCGCCGGCCGGAGAAGCACCAGGAGAAGAAGCAGCAGCGGCGGGTGGCGGGCAGCGGTGCCGGTGAGCAGAAGAGAACCAGAGCAGCGGCGGCGAGCAGCATCAACCGATGATGGGTGATTTTGGGAGAACGGCGGTGAGCAGCAGCACAGAAGAGAAGTCGCGATGAAACATGAAGAAAGGGGGAAGAGCCGGGTATCGGGTCTATTAAGTTGATCAACGACGTCGGTTATCTACACAACTGACGCCTATTATGCTTTAGCGTCGGTTAATAGTAAAACACTGACGCCCAAATAGAAAACTTTTACCCTAAATTATTTGGCGGGAACCATTATCAACGTCGGTTATCCAAGGATAACCGACACCTAAAGTGGAACTTTTCGCGCACAATTTCATTTTAAATAGGCGTCGGTTAATAGTTAAAACACCGACGCTGTATGTGGCCCAAATTTTTTTTCGTCCGAAAATTGGATTTCACGGGCGCTTTTAGGCGTCGATCGGTTATAGTCAGCCGACGCTGAATACAAAGCGGTACCTGTGTCTGGCTGGTCTTCGAATATAGACGTCGGTTTGCCTACATAACCGACACATGATATTATAGGCGTCGGTTTTCCTTAATAACTGACGCCCAGAAAAGCGACACTGAACGCTATTTCTGTAGTAGTGATGGGTGATTGGATACTCTAGAGGGAGGGGGTAAATAGAGAAGAATGCACGTTAACAAAATTCATTAGATCTCATAAATATATCACAAGATAAGGTTTCTAAATAGGAAATTTGAGTCCAAGTAAAAGATACATAGAAAGGGAGAGAGAAATTGAACAAGCACCAAGTGACAAGCTATGTAGTGGTTCCATACTCCAAACTAGAAGTATGTCAATTCACTACCTAGAGAGGTCAACCTCTAGGATTTCTTATCCGTTGTAATCTTATATTCATTCATAATAATTACAATACATGACCTTCCAAAGGACTTACCTATCCAAGACAAGAGTCTTCAACCTACCCAAGGACTTACCCACTTGATCAAGATGTCTTCAGCCTTCACCAAGGTCTTACCCATATGTGCATCAAGTCTTTGGCCTTATAGAGATACCCATTCTTCTTGGATATTCTTCTTTTGACTTCACCTTAACTTTGAGAAGCTTTGACCAAGGACTTACCCACTTGAGCAAGGAATCTTCTTCCTTCACCAAGGGCTTACCCACTCTTACTCCAAGTCTTCAGCCTTGAATCTCTTCACCAAGGGACTCCTTCCCTTGTTCTTTTTCACCTCTCTTACCCATGAGAGAGACCCTTCATATTCATTGTTGAAATGAGAAATAGGGAGGTGGTGGAAATGAAAGCCTCACAAGATATACATTTAGGACTAGCTCTCTTACAAATCTCCTACTCACTCTAATGGATGAAGAAAGTGATTAATCTTAGAGAGATAAGAGGTTGTAGGATCACTCAACTATAGAATAGTCACCTTCATAGTGCTTGTCTAACCACGAGATGAAGCCCAAGGGGTCCTATTTGTAGTTGAGGATGCCTAAAAGCCTTTGGGAACACTTAAGGACAAATACTAGCCATTTTTTGGCTTGTAACATATATTGTTTTTATTGTTGCTACTCCACAATGGCTAGAAACACTTTTCTGCACTTTTCCATAAAGTGCTATCCATCGAGTTTCTATAAAGGTAACTCGACCAATCCCATTATGGGACAACACAAATTTAATCCATCAATCGAGTTGTCCTAGGGTAATTCGGTCGATCCACTTAAATTAGTTTTGGTCTGCAGAGGGATCTGTCGAGTTTAGTGACATGGTAACTCGACTGATCAAAACTCAATTTCAAAATCCAATAAGGATCTATCAAGTTTGCAAATCGATCAATGAATAACCTGATGTGAATTTTGGAAAATGGCTTTTAAGTGCTTAAATATTTGATTTAAGTGATGCTTATTTTTTCTAAGCTTAATTATAAGTGATACAATCATTACAAGTGATTTAAAACATGATTATAATGGATTTACATCATATTCCAAAAGTGTGCACTTGTATTGACTTTTAGTTGTCTTTTCTCCAATTTAAGATGTGCAAGTTAGGGCATTTGGAGTGTGTCTATACCTAAACTGAAATCACTCAAGTTGAGACATTAGACACAATTGATTAGAATGGTTTATTCATCATTAAAATAAGGCTTTAGTCAGTTTAGACCTTGAGTCAACATTGACCTAGAGTCAACAGTATGATTGGAAGTTTACTTTGTTTAACTACCTCTAGACCTAACATAATGTTTAGTGTAGGCATGTTTGATCAGTTTCAGTCAAGTCCTAGGAAATCACATCTTATAGCAGTTAAGAGGATTTTTAGGTATCTATCAAAAACCCAAAAGTTTGGACTATGATATCCTAAGTGTAGGGACTTTACTCTTACCACTTATAGTGATGTCAATTATGCATGTTGTTTGATTGATAGATAGTTCACAAGTGGCACTTTCTTCTTCCTAGGACCTTGCATAGTTTCTTGGTTCTCTAAGAAACAAATCATTGTAACTATTTCAACTACCAATGCTGAATACATTGTAGTTGGGAGTTGTTGTGTCGAAGTCCTATGGATGAAGAAATGCTCCAAGACTTTAACGTTTATTTTGATGCTTCTCCTATATATTTTGATAACACTAGTGCAATTAACTTGTCTTACAATCCTATATTGCATAGTAGAGCTAAAAATATAGAAGTCCTTCATCACTTTCTTTGTGACCACAATGGGAAAAAAGAATATTTATATCATGCATGTGGATATGGAGAATCAACTTGCAGACATTTTCACTAAACCTCTAGATAGAGAGAAATTTTCTTTTATTAGATCAAAACTATTTATTATTGCTCTTGATGATAATGACATTCCTTATAGCTAGTTGTTCTCTTACCTATATGTTTCTTTCTTAGAATTGATCATTTGTTGCTTGCTATGTGCTAAAATTGTCTTGTTTCTTGCTTTGTTTTGCTTGTTTTGGAAATTTTTCACAAATGACCATTTTATCACAAAATAGCACCATATGATGAGTGAAATGTGCTTCAATATGTCTAAAATACATAATAGACTAAAGAAATAATTTTTCATTGTCACCCTAGAGGCTAGGAATTAAAATTTTAAGTTTTTGGATAGGCTATTTATCAATCGAGTTGGCAACTTGACCGCTCCTAGGTTGAAGTCAAGTGTTTTCACCCGATAGGTTGAGTTTCCCAAAATCAAAACTCGGTCTATGATTGAGTTGGACCATACTTAAAAAGGTTTCAGTCAACTATTCTCCTTTTCAACTAGAGAAAAGTCGACTGATCCCTGGCTCCATCTTCGTTGACCTCCAACCATAGGTCTACGCATCCCTTTCCTTGCCTAGCCTAGTCTTCGTTGCCTTCTCCAACACCCTAATAGGTGGTTGGATGACCTGCTAGATAGGTTCTCTCCTTCTTTTAGTTGGTGTTGATTCTTAATCTATTCCCATGGCCTCCAATGGAAGGAAAAGAGTTGTTCCTGGGGATCTAACCCATCCTCATCCAATCCTAGACTTCTAACCTTTGATGACACCTTTTTTATCTCCTTAGAAGCCCTAAATCAGTATAAGGAGCTCCTTCCTAGGAACTCCTTTTGTTTTAGAGCTCTATTTTAGCCTTGTCTCCACATGACGAAGCTTATCTCAGAGATAACATAGTTGTTTTCATCCCATCACCTAGGTGCATTGTGTGTAGAACGCATGTGCTTTCACAATTCCATCACTCGCACCAAGGTGGTCCATGAGTTCTATGCCAATCTTCAATGGAACTATAACAAAATTGTGCCACCACCCAATAGCCATGTAATTCTCACTTCCATGATTTTTGAGACAAAATTCACAATCTTTGAAGATTCTTGAAATATCTATTTCAATGGAACTAAGATCATCAACACATGGAGGAAGGATTACACTGACTATTTTGACCAGCTTGACCTCGAGGCTTTCTAAAAACACTTAAATCTTACTCTCCCTGATATTTACAAGTTTTTGAAGAATCCTCAAGTACCCTATTGGAATAATTCGATCTTTCCATCCTCTTCCCTTGATCTCAGAACTGTCTGCTCACATTAGTCGTGAACTGCAATGTCCACGCAAAGAAGAATCAAACAAAAATTGTAGAAAATGCTATTGTGATCATGTACTGTCTCTCAAAGAACGTTCGAGTCAAGTGGTCCCAATACATATTACACCACATGACTTGCTTTTACTCAAGGAAAAAAAACCATGGTACCCACCCACCCGAACCCACCTTGATTTGTGGTCTTTTCCCTTTTTCTACCAAAAATTCTCTTTTCCATGATCTCAATTACATAGCTAGTTGGAAAGGAGTTTACATCAGTGATACCACTATCAAGAAGACCCTCCTAATTAACTACCTCCTCTACCACACTTGGAGCCTCCACCTCTACCGCCACCCAGGTACCTCCACCTCCACCACAACCTCGACTTGACCATGCCTCTTTATCAGTGTCCAATGAATCCCTTATGGGTTATATAATACACCACCAGGCGTACAACCTTTAGGTTCATGATCATCTCCACCGGGACCTCTTCCATATCATGTCTCACATGAACCTATCCTTCAACCTCCCCTACCCCTCCTATCAGCCCTACCCAGGCGGTGACTATGCTTCTTATGCATATAGTCACTTCTACTCGGTCCCTCCACCTACTGCTTCTGTTGCCACATATGTTATTGATGGTGGACCTTCCCCTTCCCCTAGTGTGCTTCCTCCAATGGATCCACCTTATGGCCCTATTACTACCTTGCTTGCCAATCTTAGGACCTCTACTCTCACCTTCTCATAAGCACAGAAGTTACTTGCTCTTGGCATGTCGTGGGAGGAGCAAAATGCCAGATGTCCTAGTTGTAGTTTTGGTCCTTTCGCTAATGAGGAGATGTTGGACCAGGCTGATGAGGATGTTGTTGATGATGATGAGGGAACTAAGGATGATGTCTCCAATGTTGGTTCTGACGATGACTTCACGGGTGCCTCTAGAGATGATGTCAAGGATGCTACTACCTTTGTTGCACCTTCAGATGGAGATGAGGATTACGAGCCTAAGGCCAACGATGATGATGTGGATGATGGCACTATTGATATCGATATCATAGATGTTTCTTAGCTATTTTAGTTCATTAGTGTTGAGTTGCTTATCATATCTATCATTTTAGATTTGTTTGTACTAAGACATTTGGTGCTGAATCTGAGGCCTACTAATTTATCATCTGATGATTAATCGTATCATTTTATGAGAACATATTTTAGTGTTGTAATCTTATTTTTATGTACCTGAACTCTTTTGTTGACTATATCTTATGAGTTTGAGGTATGTTGTCCCATATTTTGATTATGAAATTAGATTGATGGTTCTTTGTTCTTCATATCTATTCAATGTGTGCTATACATGGTTCATTGCTTTAGCTTGTGTTTGTGGAGAAGACATGTTTTTTAGCTCTGCTACCTCACTGTATTTTTGAGATGACAAAGGGGGAGAAGTGCTTTCAACCATATTTCTTTAATGCTTATATGATCCTTTATTTATCAGTTAGATACATATCATGTGACTTCCTAGAGGTTCATATAGTATGTATGTGCTATGGTTATTTGTAGAAAGACTAACCATGTAGATGGTAAGCATGAACTGACGGGGAGCAATTCACATTGTTCATTCATGTATCCCCTTGCAATTCACAAGGTAAAGGATTTAACTCTAACATCCTTTCTCAAATGTAAAGGTTCAAAATTTCATTTCCTTTTCAAAATGTTTAGGAATTGTTTGTCATTGTCAAAAAGGGGAGAATGTTGACCTAAGTATTACACATTGTCAATATTTTGATAATGACTTAACAATTCCATTCATATGTATCTGATATGTTTGTTAAGATTGATTACAGGCATTAGGTACAAGAAAAGGATCAAATCGCTCAAGCCCTAGCTTGGTTTACTTCAAGTCAAAAGCAATGCAAATGTGCAATTTGGGAAAACACTCCAAATCACCTTAGAATAATTTTGTAATCATTTGTATTGATGATATGACTTGTAAATACGATGAGAAAAAACCAAGGACACTTAATTCAAACATTTGATCAGTTAAACATCATTTTGGAAAATTCATAAAAGCACTTTATCGGTCGAGTTACAATCTCGACCAATCCTTAATGGATTTTAACAATGATGTTGATCAGTTGAGTAGTCCATTTACAAAAATCAAACGATGATCACTCTGCCCAAAATGTATTTAAGTGGATCGATCGAGTTGCCATGTTTCCACCAATTCAAACTCGGCTAATGGTTTAAATTGGTCTTGTCACATAGTGTGATCGGTCGAGTTATCTATATTCAAACTCTACCAAATGCACTATACGGAAAAGGCAAAAAAAGTGAATCTCACCATTGGAGAGTTGCAAAACTCAAAAAACATAGCTGTTGTAACCCTCCAAAGGGACAAAAAACATTCATAAGTGTTCCCACACTCTAATGGACACCCTCGGATATAAGTAGGACCACTTGGAATTCATTCCAAGTTTGCTCATTCATGCTATTCAAGGTCCTTTCTATAGTTGAGTGTTTTGCATCTACTTGATCCCCTTTCTCCCTCTTGATTACACCTGAATTTTTCATTATGAGTGAGATAGTTCTTGTTTGAAGAGAGCTACCCATTTGTATGCTTATAAATCTCTCAAGCTTCTTATTTCCCATCCCTTTCTTCAATATTTTTGATTGGTGAAAGATTCTCCAATAACTAGAGAGAATCAGATTCACTTTAGATCCCTAATCAAGTAGGGATTGGTCTACATGACATCCCCCTTTGTATCTATGTATGAGTGGGGCTCCTAGGTCATTCATCTTCATAGGAAGTCAGTGTTCGATGATAGAGCTCACTTTTTCAATCAACTTCATTTTCTTAGGTATCCTCCTTGTTGACTTCCTCTTGACAGTAGATAGTTCCTTGAGAAATTTGGCATACGATGGGATTTTCTTGATAACATCCAACAAAGGGATATTCACCTTCAATTGTTGAAAAATCTCTAGAATGTCAATATTGTTCTTCCGCCTCCTTTTTATTGCTAGGGGCTCACCAATGATTTAGGGAATGGTGGCTCACTTTCTTTTTTGTTACTTGCATGAACATGATTTTTGTGTGGTATGCCATGAGGTGGAATACTAGCGATGGTAGAACCTGCAAATGGAGTTTAGAAGGAACACATGGTATCACATGCTCAACATGAGGTGTTATAGAATCATAATTAGCAATTTCAATCACTACATCACCCTTGTGATGCGTTTTTCTTATCTCATCAACATTTCATTAGGTTTAGGTCTACTCAAGAGATCTTCCACTCCTTAGAATTGTCACGTCACTACCTTGATCATGGTGAAGAGGGGGAGCTTGTTTTGGTTTTAATGGAGTTGGAGGTATACATTGGTATTGAAATTGAGGTGGAGAATAGAATTGAGCTTGGTAGGTGAATTGGTGGGAAGGTTGTAGTGATGGAGGTGGTGGATGCGTATAAGGCTTAGGATAGCCTTGAAATTGATAAATGAGCCACACTAGCATAGGAAGTGGACTATACAAAACTTGAGAGTAATGGATTGGTCCACTTGCTTCATTGAAGTTCATTACAGGTTGCGAGGACAGTTTTTCTTCCACTTGTAGAGAAAGAATTGAAGGGAGATGGTCTACTTTTTGCTAAAGCTTTGTCACATTCTTTTGCACATCATCAAAGCCTTTCAAACTAGATAGAAATTCCTCCTCAAACCTTGAGCTATATCTTGGACTTTGTTATTTTGGGTAGCTATAAGGAGGGTTTTTTCACTTCTTCACCGAAGGACTCAACAAAATTAACAGAGTGCCAAGAAACACTTTCCATTTGATTCTTCATAAATCTCACCATTTTTCTAAGAATCTTCACATTTGTGGACTTGAATCACTAAGAGTTGGAGATGTCACACCAAAGTGGCAGTCACCATCACTCATCATGCTAGAAGTTCGAATCATTAAACTTTCTACCAAACAAAGGCCATGTCTCTTACAGTGGCTCAGACATAAAAGCTCATCCACAAGAAGAATACATTGTAGCCTGACTCACTTGAGATAGATTGGAGTAAAATGATTGAACAAGCTGCTACAAAGGAATCTCATGGTGTGAACACTCTCTCAACATCTTCTAAAATCTCTCCTAGGTGTCATGGAATTGCTCATTACCCACTTGTTTGAAACTCACTATGACACACCACATTTGTGTAAACCTTGCAATGGAGTAGAATTTACTTAAAAAGCCATTTTTAATCTCTTCCCTTTTTCACATATTCCAAACTTACAATGTCCCTTATCAAATCATACCAATATTTGCCTTTGCCTTTGTGGGAGAATGAGAATAAGGTCAACTTGCTTGAGTCATCAATGGCTATCAACATCCTGAAGGTTGATCATAGTTCAAGAACGGAGTCCAACTGCTTGTAGGGGTTCTCAATCTTGAGTCGTAGAAGGTGGGAAAGAGCCCAAGAAGACTTGGAGGGATGGAGAAATGCTCCCCTGGCATTTGATCAACTTTATTAGCAATTGGCAATTTGTATTTAATAGGAATAAAGTATTCTTGGAGTGTCTTGTAAAGTGCATTTTGTCCTTACATCTTATCTTCCTTGGGTTCCTTGTCGAGTGCTCATGGCACAACCAATCAAAAGAGTACAAGTTAGCAAACCAATATACACAAATGATGCAAAGAATAAATAACAAAAATGATGAGTACAGTAGGAAAAGATCAAAGAAAAATTAACTATCTACGTTGAGCGCCTTTCTCCCCAGAAAATGTGCAAGAAAGCTTTGTGTGTTTCACAAATGTGGACAAGTAAACTGAAAAAAGACAGTGCCAAAGGGGAGAGCCAACACCACACATATGTGAAAGCTATGGAGCTTTCTATCGACAGTAAGGGTGCCAGAAAGCATGGTGCGTCTTTCCCAGCCTCGAGGTTTACACACCTAAATCTATTCAGTTTTAATAAGATGCACACATTGAGGAACTTGAAAACACTTGTGACATTTCAAAAATTTTTATGGGCCTAAAATGACAAACCCACTTAGACAAATACACTAACCCGCAAGGGCATGGGGTCATGTTATAATATAGGCAAGCGACAAGAATAGGGTCAATCCATAAGGAGAAAAGGGGGTACTAGAGAGTAGTTAGTTTTGGCTAGGTTCCTACTGTGACATCTAGAGTTGAAGGGTTTGATGGTTGATTTTGAGTTAAATATACTAATATGGTTCAAACAAGCACTTAAAGGAGAACAACAATCAAAACCTAAATTATCAGAGACAATTAGTTCTACTAAGCAAGGAATGACAAAATAAGTAAGAAAAGAACAAGTTGCACTAACTAAATAAAGGAAAGAGCTAATACTAGGAGTAGACTAGCAAACTAAGAAAAATAGAAATTAAATACCTAGATTAGAAATAAAAAGGAAAGAATAAGTCAAGAAACATATTAAGCAAGTACAGAGCTAAACAAGTAAAGACTAGCTAAGCAAGAAAAGAATTAGGGTTTTAATGCAATAAGGGAAGTGTGGGAAGTTTAGGGGAATGCACTTGTCAATTGGGTTGAGTGTGATAATATGTAAACATTATTATTTCATTTAGAGTACCAAAAAAAACATCAATTTATATGCTAATGAATTACCCTAAACTACTAATGGGCCATAGATAGGGTAGGTGTGTGTAGGGGAACTAGTCCCTATCACCTCCTACCCACCCTTGTGAGGCTCACTTAGATTAGGATTTAGTTGTAATTAAATTAGTATCTAATAAAGCCTAGGTTTCTAGGATAGGAACTCTTAGGATAATTGGGGCCAAGAGTAGTAATGGAAGGTGGAAGTGAGGTTTTAGAACTCACATCACCTACATTCTAGCCTCGATAAGACTGCAAGATAATTACACTGAATGCTTCTATACTAGCTGCTTATATCTCTCACCTAGGTGAAGGAGAATTGATTAGCGTGCAGGAAGGTGAATAACTAACTAGGAATCCCTAAATTTGGTCTAGGAGCAATTCCTAAACAGAGCCAAATATAAGCAATTATCCTAGAATCTAGGTGATTTCAAGCACAAACCACAAATCAATTTATGGGAAATGAGACAGAAATAGATCATCATCATAAGAAAATGAAATCACAATGTTTACATTTAACTATCCCCCAACATGATACATTTACACAATGTCTACATGTTCTCCTCCCTCCTCCACGGTGGAATGACATGGAATGGTGATGGAAAGTTGTCAAAATACTTGAAGATTAGGATTTTGGTGGTGGAAATGGTGAAATGAAGTGGAAATGACGTGGTATGGATAATGGAAAAATGTGGAGATAAGTGGTCATAGAAGGTAGCTAACCTCGTGCTCTAGCCGCCACCCAAGTATATATAGGTGGTGGGGAAGAACTAGGTCAAGTGGAGGGTAGAATGGGTAATGCAGTAGAGAAAATTGGGTTGGTTTTCAAGTTGCACATCTATGCTAGGAGGCACGACCATGGTGGGTAGTGAGTATAACGGCCATGGTGGAATGGGATGACCAAGTTGAAAAATGGTGAAAATGATAGGTTGTTTTGGGGGTTGTGAATGACTGGTAGAAAGCTCACGATGATCACCACGACTATGATGGATAACTAGTTGCACGGTTGTGGAAGTCCACTAGTCCGTTCTAGGCTAGTGCTTGAGTTGGTCGTTCCTAGAAGCATGCTTGTTCTATGTCTTCTGACACTGGCTAGTGATGGAGCCTCCACTCACGTGAAGTTGCGTGCACCACTAAAAATCCTAGAGATAGTAAGTTCTAAGTTTAGCCTTTAGTGTGCTATAATAAGATCTACACCCACGTATGCTAAGATATGTGGAAGTCTTATCGTAGTATAGTAAAGGGTTGAATCCACGAGACAACGGTCTTGTTAAGAGTTTAACAAGATGGAAAACGTAATAATTCTACTTATCTACTTAAAGGTTGATATATAGATCGAAGAGTCAATTTGATGATTAAACTAAAGTGCAGAGTAAAATAAATGGCAGAAAAGTAAATTTGAGGTTGTAAATGATATTTTGGGAAACCACTAGGATGTGACCAAGTTTTACCACCACTACACATGGATCAAAACATACATCATAATAACATGGCTTGTAAAGAAAAGGGGTCTAAATAGTTAGTATCTTTGTAGACTTAGCTTCCTTTTAGATAACTAACTATGAGAAACACGGGAGTATTGCAATGCCAGCCATCCCCAAATGAATGGTCACTTACTTTGCATCGCTCCCCTCACAAACTGTGTTCCTCCACCTATTAAGGTTGTACTTTCATATGTCAACTGATTCCATTTGATAGTATGAAAGTACAACATTGGGGGTGAGTTTACGACACTCCTAGAGAAACATTCCTAGATACCAAACATATGTATGGTGACTACATACATCAAGAACAAACATGCAGTTGATATTCGAATCTAAAAGTACAAACGTAGACAATTCGCACTAGTAGATAATAGATAACACAAGTTGGTGTTCAAACAACTAGCATTCATTAAACGATTGATGTTGAACCGAAAAGATAACATTTTTTTCTATTCCAAACTCATGAATTACAATGTATGAAATGAAAACATGGGTAGCGGGGCTACTCCCCACACCCTAGTGTATGGGACTATTGCTCATTGCAAGAACAAAGAAGGAGGCGAGAAGAGAGAAAGAAAGCATCATCTCCACATAGGACGGAGGAAGGTCGACCCCTTGTAGTAGAGAGCAACTATCTTCACACCACGTGGTTGCCTTGATGAAGAATCCTTCACTTCCCACCTTTTGTGTCGATGAGAGAGGAAGTAGCTTAAGGATGGAATATGGATCTTGAACCGGCATCCTTGGGGTGAAGGATGAAGGATGAATAGCTATGGAGTGGTTGGGGCAGCCTCTGGATGTCTAAGAATTGATCCCTAATGAGGACCCCTTGGGTCCTATTAATAGGATGCAAAGGGGTCTTAAACGGTCTTGAGTTATTTGGATTCAAACGGTTTGGAGACCGTTTGGCTTTTGTTCGGTCTTGGGACCATTTGGGTTCATATGGTCTTGGGACCATTTGTCTTCCATTCGATCTTGGGACTGTTTGGTCTTCATGTGGTCTTGGGACCGTTTGGGTTCCATACGGTCTTGGGACCGGTTGGCCTTCATAAGGTCTTGGGATCATTTGGGTTCCATACGGTCTTGGGATAGGTTGGACTTCATACGGTCTTGGGACCATTTGGGTTCCATACGGTCTTGGGACTGTTTAGGTTCAAACGGTCTTGGGACCGTTTGGCTTCCATTTGGTCTTGGGACCATTTGGTCTTCATGCGGTCTTGGGACCATTTGTCCTTAATACAGTCTTAGGATCATTTGGGTTCCATATAGTCTTGGGACCGGTTGGCCTTCATACGGTCTTGGGACCGTTTGAGTTCTTTTTCAATTTTTTGTGTTTTTTTGTAAGAAGAAAGGGGAAAATATCATTTTATTGGTATATTCACGATAAAGCGGAAAGTTAATTATTCTATCTAATTTATCTAAGAAAGAGTATGGAAAACTAAGAAAAAACAAGTAAGATAACATCACAAAATGGGAGGTTATAACCCCCCCCCCAACTTAGAGTCTAGCTTGTCCTTAAGCTGGACAGAGCTAAGGCACGTAGTGGCGAGGTGATTTTATTTAGTGAATATTTCCATATTCTTGCTTCAATTCTAAACCAGAGATCTCCCAGGGTCTTATCGGGGCTTCTAATTGCACTAACGCTTTCAGGTATCCGGAGTTGCGTGGATCTCAGGTTTCTTCCGTGTCACATAACTTGCATTGGGATCACCTTTTCCTTAATCGCATTCTATGCATGTCTTTGACTCTAAGCATTTTTATACTGCTTTATAGATTCTACCGAAAGATAAGATGGGTACGAGGGTTTTCTTGAAGGCTTTCGGTGTAATTCCCCCTTCGAGGGGGGGTTATCTATACTTCATGATTATACACGAAAGATCCTTTTTTTGGCTCTCTCTTTAGCCCTATGTCTCTTATCCCTAGGAGGTCTTCCTCCACTAGCAGGTTTTTTTCGGAAAACTCTATCTATTCTGGTGTGGATGGAAGGCAGGCCTATCAGGACCTCACTATCGGGTGCAACACATCTGCCTTTATGAGGGTAGCTGAATGTACCGGCCGGGCGAGACCTTTATCAGCTTCCATATATTTGGAGACCTTGGGATCTCACTACCGGGTGCGACACATCTGCCTTTGTGAGGGAAGCTAAATGTACCACCCAGTCAAGACCTTTATTGGCTCTTCATATAGTTTCTTATGCATGGCACAACTCTCATGTTTTTATTCAACACTCTGGCTTTTATATATATACTCATCGGTTTAGGAATAGGGTATTTTAGGGATTTTATTTGGGATGCCAAGACTCTTTTTGAAAAGAAGAAAATTGTTCCTTGGAGTTTCTCGTCATGCACTTGTTTTGATTTTTATACTTGGTGGTCCACCTGTGAGGTTCCTTGACTTGGATTTCACCTGGTTCCCTCTCGTCCTTGAGAGCATTTGGCTTGTTTTGGCCACGATGCTATCCTATGGAGAGTCTGACATAGAATTGAAGCAAAAGTATGAGAATCAAGTATGAAAGTGATTTATCAATTCACCATTACATGCCTAGATGCTACTTATTTAATTTTTTCTGAGGACTACTATGTTTCTAATTTAGCTAGAGGTGTCCCTTTTCCAAAACGAATGTTTACTTATGTACATTAGTTATTCTATCAAAGAAATTATCAGAAGAACTAATTGTTAGAAAAAGAAAAGAAATTGTACGAAAGTAAAAGAAAGAGTGGAGTGTAGAAGGTTTGAAAATAATACCTCGCCCTTGCCCAGTGTACCCCCCCCCAACTTATCATCCACTCTGTTGTCAAAGTGTCAAGGTGATAGGTTGAGAAGTACATCGGCAAGGGTATCACGGTTCTGTTAATCCCTTGTTTGCTCCATACCATCATAGGATATTAGCTGCAAAATTTCCACGTAAAGCATGATAATCCATGTCCTTCATGTCCTCCATGTGCTTACCGAGGACAGTAAGGGTATACATCCAGTAAAGGACGTGGAAACCATAGTCGTTAGATTCTCTAATCTGCTAGAGACATCTGTGGCAGAAGGTTGGGCGGTGAAAATGATAGTTGTTGTACGCCTTTGTGTGCTTGTCGAGAAGATCATGTAGTCGTTCGGCACTGTCCTTCGCCACTTCATCCATGGGCATCTTTGCTGTCACATCATACTATTTTTGGTTTAGATCAAACTGGATGTCGAAACTATTGTAGATGATTTTCGTTCCTTCATGTAGGTTTGTTGCCAGTAGCATCCAATGCTCAGAGTCCAGAAAAGGAAGCATGATGAACTTCAGAGTTGTATGTTGAAGATATGAGATAAGTGCCTCTGTGGTTCCAAAGTTCTTTGACCCTAGTAGATCATCCTTCATGTATGTTGATGCCATATAAACCGAAGGTTGGTCCCGTGTGAGGAGAAATTGGTATGCAATCATCAAGCTCATGGATAAAGAACATTTCATCTGTACGATTTCACGGAGTGAATCTACCATTACTAGGATGTTCCCGTCGAGGAAAACAAGCTCATCGTTCTCTGCATAAAGCCGAGATATGATGAGTCTGAGTTCATTATCAGACAGACTCTTGCATGCAGCAAGGTCGAAGTTGGGAAATGTTGGTTGTATGGCAGATAGAGGTACCATTGGTTGGGATAATCCGTTGATGGTGGCCCCGGTTAACAAATCGATGTCCCCCTTGTCATCCACCATATCGAAAGTATAAGGATCACAATGGCATTGTTCTGGGACCTTGGCGATCTGTTGTTGCTTTTTCTCCTACTCCTTGAGAATTTTTCTGTATGGACGCTTTTGCGGACATTGGATAGAAGAAAAAAGGTATCGAGGGACTTCGTCTTGTGCCATACTCGGGTCCTTGAATAACTGTCTTTCACAAATAAGCTCCATGGTGTAATGTCCTCATAGAGAGTGCATATCCTCTGTGGCTAACTCAGTAAATGGGATTTGTCTATTGAGTGCTTCTGTGAATCTTATAGTATAGAAAGCACAATCCCTTGAACCTTCTAGTGTTTGGACTGTTGGGTTGATGATTTGGAACCAAGGTTGGTTCCAACCATGCCGAAGGGGTGGGCAGACAGCCCATATTACTTTGAGAAGCCGGAAAGGAATGCATCGTGCTTCTCCAGCTTCTAAACCAACAAAATTAATGTGTCTGGCCTTTAGCTCAGTAGCGCAGAAGTTGTACACCTTGGCATCGCAGGCCTCGATGTCAAAAATCCTTAGCAGCCAGTGGTCGGAAATTCTAAAGGGCACTGAAATGTAGCGTGCCTTTTGTGCAAGGCCAGTTCGCAGCTGCTCAATGGAGTTTGCTAGTAAGTCCTTATGTAATAAGCTTAAGGATAGAGAAGGTGAAGCACTGAAAATAGGATGCAACTTTTTTGGGATCCGGAATTCCTCAATAGAGTTGTCAAGGAGGACACAGAAGATATCCATCTTCACCGTCGATTGTGGTCAAAGGAGGATACGAAAGTCTTCTTGTGTCAACTTGTGCTTTGTCTATGTATTGTTGTAGATGATGTCCCCCCATTCTTGACATCGTCTACAATAGTGTTCAGGATGAAGATGTCTTGAACATATAATGTAGAGATGTCCGCCATGTCTAGGTCATGCATTTTGTTAGGTAGAGGTGGTGGCGGGGGAAGGTTTTGTGGTGGAGGCAGTGAAGTCTGCTCACTATCGTACAAAAGTTAAGGCAGATCTTCATCCTTTTCAGAGTCATCTCCAGAGTTGAGTCTATCATCAGTGTCGAGACTCACTCTGTCAGATTCCTCCTGTTCTGGGGGGAGGGGTGCAGATTGCTCCGGAGAAAAATGTTGATGAATGGTTGTTGTGGGTGGGATAATGCTAGTTTCCATTATGCATTGTTGAAACTCAACAAAAGTGGCTTCTTTTACAACGTCCCCTAGGGATCCCATAGCTGAGAAGTTAAAGAATTGATCCCCATATGACATCGTTACATTGTCATTATTATTGGGGAACTTGGTATCTTTGATTCCACCTTCTTGGTGGTCTCTATTGTTTTCCTTCTTTGCAGGTTCTGCCCCTTGTGGTGCCCTCCCCAGCATTGCCTGGGTCAACGGGATGATCATCTAAGGAGGAGTTATCGTCGTTGGAGTCATCCAAGGAATCAGAATCCTCATCATCATCCTTGCTTTCATCTTCATTATCATATGTTGCCTTATCTTTTATCTTCTTTATCGAAGTTTTCTTGCACTGTTCGATGGATAGCTTGTATTTCATCGAGTACCACTTGTACATTCTTGTGGGTTTCGAGCAGTGCATCGCGACTTTCTTTAAGATCAGTATATCTCACTTCTGAAGAGAGGAGTTGTGTTGATAGATTTGTTACTTATGCATGTAGATGATTGATTTCATTGGTTGATTGCTCTTCTAGGCAGTGGATGAGCTGTATGAGGTTGCAGTTGATGTCATCTAAGTGTGTGCTTAGGGCAGTTTGTTGCTGCTGAAACTCACAAAGGGTCTCAGACAGAGGTTGAGTTTTCTTAGAGACCCTGTCAACTTGCTGATCCAACGCTTCTTGCTGGCCTTTCATCCCAAGTACCAACTCTGGCAGGTGTTTTAAGCAGTCGTCGATGCATTCGACTTGCTTGGTCGTTGCTTCCTTCCTTTATTGAATGCTTGAGAGAATGTCTGGAAAGGCGTGGTTCTACTCATCAATCTTGGAGACTTGTGTAACAAGCCCCTACATACAAGAAAAAATGGATTATAATATGTTAGAAGGGTCGGTGAGGAGGTTTCGAATGGCATCAAATTGACGTATGAATTCCTCACCAACTTGTGAAAAGGGGACCCCAGAGATGGATGGGTGGGATGGCTGGGGTTGAGGTGAGAAGGTGGTAGTGCCTTGCGAAAGAGACACTATTGATGGACTTGCGAATTGCGTGGTGACTGTAGATGGAGTCACTAGCGGTGTCAGGGTGGTGGAAAATGAGAAGGGTGGTGACATCTCAGGTGAAAAAGGTGGGACCAAAAATGCCGAGGTGAAAGTGGTTGAAGTGAAGGTGAGATCGGGCATCAAGGTGGAGAATGGGACACCCGAAGAGAAAATGAGTGAGGCAGAAGATGTGGGTGAAGTTGTGGTTGTGGAGAAAGAAAATGTGGTGGGCATTATTGTGGAAAATGGTGGAAAGGTGGTGGATGGCAGAATGGTGGAGGGTGTTAGTGTTGTGGTAGTGTTTCTAGAGGTAAGCCCAACATCCAGATCAAAGATGAAGGGTTCTGGTGTTGGGTGTACTATGTTCTCAGCACTGTATGGTGGGTCAGCCTCTAGGTTGATCTTTGATGTGGGCATCCCCGATTGCTGTTGTTGTTGTATGTGTAGCTTTGAAAGTCATGTCACTGGTAATTTTGTTGGTCTTGTTGTTGGGGTAGTGACGCTATGCTCTATCTGCCCTGTCTTTGTTTTTGTCTCATTTTCTTTGACTGAAGCTAGGAGGTTGGAAATCTCCTCTTCAGTGAAGAGAAGCTTTTCTTTGTCATAATCAGCCAGTTCTGGAAGCGGTAGTAGTATACGGGAAGCTTTGATAGTTGGGCAGAAGATATAATGAAGTCTGGAATCCTTCTCCATTATGATATATGAGTTCTTTAAACTCTGCTCATTTGTAAGGATGTCACCCTTTATTACAGTGCATTTTGGGAGTGGTTTGTCCATCTTGAGGTATTTCAAGATTGATGTTATGTTACCCCCCCATGCAGATTTCTTTTCCAAGGGAGTAAGCTGAGTGTTTATGTATCAGATGTCGTATGATGTTGACCGACAGCCCTTTGAGAATGGACCATAGGATAAAGAGATCGGAAATAATAACGTTCCCACACTCTGTCCTAGGGAAAATGCTGATTATAATGATTTTGTGCAGAGTGTGCACCAGGCCAGAATGTATGTTAAAGGCCTTGCAGGTCTTCGCCTCATAGGTTGGAATCCTCGTCAAAGACTTCCAGAAGGTGTGCCTGTTGAACTGGGAGTGGTCCAGGCCTACCTCTTTAGTCTTCTTCAATTGATGCTGGTTGTTGATGAAGATCTCATTCAGTGTGTTCTCAGTCAAGACAACTTTGTTTCCAAAAAGTGAGGTTACCAGCCTGCGATCACCTTCATCCTTCCATTTATCCTTTGCATCCATGATTTCTTTGTTGAGGTATGTGAAGAACTCTATCGTGGGCTCAACATCCATGATTCACGTTGTCCAGCAAGGCGAGAACTCTGTCGTAGATTCCCATGTTCTTCAGTACGTTGGAACAAACGTAATTTGTTGGTTGCAGTACTTTGTCACCAGCCGGGAGGTTTTGGATGTACAGATCAACTGATGCTGGTTCTACGGTGGTGGTAGCAGGAAAGGTAGCAGTAGGGGTGGCATGTCCTCCCAGGATTTGTTCTCTCGCAGTGGAGGGTTGGACTTGCTTTCGTGCCCATTTCTTGGTTGGTTGTTCTGCGGTAGCCTCCTGGGCCTTCCTTTTTCCCTTGGATTTGGTGGACGGGGATTCCTCCTCAGAATTTGGTTCGTATTCTGAGCCTTCGTTGGTGGAGGAAATCTCTTCGACCTCTTCAATTGGATCGTCTACTCAAGGGCAAGGATGACCGTGGGCAAGTTAACTTTTGATGGAGTTTTTCCAATTTGTTCACATATGTCAAGGATGTGCTGAAGCTTGGAGTGACGCACTAGGAGCTCTTCGCGGGATTCAACAATTTCTTTTGCTGGTGATGTCATTCTGGAAAATTTGAACAAGAGATCATGTATGTTAGATTGAAATGGTAAAGATAATAGATTTATGAAAAGAAAATGCAACATTGTGTAAATTTCATTGTTTTTTAGGTTTTGAAAGAACCAAATGGTTTTGTTGACCATTTGGGTCCAAATGGTTTTAGGACTGTTTAGTTCCAAATGGTGTAAAGATGTTTGGGTCCAAACGGTTTCACGACCGTTTGTGTCCAAACAGTCTTGAACCCAAACGGTCTGTATGATATGAAACTGTTAGGAAGGTGAAGCGGCAGAGGCGGAAAGTGACTAAAGCGGCGGTGTAAAATGGTGCAAACGACGCCGACGACATAGGAATCAGTGGTGGTGATAGAGGCATCAGCAATGATAATGGTGACGATGAAAAGAATGAGGCGAAACACGGTGTAGCGTCGACGACGAAGGTGATAGCGACAGTTTCTGTAGTCTACCTTGCTGCTAGCAACAAAGAGAGTGAAACGGAAGAGAAGGATGGTGCAGCGTACATGAAAGGTCCTAGAGATCGTGGTGAATGCGGAACGGAACAGCGTGAATAGAGAGAGCGAGAGGTGATGGAGGTGGAAATCATGCAAGAGCAGGAGAACTGGGAGGAATGTAACAAAAATCACGTGAGAGAGAAATTTTGAGAAATGGAGGGAAAGAAAAAGGGAGGGGCAGGTGATATTTATAGGAAAAGGAGGGGTGGCGGTACAAATTCTCATGAGAAAACGGTTTCGAGACCATTTGGATCAAATGGTTTCGAGACCGTTTGGGTCCAAACGGTTTCGAGACCGTTTGGATCAAACAATTTTGAGACCATTTGAGTCCAAACGGTTTCGAAACCATTTGGATAAGATTATTTTGGTTTTTGTTTTTTGGTTTTTTATATTTTTATATTTGTTTTAGTTGCTTATGTAAATTTTATATTTTCTGAATAGAGATGATAGGTTTAAAATAAGAAGTTAAGAAAAATAGAAAATTGTCAAAACAAAGCCAAACAAAATGGGAAAGTGATACTGAGTTTTTGGGTTGCATCCCAAGTAGCACTTTGGTTTTACGTTGCTGGCTCGATAAAGTTCTAGTTTGGTTATGTCGATGCAGTTGGATCATGAATCTCAATGGTTAGTCTTGGAGTTTTATCGGATGGAGTATAGTATTTCTTCAGTCTATGACCATTAACAATTCTTTCTCCTCCATTGTTATCGAAAATGATTACAACTCCAGTTGGGTAGATGTGCTTGATGGTGAATGACCCAAATCATTTTGTGCAGAGTTTCCCAGGAAACATTTTGAGTCTGGAATTAAAAAGGACTTTATCTCTGACAATGATATCTTTCCTCTTAAGGTGGCTATCGTGCCACATCTTGGTTTGTTCTTTGTATATCCTAGCACTTTGATAAGCAGTCATTTGTAGTTCCTCTAGTTCTTGTAATTGAAGTTGTCTGTATTCACTAGCACTTTTGAAGTCAAAATTCAATTGTTTAATGGCCCACCAAGTGTTGTGTTCCAATTCGACTAGGAGATGGCATGACTTCCCATACACCAAATGAAACAGTGTTGTTCCTATTGGTGTTTTGTAAGCAGTACGATATGCCCAGAGGGCATCGGGAAGTTTGGTGGACCAATCCGTGCGGTTTCTGTTGATAGTTTTCTCTAAGATAGCCTTCAATTGTCTATTTGAAACTTCAACTTGGCCGCTATTCTACGGATGATAAGGTGTAGCGACCTTATATTTTACTCTTTATCTTTGTAGAAGAGCTTCAAAGCTTCTTTCTAAGAAATGTGACCCTCCATCGAATATAACCGTTCTAGGGACTCTGAATCTAGGAAAGATGATATCCTTGAGCAGCTTAATCACTAGCTTAGAGTCACAAGATACAGTGGGTATAGCTTCTACCCATTTAGAAACATAGTCCACAACAACCAAAATATAGGAGAATCCATAATATGGGGAAAATGGACCCATATCGTCTACTCCTCATACATCAAAAAGTTTGATCTCCTGCCACAGAGTTAGTGGCATTTCGTTTCATTTCGATATCCCTCTAGACAGTTGACATTTATTGCAAGATTGCACAAATTCATGGGCATCCTTCGCTATTGTTGGCCAAAAGAATCTAGACTGTAGGACTTTAAGGGCAGTCTTTTGCAAACTCATGTGCCCTCTAGTGGGGCCAGAATGACAATGTTCTAAGACTGGATTAATTTCTTCTTTAGGGAGACAACGACGGAATAATCTGTCAGTGCATAAGCGTAAAAGATATGGTTCATCCCAAAAGTATTGATTGACATCATGAAGAAATTTCTTTCTGTCGTGGTAGGAAGCAGCAGGGTGGACAATTCATGTAGCCAGATAGTTTACTATATCGGCATACCAAGGAAACCCAATGGCAACTTTCATGAGTTGACCATCGGGTAGAGAGTCTCGGACAATTATATTGTCTTCATCTTGAGGCTCAATATGACTCAAGTGGTCGGCGATGACATTTTCTACCCCACTTTTATCTTTTATTTCCAAATTGAATTATTGAAGCATCAACACCCTGCGAATAAGTCTGGGTTTTTCATCTTATTTATGGATCAAATATCTTATTGCGGAATGATCTGTGTTACTATGACTTTTGATCCAATTAGGTAAGAACGGAAGTTTTCAAAAGCGTAGATGACTTCCAAGAACTCTTTTCTGTAGTTGTGTAGTTCTTTTGGGCTTCATAAGGAATTTTTTATGCATAATATATCACATACGGTTGATTATCTATTCTCTGTCCTAGTACTGCACCGATAGCGTAGTCACTGGCGTCACACATTATCTCAAAGGGTTGTGACCAGTCAGGGGCTCTTTGTATAGGTGCAGAAACTAGGGCATTCTTTAAAGTCCTGAAACTGTGTAAGCATTCTTGATCAAAATTAAAATCCACATCTTTGGTCAACAAGTGGGTCCTGGGATTTGCTATTTTTGAAAAATCTTTGATGAATCTTCGATAAAATCTGGCATGGCCTAGGAATGCTCATACCCCTATGATGTCTTTTGGTGGTGACAATTTGGAAATGACATCTATTTTTTCCTGGTCTACTTCAATCCCTCATTCACTTACCTGATGTCTGAGGACAAGACCTTCTGTCACCATAAAGTGACATTTTTCCCAGTTAAGGATCAGATTTGTTTCCTCACATCTTTGTAGGACCTTACTGAGATTAAGTAGGCAGGTTTCAAAAGAATATCCATAAACTGAAAATTCGTCCATGAAAACTTCCATGATGGATTCAGTTAGCCCTGCAAAAATGGAGGACATACACCGCTGGAATGTAGTAGGTCCATTGCATAGCCCAAAGGGCATCCTCCTGAAGGCATAGGTTCCAAAGGGGCAGATAAAAGTTGTTTTTTTCCTAATCTTCTGGGTGGATCGGAATTTGGTAAAATCCTAAATAGCCGTCCAGATGGCAAAAGAACTTTTGGTGGGCTAGACGTTCAAGGACTTCATCAAGTAAAGGTAGAGGGAAGTGATCTTTTCTTGTTGCCTTGTTCAGTTTCCTATAATCGATGTACATTCTCCATCCAGTAACAGTACTTGTGGGTACCAATTCATTTTTATCATTCAAAATGACAGTGGTTCCCTCCTTTTTAGCGACCACTTGGACTGGACTAACCCATTGAGAATCAGAAATCAGATAAATGATAACTGCGTTTATGAGTTTAAGGACCTCGAGGTGAACCACCTCTTTAAGATTCAGGTTTAGTTTTCTTTAGCGTTCCCGCGATGGTTTAAACTCTTCTACCATTGGTAATTTGTGCATGCACAGAGCTGCACTTATTCTTGTTAGGTCAGTCATTTTATACCCAATAGCCTTCTCGTGCTTTCTTAACTCAAGGAGGAGTCTTTCTTCCTGATCGACTATCAAGGTAGAATTGATAATGACTAGACATAATTTTTCTTCATCAAGGAAGACGTGTTTTAGTCCAGCTGGTAGAGTTTTCATTTCTGGTGCTTTGTGCACTTCAGTGGTATCCAAAGTGGTGACAGATTTCAACTCCTCAAAGGTAGCTTCTGGAACTTCTTCGATCTGTCCTAGGTATTGCAGATATTGTTGTACTAGTTCATTAGTCGAGAATTCGGCTTCAAGATTTGTTAAGATGTTCACCAAATCATCAAATGGTTTGGGGGATTCTTGCTTTAACTAAGACATTTATCAATTGCCTCGAGAAGAAAAACTTCTTCATGGATGCTAGGACCTTTCAAGCTGTCAAAAGCTATCAATTGAACGGCTTCCATTCCTAGTCTTAAGGTGATTGTACTGGCTTCGACATCAATTAGTTCTCTGGCCGTAGAAAGGAAGGGTTTGCCAAATATTATCGGATACCTCAAGTTTTCCTTTATGTCCATAATGACAAAATCACAGGGTATGTAAGAATCTCTCCATACCCTTACCAAGATGTCTTCAATAATCCCCAGAGGTCTAGTGATAGTAGAATCAACAAGTTAGATTGTCATTTCTATGGGCAAAAAATCGGTAAACCCCAATCTTTTACACATAGACAAGGGCATAATGGATATGCTGGCCCCCAAATCAACTAATCCTTTCTTGCAAGAAGTATTTCCAATAGAACATTGGATGCCAAAGGAGTCGGGGTCCTTCTGCTTCTTTAGCATTTTGTTGAGAATGATATCAGAAGTGGTCTGGGCTAGTTTGATGGTCTCAAGATCTTCGGTCATATTTTTTTTTGATAACAAGGTCTTCAGGTATTTAGACCAAGCTGGGATTTCAAAAAGAGCATCAAGGAATGGAATATCGACATATAGCTTCTTCATAGCTTCCTTGAATTTCTGGAATCCAGCGTCCAGTTTAGTTTCTCTCAATCTACCTAGGTAGGGAATCCTAGGCTTATACGATGGGACTTTCGGTTCCTTGATAACTTGCTCTTTTCCCTTTTCTTTCCCAGCCTCTACAGATTTTTTTGTTTCTTGATCTTTTCTTGCAATTCAGTTGACTTCAGTTATACCTTCGTCTTCCTGAATAACATTGGTGGTTTCAGTAAGGACACGACCAGACCTTGTGGTGACTGCATTCAGTTGTTTTGGCCTGTGTTGATCATGTCTTGGATTTGTTTCTGGCTGACCAGCGAAAGTTCCCATTGGAGGTTTCAACTGGGCTGTGATTTGTGCCAACTGTGTTTCTACAGCTTTTTGTTGAGCTTGTTGGTTTGCAAGCATGGTTTGTTGGGATTGCAACATCTACCTTATCACAGATAACTCATCTACAGGTGGGGGTGGAGCATTCTTTTGTTGATGTTGTGTAGTTTGCTATTGTCCCTGAGATTGTAGCTGCTGAAGTGCTGGTAACTGAGGTTGTTGATTATGTGGTTGTTGCAGCTAAGATTGTTGCAGTTGTGGGTGCAACATAGGATGAGTGTATTGGTAGTATGCAGAAAGATTTCTTGGATAATCAAATCTTTGAAACCCATTTCTATGATTCCCTTGGTTTTGGTTATAATTGCTCTGGTATTCGGCGGTGGTCTATTAAAAGACCCACCTTGTGTTTGGTGTTGCGGGTTGGCAGTTCTCGTAGGATTCCCATACTGAAACCCAGGGTGGTTTCTCAGTTTATCCAGATTATAATATGCCTAACCAGGTATGGAGTGAATAGAATTAACCTGCTATGGTGGTTGATCCTCAAGATGTTCAATAATTAGTTCAAATTGGGGTTGAGGAGTCTATAAATCCATCATCACATTGAATAGGAGGCCACATGATAATGTGGGGTGGTCGAATGCTTGACATGCTTCGCAAGTCTTGGTGGCTGCTTTAACTTGTTGGATTTGTGAATTTTTCTTCCTATTGTACTCCCCGAATGATATTTCAAGGACTTGCTATTTATGAGCTATGGTTTTTAGGGCTTCGGCGATGGCTTTCATTTCCATAGATTCTTCAGCTTTATAGACTTTTAAAACTCCTCCAGAAGATGGCCTTCCCCAATTAGATTGGTTCTCGACTCCGAGTGTGACAATCTTCCAGGCATCTTCATAATTCTTTTGCATGAAATTTCCCCCAGATGAGGAATCTAAAAACTTCTTAATATCATCACTGACTCCTCTATAGAACATTTCTATGAGCTGATGCTATGAAATGTCATGGTGTGAGCACTTCCTCAAAAGTTCTTTAAATCTTTCCCATGATTCTACCAAAGATTCCCCAGGGAGTTGGGAAGAATGGTTAATTTGTCCTCTAATCTCGTAAGTCAGTGAAGGAGGAAAGAACTTCTCTAGGAACTTTTCCTCCAAGGGAGCCCAGGTGGTGATTGGCTCCCCATCTAGCGAGTTATACTAGCTCAACGCCCTTCCAGACAAGGTGAAGTGGAAAATTTGAAGCATGATTACATCGAATGAAGCTCCAATTTGCGGTACTAGTCAGAAAAGTGCCTTGAATTTCTTTAGGTGATCCATGCAGTCATCTCCAGCACTTTTGGAGAACAAAATACCTTGCATGATTTGGATCCATTGTATTCAGATCTCAAAGTTAGGAGCATTAATGAGTGGTGGCTGGACTGGGTGATTGTCTTCAGAGTTCTTAGGAACAACGTAATCTCAAAGCTGCTTGTTCCTTATCAAAAGTTGAGCAGCTATTGTGGATTCCTCTTTTTCGGCATGGATACAGGCTTGCTCTTCAGCACAAACATCAGCTTGAATTTGAGCACATGTATCAACAATGAGTTGTGCTCTCTGAGCTACTATGGCTGTGTTGACTCTTTCCAACACCAATGTGGCCTGGCATTGTTCTTCAGCCATTTGTCTAGCTCGTTGGTGTTTGAGTGTAATGCGTCAGTGGGAGCTTCATTCTACCTCAGAGTCATACTTTGGTTCAGGGGAGAATCCAATGTTATGCAAAGGTTGCATACACATTTTCTACCTAAGTAGAAGAAAAATCACACTTTAGACGATATGGAGAAATGATGAGGTCAAAAAGATATATGAAGTAATTATCAAGGTAAAGTGTAAAATCCTAATCAACTAGCAAGTAGGCAAATGGAATTAAAATGTTCTGTCGTCCCCGACAACAGCACCAATTTTTGATGGAGCCTCCACTCGCATGGAGTTGCGTGCACCACTAAAAATCCTAGAGATAGTAAGTCTCTAAGTTTAGCCTTTCTTATGCTATAATAAGATCTCCACCCACATATGCTTAGATATGTGGAAGTATTATCGTAGTACAGTTAAGCGTCAAATCCATAAGACAACAGTCTTGTTAAGAATTTAATAAGATGGAAAACGTAATAATTCTACTTATCTACTTGAAGGTTGATATTTAGATTGAAGAGTTGATTTGATGATTAAACTAAAGTGCAGAGTAAAATAAATGGCAGAAAGTAAATTTGAGGTTGTAAATGATATTTGGGGAAACTACTAGGATGTGACCGAGTTTCACCACCACTATGAATGGATCAAAACATACATGATAATAACATGGCTTGCAAAGAAAAGGGATCTAAACAGTTAGTATCTTTGTAGACTTAGCTTCCTTTCGGATAACTAACTACGAGAAACATGGGAGTATTGCAATGCCAGCCATCCCCAAATGAATGGTCACTTATTTTGCATCGCTCCCCTTACAAAGTGTGTTCCTCGACCTGTCAAGGTTGTACTTTCATACGTCAACTGATTCCATTTCATAGTACGAAAGTACAACATTCGGGGTGAGTTTACTCCACTCCTTGAGAAACGTTCTTAGATACCAAACATATGTATGGTGACTACATATATCAAGAACCAACATGCAGTCGATATTCAAATCTAAAAGTACAAACGTAGAAGTTTCACACTAGTAGATACTAGATAACACAAATTGGTGATCAAGCAAATTGTAGTCATTAAATGATTGATGTTGAACTGAAAAGATAGTATTTTTTTCTATTTTAAACTCATGAATTACAATGTATGAAATGAAAAATGGGTAGTGAGGCTACTCCCCGCACCATAGTGTATGGGACTACTCGCTCATTGGCAAGAACAAAGAAGGAGACGGGAAGAGAGAAAGAAAGCATCATCTCCATGTAGGAGGGAGCAAGGTCGACCCCTTAGACTAGAGAGCAACTATCTTCACACCATGTGGTTTCCTTGATGAAGAATCATTTACTTCCCACCTTCTATGTCGATGAGAGAGGAAGTAGCTTGAGGATGGAATATGGATCTTGAACCGACAACCTTGGGGTGAAGGATGAAGGATGAATAACTCTGGAGTTATTGGGGCAGCCTCTGGATGTCCAAGAATTGATCCCTAATGAGGACCCCTTGCATCCTATTTCTAGGCTCCAAAGGGGTCTTAAACGGTCTTGAGTTATTTGGATTCAAACAGTTTGGAGACCGTTTGGCTTTTGTTTGGTCTTGGGACTGTTTGGTTTCATATGGTCTTGGGACCGTTTGGCTTCCATTCGGTCTTGGGACTGTTTGATCTTCATGCGGTCTTGGGACCATTTGGGTTCCATACAATCTTGGGACTAGTTGGCCTTCATACAGTCTTTGGACTATTTGGGTTCCATACGGTCTTGGGACCGATTGGCCCTCATACGGTCTTGGGACCGTTTAGGTTCACACGGTCTTGGGACCATTTGGCTTCCATTCGGTCTTGGGACCATTTGGTCTTCATGTGGACTTGGGACCACTTGGCCTTCATGCGGTCTTAGGATCATTTGGATTCTATATGGTCTTGGGACCGGTTGGCCTTCATATAGTCTTGGGACCGTTTGAGTTCTTTTGCATTTGTTTTTGTTTTTCTGTAAGAAGAAAGGGGAAAATATCAGTTTATTGGTATATTCACGATAAAGCGGAAAGTTAATTATTCTATCTAATTTATCTAAGAAAGAGTATGGAAAAGTAAGAAAAAACTAGTAAGATAACATCACAAAATGGGAGGTTATCAGTTAGCACCACCATTCTGGCTAGCATGACCATGCTGGTGTCTGTATAGAAAGGTTGTCCTTATCTCTTCATTACTAGCTTGGTCATTGTGCTGAGATCTTTCTTCAACTCTAAAACCAGTCAATATGTGATTTTTACATGACCAACATAGTCGTTCCTTGGCACCACTACCATCTGGGGTCATCAGCAACATTTTGAGCTTAACTTTGGGTTTCAATGTTTGCCCTTACTTCACTTGTGTCTTCGCCATTGAAGTAGGTTGGGGAAGCTCTTGGACCTTTCTTGGACCCCTCCACTGGTGGAGGAACCCTAAGATCACTCTCTTTCTCTCCCTTCCATCCAAGCATGGTCCAAGTACCTAAAAAAACATGCAAAGAATGTCCATAACTGCATTTGACAAAATATACATATTGAGCGAAATAACATGTAGTCGAACATGTATAGATGTGATTAAAGTACAATAAGACACAAGATGAAGCCCTAAAATATGGTTGCATCACGCAACTCAAGGGGTGAAAACCCACTATTGCCCATAAAATCTAGAAGAGGGGGACAAGTGCAACTCTCTCCCCCCAGGTCTCATTGGCCTCCCCTTTCCATGGGAATCTTTCCACGAGCAGCACCTTCACACTACCTCAGATCACCAAGGGTGTTCTTCTCTGGGTATCTTTTCCAGTTGCGGGCCGGTCTCTCATTTAATTAGGAGATCCAAAGGTATAGGGATTGACTACATACAGGAGCTTGGAGGTAAGGTGGTGTAGCAGTATTTTGTGATTAGGACTCTCCTCCATTGTCTTTTCCCTCTATAAGGTGACAATAATCACAAGGCATATTGTCACCTATTTTGTAGGTGTGCATCTACATTCCTGGTCTTTTCTTGGCTTTAGGTGTGATCGACACCATGTCTCACTTCTTTTATCTTTTCTTTTTTAGTTTATCTTCCCAGTTTTATTTGTTACGCAATTTTATAAGTAATTTTCTGAAGATTGTCACCTATAGTCTAATCATTCTCTAGGTTTTGGAAAGCAAGAAGTGAGCATATGGACCTCCTAGGGTTCTTAAGCGTGAAGTGGGTTATGATATGGACACTTTTTGAAAAGTGGACATCATGTACAAACAAAGTATAAATTATAGTTTGCCAATTACAGACTGGTAAATCAAATGCTAACTTGTAAGCTTCAAATTGTTAATTAGAGGTTGACCATCCGAATGTCATTAGACTAATTAAGTAATCATGATTTATTAATTTGAATGTTTTACACATCTCAAGTTACATAGTAGGTAATCTTCACAAGTTGTATACAATTAGTAAATTGGTAGTAACTAACACTGTCATGAAATGTCCAAAAGTAGTAAATTACTATTGAATATTTATTGTTGAATCATTACTTGGGTTAATATAAATAATTACTTGCTACTCATCAATCATTAATGATACCTAAAAATATTCAAAAACTGGATTTGAGAAGATTTTATGTTAATTATTCTGTATTAATTTTTCAAGAGTATACTACCAACAAGGATTACTGAGACAACAATAACATTCAAAAGAAAATTGTAAATTGTTGTTGGAACGAATGTATAATACATGTAATATGTGATGTATTGTTAGTTTTTGTTTTCTTACGGTAAATTGCCACAATATGGTGAGAGGAAGATTGAGTTTTAACAATATAACCACAATATCTGGTAAAATTAACACTTTTTAATAGAATGAGGCTTAAGTAAATGTATTTAGTAACATTCAACATTAATAGTAAGTAGTATCGGCAAAAAGAATAGATAGAGTATGTGTATCACTTACTTGATTTTTGTATTGTCAACCTAATTTTTTTTAACAAAGGTGTGTTGAAAGAGCCGCCTAAGCAAGCTGCTTAAGTGGGTCAAAGAAGGAAAAAGAAGTCCAAAGTGATCGTTTCACTGCAAGTCACTTAGAAGGCTGCTTCAACAATAATTACTACGGAGCTACTGGGTTGACCACTTAAGCAATGAGCAGATTGCTTTTTTTTATCAATGGACTTTCTCTTGTTTTCTATCTACCTCATGAACGTTTCTAGATTGAAGTATCCCTTGTCAGTAGATGCTTTGATCAACTCTATTTGAGATACATCTATATTGAAATTTACCTATTGTCTTCCTACCCTCGCTTGTGTGGTTTTGATAGTTCCTTTGGAAAAGATTGATTGTTCTTCAGGTTGTTCTTCTTGTAGATGTTGTATATCTTCTCCGAAATGAATATTTTATCTTGCCTTATAAAAATACATCAACAAAAAAATTATATTTAAAACCCCACCATGGTATAGATATCGAGTTTGTGTGTAATCCTATAGTTACTAATTAGATTTTATAGAAAGCATATAATAATAAGATAATAATTTCTCTCGTGATAGAGTGAAAACTATCATTGAACTGTTTGGGAATGGTGTTACATTGGGGATGTAATTATCATTTAACAATGAATTTTTTTGAAATGTTTTTTAGGAATATAATCATCAATCATACAGTTCTTGCATATATATGACAAATCATTAGATGAAGTAATGTGGAGAGATAATATGTCATTGAACTATTTGTTACACTCATCCTACCCCCACTGACTACAGAGTCAGAGGCAGTAGAGCTTGGGTGTCTATCCATAGAATGGTGCATAGTTTCATACAAGCCATATATATATATATATATATATATATATATATATATATATATATGAAAATGCAAAAATAAAACTAAAGAGAAAGGTTGAAAGTAAACATGGATAAAAGAGATATGTATCCATTTCTACATCAAGAATACCAAATGGTGTTTCATTTTAGATCTTAGAGTCTTGAGTGTAGCTTATCTTCATTTGGCAACAAAGACTGTATTAAATGAAATATATTAATGCTAAGTACACTATGAACACCATATATTTTTAGGAGAAGTATCCCATAGTGATGGGACCCCTAGTAGAGAGGAGATTCCACATGTGACTTGGGAGCCACCGGTGTCTGATGGACTTGTAGCAGGGGGCGACTTCAAACCCCTCTCCCCTGAGTTTTTTCGACTTTCCTTTGTCCTTGCGGAAGGTCCCCCATTGAGTAGGGGATGAGCTCGTATGACTGGCTGGTGAATGGTTCTATCTTTGAGGCCACTTCTCCTGGCATTGGTGATCTCTCAATAGCATACACTGGAGTCAGCTCAGAGGCTTTTGTAAAAGTGGCAAAAGGATCGTGGCTGAGATTAGGTGTGTATTTGGCACCTCCTCCCCAATTCTTTCTTTGGTTATGACCTTGTACAGAGTCAAGCATTGTGACATTGGTTGACCTTAAGTGTGGGTGGTTCATCTGCGTCCCTTGTGCTATTGATTCCTTTGCTTTCTCGATTGTTCTCTATTCATTCCCTTTTTGTAGTGTTTTTTTCTTTAGGTTTGTACTTTTCTTTTCAAAAAAAATTACCCTTGTGTCCTCCCCTAGTGTGTGTAGGTTATCCACCCAATTCATTGGGTATTTTGCCACTTTCCTTGTGATATTTTCACAATCCCTAGTTTCTACTATGTATCTTGTTGTGTGCTTTATTCAGATTATTCTCCTTGATCTGGTATATAAGCATGTATGTGGTGATAATCGCTTTTAGAAAATCTTTTCACTTCTCCTCCAATTATCTCCTGAGCTCTTTTAGATTGAGGGTATCTCTTGTTGATAGTTTCTTTGTTTGGACACATTGTAGAGAGATCTTTGATGAAATTTACCTATCTCCTCCCAGTTTGAGCTTGTGTGCAGCTCACAAAGGAGTGTTGGATGTTCCTCTGGTCTATTCTTTCTATCATTTAGATGTTGTATAGCTTGTCAACATTGATATTGATCCATTTTTGTTCAAAACAATGTACGCTATGAAAGGGCATGAAAACACAATTTAATAGTATAACAAAAAATTATGAAAGTGATAGAACATTATAAAAATAAGAATTAGAAATAAGGCAAGAAGACATAACAACATTCTTCTATAAAAAGTACATTTTAAGAACCTTTATCCATTATATCAACATTATCCCTTTTGACCAATTCCAAAGCAAGGATCTACGAGGGGCATATGAGGATCAAAGCCTACATGCCACCCTATTTATACATGAGGGATCCCAACACCGAAGTCAATGAGATAACCATGTTCAATCATGCCATGTTCCCTTACCCTAAAAATTTATTTAGGGACACAAGGTCATATAGTGGATTTCCCTTTTGAAACTTGGGTCAAAAGGAAAATTTTGCGTCACCACAAGACATGTGTACATAAGATAAACAAATCAAGCATCCACACCTCCAATTGAATTCAAGATTGTGAAAAAAAGTGAAGGTGAAGTGAAAAGCATATACATGAGAAAGAGGAAGGTCTAGATTATGACATCCTCCTCACTTTATAAGGAATTTTGTCCTCAAACTTAAATATGTTCATCAATTGAGTTTGGATTTTCATATTCCATATTGAAATCAACTTGATATTCTTCCAAAATCATGATATTTCAAATTTGAGCAATTGAGCATCATTGTAATAACATGTTTTCATATTAACCATCTAATTAGGATTTACTTGGATGGTTTCATGCTTAAATAAACTGGATCGTTCTTTGTTCTTGAGTAAATGATGGCAATTATTTAAACCTTTTGAGAAAATCTAAAAATGCTTTTATTTCAAATCATTAGGGTTTGAGAATTGAAAACCGTAATTGGCCAAATTAGGGTTTTAGTAGCATATGAATACATAATTCAATAGATATAGTGATATAGTAAATGATTTTTAGTATTTTATCAAGAAATCTAATTTACTTGAAATTTGGATAAACTTTTGAAAACACAAATTTAAGTGTTCTTGAGACATATCAATTTTTTTAATATCATATGACCTATTTGTCAACCAAGTTAATCCAGGTGAAACTTAGTCAACCATGTATTTAGACTAAAATGTAGTAGTTTGGTATTTGATTTTTATCTTTTTATTAGTATATCCAAATAAGCTAAATTTTTATATATATCATTGAAAGATGCATTTCAAACATTAGGTTAAATTTTCATAATTTTTGGATGATTTCTAAGGTCTACATAGTGTGGTTTCAGTCGATTTTCACTAGTACAAACTTAGTCGTCAATGCATTCTGGCTGAAAACATAGCAATCTAGTATTTTGTTTTTATCTTTTTTTAGTAAATACGAGTAATAAAGAAATTATTGGGACTCTGAAATATTGTATCAGAGAAAATGTAAATTTTTCATTATTTTTTTAGGATCTTTGACTTATTCAATAAACAATTTTCAGTAACAATTTTATGACAAAAAATTCTACTGAAATAAAAGAAAGTGAAAATTTGGGTTAATATGCAATTGATCAAAGCACTTTAATTGAACTATATGAGTAACCTAGCACCCAATGAATCTCATCTTTCATGATTCATTCCAAAGAAATGAAATCCTAGAGAGAGGGAGAGTTAGAGTTTGTTTGTAGATAGTGGTGAAGATGGTGGTGTAGGATTTTCTCTTCCTAGAGTTGATGAATAAAGTAAGTTAATAATTGTTTGATAGCTTTTCTTGGTGATTCTTCTATCACATGTCAAGATTTCATCACTCTTCTGATTTGATTCTAAATGGTTTCAAATCATCCCCTTTTGTCACTTTTCTCTCCTATTCTCCATTTCTAGGGTTTTCAAGTTGAGAGGAGAAAGAAATGGATTCAATAGCTAGAACTTTGGTGAATTTCTAGAAATTCAGAGTTTGGCCTACGTTTTCAAGGTTCTTGTCACATTAGTTTATTTTTTTCTCTCCCTACTAATCTCTATAATCATGTTGAAAGCCTAATTATATACAACTAAAATAATCCAAATGATAGTACTTGTGTGAAACTGTATAATCAATTGGGATGATTTTGGGGAAAGAAATGCTACTGAATTAGATCCTTTCTCATTAATTTGTATCTACCTAGTTCCTATTCTATTGATTCAAGATATATCGAGTGTCTTATGGATAAAGAACTATATCCATTTATACCAACTTTGCTCAAATTTAGTTAATAGATGATATGCCTAGAAATTTCATTAACATGAATGTAATCATATTTGAACTCAATAATCACGAGTTTATCAACTAAAATTTCAAATCCTTACCTTAATTGGATATTTTATGTACACAAGGATCAGTGGATGAGGGTTTGATATGAAGGAAATATGTGTCTAGGGTTTATGTTGAGGAATGGACTCAAATGAGTCAAGGAATCATTGTATGGTTGTAATTTATTGGTTGATTGTGTGGTATAAAATCTAGGGTTTCTATGTATCTTGAATAGACTCAATGAGCCTATATATACCTTGATGAAATTATCAAATAATATGATTTTGATGATGTGGTGAACTAAGTTGAATTCTCAAAATCCCTAGAAGTTTAGTATTTAGACAAGTATGAGTGATAAAGCTATGACGTGTATATAGTGTTGTAAATGGGATGAAATGTTAAAATGTAGGCATTAATACTTCAATTGAATATGATGAGCCTTACTAATATTATCTAAGTCGAATGTATCTATTTTAGTGTAATTTATGAAATATTGAGTAAACTCTCACATGAATGTGTGCCCTTTTATACAAGCTACATAACAATGAATTGAGAAGGATGATTATACATAATGATGTAAGAAGATGTAACCTAATCCATTCTTTGAAGATAAAGTGAGTATTATTATAAGGGATTGTCCATATTTGTTAATTACAAGAATTCAATTGGAAGTCAAATGACATGGTACACTCAACTAATTACAAGAAAGGAGATGGACAAGTAACTAAATGTTGATGGCCAGATAAAAATGAAATTAATGAAATGTGTATGATGAAGAATATAGTCTACATATTTTAGTTATATGTGTGTTGGCCTAAATTGAATGAAATATATTAAAGTCATATCACAAAAAATTTCAATGAGAGATCAATTTTATATATTAAGTAAACTAAGAATGATTTGTTCCTAGAGTAGTAGTGAACATGAAATGAAAGAAGTTAAAACTAATGAATATGAAATCGAGGGAAAATGATGAAAATTAGTAGATGGATCTAAGAAAACCTTTACCCTAAAATAATGAGCTATGTGATGCTAATGAGTAATGATCTCAAATGAGGGATTAAGGAATGCATATGAGTATAGTTTAATTAAATTACAATATGAGGTTCATGGACATGAGCTGGTTTATAAGAATGTGCTCTTGGTTTGTATTGATATGTTAGGATACTTGTATTCTTAGAATGGTCATCTCTAATAAATTTCTAATGGTATCACTTGTGCATTTAATAGGTGCCCTAAATGAAGAGTGGTAACTAGTAAGTGAGGATTATAAAGTGTACCATGCATATTCATGCTTTGAGATTTATTTATATGTATAGAAATCAAATGGAACAATTATATGTTGTGTGAGGAATCTCTACTAAATATGATGAATGAAACAAGATGTCTATATACCTATACTAATGCTAGTTTTAATGACTATGTGAATATTTGTTGATATAGAATGAACCAATGTTCGGAAAATCCCCCGCTTAGGCCGAATAATCGGCCGAATATTCCTTTTTGGGGGTCTACCGAACCGATTATCAATAATCGGCCGATCGGGGGAATAATCGGCCGATTAATCGGCGATTTTCAAAATCAAATGCTAGTAATAATTTTTTTTTACATTAATTTTTTCTAATACTACTATTGGTCATTACAATTACATTCTCTTCTTCCAATTTACATATTTGGTCTTCTGCTCATGTTTTCTCTATAAGTTTATAGTTAGTGTTTATGGAACTGATCCTTACTATTGACGTTTTCTCTATAAGTTTATAGTTAGTCTATTACTTATAAATGTTTCTAATTACTTATCATTGTCATTATTATATGGTCAATATATAATTTACATATCTTTATGATTAATATTAAAAAAAATCAAAACCAATTAAAACCGAATATTCTCCCGCTTATACTCCCGCATACCGTATATACTCTATTCGGTACCCTCTCCGCCCGTACACCGATTACCACTTTTCAGAACACTGGAATGAACTGATAAGAAATATGTTGAATTTGAATATAAAATGCACTTTTAAATTTGAGAAACCCTTATGAGGGTAAATGTTGGATAATGAGATTATGTCTTGGGATGAAACCCCAATAATTATGACTGATATGATACGATGTTAAAATGAAAAGAATCATGTGTTACAAATTTAAATATTTGCTGTGATTCTTATTATAGTCATTGTTTCTCTTGATAAGCCTAATATGCTTTATGACATTCTAGCTATGTGAGAATATACACATATGATATATGTTGATTAAATCTTCTTTAAAATGAGTACAAAACATTAATAACAAGTAGAATGATGACACATCTAGTTAGGTGCCCTAAACACTGAGTTCTCTTGAGTGCCATATTGGGGAAGTGAAAAGGATTTCCTTCTATTAATTAGATTATTATGAGAAGGATTTGTGGAATGTGGATTGAGATTTTAAAGGTTAGACCACCATGATTTAGGACTCAGTCACCTGGTGTGGCTCTGGCCCTAATTCCTTGCTATGAAAGTCTACATCCATGTTGAATAGAATCTAATGAACTGAAATATGTGAAACATGAAAGTCTGAGAAATGTTGTGATATGTGAATATTGTTTTGATGGATTTGATATCGTGTAACCCAAATGAGGATGTGATCCTTGTCAAAAAACCCTACGGTGGACCAGGGTTTGTTTTTTATATCTTAGGGTGGATAGATAAACCTAAGATAGTGATGGTGATTCATTGACACGAGAATCAGGCATGGTGACTTCTACTTTATGAGGTACAAATAAAGTAGTTTCAGGGTAAATGAATAAAAGATGACAAGTCATGTAGAATATGAGTTGAATGTTGTTATATGCCTTTTACATCTAGTTCATAGATCTATTACTATTGAATATGCTTCTTGTCGTGGAAAATAAGCATTCATTTATAAAATGATCTATTTTTATATCTTTAATAGTCTAGTTTGTAATTGGATATTAAATGTTGACACGCGGTTGATTGTTGGATGTAATATCTTCTGTGAATATGATTTGTATTTGCTTGATGTTTGAATAATCTTGTTTGGATTTGTCTACTTTATCTTTAGGTTTACATGATTTGTTTATAGTATGGCTGGTGGGGTGTCACGAAGATGATGTTATTGTTATGTACTAATTCTTAATGTATAGATCCATACTTGCTACTCATACTAAGGATTTTCATTCTGAATTAAGTAGCATCTACCGATTTTCTCATAAACATGCCCTAAAAGATGTTTTAAAGTTAGATTTGGTCCATGTGATAACCTTTTCTGATTGATTAGATTATTATCATAAACTTGATTTGAGTAATTGCTAGAAATATCTACTAGACTTTTCAATATCTACAACTTTCTTTTGAGTTTTTTATGCTTAATCTAATGTTGATGCATGTACCAAGAATGAGTGAGAAGTATGCACTCATTGGGGCTCTATATGAGTCTTATGAGGTTGTTTCAAATGTTTTTAGGTATAATGATATTTGGTGGAGAGATCGTGACTAGATATATATATATATATATATATATATATATATATATGGCCGTTCATTCATTGCCCACGCGGGTAGCCTGGATTTTGCTACCTGGTAGCCAAAAAAGTAACTATTATGGCTACAAAAGTAACCCTACTATCAAAAAAGTAACTATATTGATCAAAAAGTAACTATGCGACTAAAAAAGTAACTCTGTACAAAATATACAGCAGATATATATGTATCCGTATTTTAAAATTTGTTGTTGCAAATGTAACTATCTATGCACAAAACTTAGTAGTTTGCAAGGTAAAGTAACCCTCTACATGTCAAAAGTAACCAACTTGAAAAAAAGTAACTGAAATGGTGGGCGGGTAGCTACCCGCGCGGGCAATAAAGATGGGCCATATATATATATATATATATATATATATATATATATATATATATATATATATATATATATATATATATATATATATATATATATATATATATATAATTATATATATATATAATAGAATGACATTGTACTCTCTATTTCCTAGGAAGGGTTGTAGATTGAGTTTTCTATTTCATATTCACATAACTAATGTAAAATACATTGCATCTAAGCAATAAATATTGATTTTGGTTTTAATGGATTTGTAAATGATTTTTGGTGATTATATTTGTTGTTAGTGCGGCAACATTGCTACAAGGTTTTATGTGAAAGAAAAAGGAAAAATTGGTATGTGTTTTCCATATATTTTGTTAATCGTGTTTGTTGATAAATAGTTATTTTGGTTCATTTTTTAGGTTTTGGTTTTGGTTTTCCCTCTAATGGTTGGCATTAATGCTGATTAAAAGAGATGTCCCTACAATCATTGCCACGATAAAGCCACATTAATCATCATATTGGGAAGATCATTACTCAAATAATAAAATTTGGGGAGATTATCTTGAAGATCACAAATCTGGAGAGTTCACTTTTTAGGTCTAACAAATAGATCTCTTCAATCAAGAGTACAACATGACTTTCAATTCCAATACATGTGTTTATAGCTTCTTCTTTGGACTAGGTGGGGCTATTATTCCATGATCGATATTTCATATTTCAATAATTTGAGACAAACATCATATTTAAATTGTCATTCCATGTTCATAATCAATGGAAGGTCCCTTCCTAGTCCGTAAAAGATGCAGACCCTAAGTCATAAATTGAGAGAATCAACATTGTCAACATTTCAAAGTTTTCAAGATTTGGGATCAATGAAAGTCATAAATCATATATCAAGGGTGATATAAAGATCCAAATAGGGTGATCATAGGAGTTGAAACAATATCAATATCATTAATCTTGAGTTTAGGATTTCATTATTCAATATTGAGGTTCAACTTTGGACATCAAAGTATCTGGTTTAAATATTTCAAAGCTAGAATTTAGATTTCAATTTATACCTTGGGGTGATCATTCATCCATATAAATCAATCGATCAAGAATCGAGTAATATTTAAGCAACATCTTGAGATATAAACATTGAGTTTATTATCATGGTATTCAAGGTTGATGAATGATGCATGCCTAGGTATTTATAGGAACTTAACCAAAAGTTATATTCAACATCATCATATTTTGAGATCATCATCAAATTAAGGTTCAAATAGAGTATCAATATCATCACATCTTTGACACATTAGAGGCTTAGGTCAAGAAGTCAAACTTGGGTTGAAGGGATTACCTTTCTGAACTCTAAATCATAAACAAGATGAGAATTTGAAGGAATTTATAATAGGGATGTGGCCTAGGTTAGGGGAGGAATACGTAAACTACCAAATCTAGAACATTAGTCTACATTAGTCATGATCCATAAAATATATCCAAATAGGGAGAGTACCAAATATCAAATTGTGTTCCATAAGGTTATGAGATCAAAGATCCAAATCATAATTGGGCAATGATATATTACGATTTTGTAATGTCAAGATCATAGTCACATTCCTTTCCTTGTATGGTAAAGTCAAGGGTATAATATTTAAACTAAGAAGTCAAATTGGGAAATCAAGAGCTTGAGCATAATAGGGGAAGATTAATATCCATGTCAATCATGATATTCAAATTGAGTTTACAAAAAGTGATAATTGTCAATACGGAACTAGACTCTTGTAACAAGTCTTCATATCATGATTTAGGGGTTCAAATACAGATTCGTATCAAGGTTTAGACACGATATATAAATATATATAGGGGGAAATTTGTTTATTATGTTTGAGGTTTGGTTAAAATAGGGACAATATAGGGTTAATAAATAGGGACCTCATCAACCATGAGGTTTAAAGAATGACTTCCTCCTTATTTCACCATATCAATAGTTTACCTGAAACATAGAAAACACTTATATCCAATTTGGTAACATTGAGTTTTCATATACTTTACACATGAGTACATCACTACCAAGATTTCAATTTAAGATCAAAACACATAATTATCACCTTGATCATCTTTCATGATTTCAAAACAATTTATGTTCACACGCATAAGCTACCCAAAATTGAGAAATCATGTGATTAATAGTAATGAGACAAGAATAACATGAACATGTGAGAAGATGAACAAATAATATCTACATGGGTAGTGAAGGTGGTCCTTAAAAAGAGGTGCGATTTTGAGCCACTTTGGGAAGGTGGGTGTACAAAGGACGGTCAGTCACAATACTAGTTGGATAGGAGATGATTACTAGCTAGAATCTCCATGTTTAGCACCATAACTATTATGAAAGACTCGCCATTACGGATTTTGGTTCTCCCTAGGTTATTAAGATGTGTTATGTCTCAAACACATATAGAGGCATGTGTGTATTGATATGTTTCCATTTGTCATGGGATCGTTTGTTACCCTCATCCTATCCCCACTAACTATAGAGTCAGTGGGAGTAGGTTTTGGGAATCCATCTGTAGAATGGAACATAGTTTCACACAAGCAATATATATGAAAAGGGAATAACAAAACTAAATAGATAACAAGATAGTAAGCATGGAGAAAGGAGATATGTATCCATTTCTATATCAAGTACACCAATTGGTGTTTCATATTAGAAAATAGAGTCTTGAGTGTAGCGGGTCTTCATTTGGCAAGTAAAAATTTAATTAAAAAAATGTAGTAATGTTAAAGAAATAAGTACGCTTGAAAGGGCATGCAAACACAGTTTAAGAGTATATAAGAGTAATAATTTTACTAGAAACATTATAATAATTAAGAAGTATTAACAAGGCCAGAATAGTTCATGACATCCTTTTATACTAAGCACATTTTTTATCGCTTGTATCAACATTAGGCTTTTTTACCAATTCTAAAGGAAGGGGTTCATGAGAGGCGTATGAGGTTCAAATCATGAATGTCACCCTA
This sequence comes from Alisma plantago-aquatica, assembly GCA_963693085.1. NCBI lineage: Eukaryota > Viridiplantae > Streptophyta > Magnoliopsida > Alismatales > Alismataceae > Alisma > Alisma plantago-aquatica. Next base: position 615,729,375 of record OY856409.1, read on the forward strand.
TTTCTACGTGAGATACCTCAAGATCAAAGTAAATTATCTAACCCTATTTCAATCATTCCCTTTGCATTACCCTGAGAATTCATGCATGTACACAAGGTTATATAATGGAATTTTCTAGATTATGTTTAGGGTTTGCCAACATATCATAATCAAACATGAATTTATTATTCATAGGAATAATAGCTCAAATGAGTAACTAGTAGCCAATCATTCACAATAACATACATACAAACAAGCCATTATCATGGTAGGGTTAAGAGATTAAGCATACCTTGTGAGTAAAGAGCAAGCTATAAATCATGAGTGAGATTCCTATAGAAGACCCAAGCCAACATGAACCTAACATGTAGAAAGATATTACACATAATATTAGATAAAAAAGGATTTCATAAGATAAACTTGCATCATGTCATGTCGATGTCCTCCCAAATCTTGGATTAAATAGTTCAATTATAGTTCCATCTTGTCAAACATGCATGCTTTGATTCAACATAGTGCAAGTATCAACATTAAACCTTAGGTATAGGTGAAGGATCCACATGATGGGTACTATAAGATAAATATAAACTCTAATTTGACAATAGTGGAAGCATGAGGGTTAGATTATTATCATAGTTTAATCATGTAAGATCATAACTAGTCATACACGTCCTATTTCATGCAATAAGGTCATATTTTCAAGCCATAAGGTCACCAAGAGTATAGGATAGATTGAGACTGTATTTAGTTCTACAAGTATGATAAATCTTCTGATTTCAAGTCTAAAGATACATGTGTAACATTATAGCATGTTTTTAGCAAGGTTAGATTCCAAACAAGAAACATATGCATTTAGATCACACTAGGTGTTACATAGAGTCAATAGGGTGGATGAGTTTTCTACATGGCAAAATAGGTCACTAGGGTGTGGTTTGAGGTTCATCATAAAAGTTGAACATTTTAGGATCCCATTTCCATAAGGATTTAAAGATTCAAACATATAAGTGCATAGATATAACATTATTAGGGTATAAGTGTACAAAGTGAGTTCTACGGTCATATGAGCTTCTCAAGGAAAGGAGGTATAAGTTATTAGTCAAACATGCCATAAATAACATAAAGATTACAATTTTGAGTCTAGGTGAACATATGTTAGCAAAATTAGACCAAAGTTCCATTTTTTATCAAGCCACATCATGTGCACACATAAATTGTGGCGACCGCTATCAAACCGACATCATTATCGCACAAAACTATGCAGAAGTAATCATTAATAATGGATTACTGAAAATCACTAAAAATTAAAACCTTTTTTTCCAAGAGTTCCACTACCAAGAAATTATTTTAAGAAAGAACCAAACCATATATACATCATGGTTCACTTTGTGCATAGATTGTTCCATCACCTTGTAAGGATATAAGCTAATAATTGATTTACCAAAACATATACAAAAGCAACGCATCGAGATGTACTTGACAAAATATCATATTGATCTCAAAGCTATTTACACACTATATCCCAAAGACCTGAGAGTACAAGGATGACACATAGGACTCTATATCTACCAGACACATAACAACACACTCAACATGAGTTGTTACTACTTCCCATGGTGTTGTTTCCCGCTCTCTATTGTACGATCTCTACCTCCTCATGCACGTCCACCTAATATGTTATGGAACCCATGGGGTGAGATTCATATCTCAGCAGGAGATGTAACTCTTCGCCAACAGTATTATTATCATAGATAAATCTTATGAAAGAGAGAAGAATAAACCATTATTGAATTAAACAGGTATAACTAATTGTTATATGTAGAGTAGAGAAATCTTTAAAATTTTAATAGTTCCAATAACTATGACTGAGCAATAGATCATCTAATCATTTTTAAAAGGAATATGAAGAACATGTATAACTGTTATAAACTAAATAGTATAAAAGCAAAGCAAGGCTTCAACCAATGTTTCCGTATTTGATCCTTAAACAAATATGCTATATGACTGATTACATTTTTCAACAATCAATCTTATGCCCTAAAGAGATGAGGTATACTGCTCATGCTCCAACTGACCAAAACTAAGTAGCATCAGTGCCATACAAGGTCCATGGAAGAGCTGGACTCCATGACCTCTCCTTTCTTGTTCAATATGAGATTATTGGCAGTGACATTATGAGTCAAACTATAATTATCTAGCCTAGGTATATAGGGTCTTCACTATAGAGATACAACACATAGCATGTTCTCTTATCACGGTATGACCTGTAATCAATCGTGATTATATCAGGGTGTGGTACGTAACCTATCTTGATTGTTTATTGAGTCACAGTACAAGCACACTTCTTGTTAGGGTATGACCCAAAGTCAATCCTAATCTTGAGGGTATGGCCCGTAGCCAATCCTATTTGTTAAGGATACAAGTAGATATTTTAACTTGCACCCTACATATTCAATAATATGCATTCTGAGTCTAACTCGTTTCACCATTCAGTAAATCCTTACACTGAATGGATCTATGTCCAGGGAAACTACATTTTTTGTTCACTTGATAGGTTTAGTGTATTACTGCATCTTTTAGCATCAATCAAGTTACAAGCATGAATTATTGATAAATTCTACATAGAAAGGTATAACATGTTTTCAAGGAATCTTGTATCAATTGGAACACATCTTGTTATACTCATCCTGGGATCTCAATCCCCTAAACACTTTACTGAGAATCCCATTCTTTCAACATTATCATTATCATGTTCATGTGTTGGGTATCAAACCTTTAGTTCATTATTGAATAGTGTCACCTATTACCAGACAACAATCATTTTTAGGTCATTAGACCCATATATATAATTATCATACTTGTTGTACAAGTATATCACATGGCTCACAACGCCTTATATAATCTTTATAATGCTAAATCATCATAGCTCATACCTGGCTATGCTCATTATTTCGCAATACCTGCATGGTTAGGATTTCATAGTAAATGTAATATCAAGTAAACATCTTGACCATGCATAAAGAGAATCATTCAAATTGCAACTATCTCATAATTTGGGTTAGGGTTTTCCCTTGTAACTAATTTAGGATTTTTGGGTGCATATTTATCAATCAAACCCTAATTCACATCATAAGAGCTATATTATTGCAATAAGTGTTCAATCATACTTCATCAAATATCATCAACTGATTATCAACATGAAGTATTACCTTTCTCATGTGATTAGTATAAGTTTCTCTCATATCCTTACTAGGATATTGACTTCAACATAGTTATTACATTGATTTAACCTTCTTTAGGGTTTATCAACCTATAGTTATTAAAGTGTATCCATCACATTACATTCAAGATGTATCAGCCTACACTTACCAAAGTGTATCGGCCTATACTCATCAAGGTGTATCGGCCTTCATTCTAATCCTTGTGTTAGCCTAGACTCATTCACTTGTGTTGGCCCAGACACATCTACTTGTGTCGGCCCAGACACATCTACTTGTGTGGGCCTAGACACATCTACTTGTGTCGTCCAAGGCACATCAAATGGTATTAGTATGGAGTTTGTTAGGGTGGTATCGGTTGTAAGGTTCTTGAGGTATATCGGCCATAGAGTATTCTTGTGTGTCAGCCACACTATCATATTATGTATCGGCCAGTCAATCAACTAGTGCATGGACTACACCATCATTTAGGGTATCGACCACTCTATCCACTAATGTGTCGACTACACTATAAATTAGGATATTGACCACTCTATCAACTAGAGTATCAGCCTAGCTATTCCTTTGTATGGTGGTCATTGCTCACTATGGGGTATCGACCTCTAGGGTTTTGGGTTGTATCAGGTGAACCCTTATCAAAACCTTAGTTTCTTTCAACTATTAAACTCACTTCTACTTGGTGTGTCGGACAAGACCTCGAAGAATGTGTTTCTCACCCTTTTACAAGGTGTGTCAGGCTAAGTGTGTTTCCCATCACACTTGTGTTGGACTAGAGAAATATCATCTTATAAGTATTTTGGATTTATGGTTAATGCTGGCCATGTCAGCCTCCATATTAGAGTGCAAGTATATGTTAACTTAACTATTTTCAAGGTATCGGTCTGTCTAATTATTTAGACTTGGATGATAGGTTAGACAACTTGCAAGGAAGGTAGTCCTACATATGTAACAAACCGATAGGAAGGTAGGAATTCATGCATATCGTTTTTCATTCATACACCCTTGTATCGGGTTAGGGTTTACACAAACTCGTATTGGTTTGTACATAGAGTTTTCCATCATCTTCAAGTTCCAACCCTTCATCCATTATTACTCTAGTTCATGGACAACATCCCCATATATCCATTAGAACTTAGAAAATCATTATTCAAACAATAAAGATCGAAATAGAGAAAGAATTACCAAGTGTTGCATGATCGAGGGTGAATAATGATAAAGTTGAGTTCAAGTTATATAACCCACCTCAATATCAACACAAGAGATTCAAGCTCCTAAGATCCATGTTCCCAAGGTTAAAGATAATTTATCAAAAGTCTAAGACTCGATCACAACACTTCTATATTAAAGAAGATATCATAGTAAGGAACTTGGTGCAGAAGGAAGAGAAGGAAAGAATCATGATACAAGAGGCATAGTCTTTCTAAGGTTGAAGGTGATCATGGATTTACCTTGGGCAAGTTGCTCGGCCTTCCCCTTGCTCCTTGAAATCCTAGGGTCATACACAAAGAAAGATATGGTAAAGAATTCGAAAGGTTTACTAGGAGATAAAAAGAGGGGTATATATAGTTGAGGATCATGAAAGAGAGTATGTTTAAGGTGTCATCACCATGTGCACTTAAGTGACATGTGTCCACCCATGGAGACTCCATTAAACCATAATTATCTCATCATGCAAAACTCATGAGTAAAATCCATAGATAAGATATCAGTCATTGGGTATCTTTCTTGACAAGATATCACAATCCAATATCACTTTATATGCTAACTAAAACAACTATTACAAGGAACATGTAAACCGGTAGGCTTCACCTACTTGAGGTGCTTACCCAATATGAGTACTTTAAAAGGTTACCAAAACGATATGGGACCTCTTCTATGGCTTTCAAGCCAATGGGTACTCTCATATACACTTCATCACTCGACACAACCTCATCTAGGGTTCAAAACACTCAACACTTCTTTGGTTGTTTCACTACAAAGAGTGTTATCATTCAACCAAGACTCAAAAAGGTACCCACTTATTTCTCTCTCCTCTAGATGATTTTAAGAGAGAGAAGGATATTCTAGAGGTCTTAATTTCCACATAAACCCCTCATTTGGGTAAATTGCAATATTTACCAAAGTTATCTTATAAGGCACAAACAATTTGCAAATAAGTTCAAAATTGAGAAATAAAATCTTCTCAACTATTAATTACTTTTCAAAAGATTAAGAAAAGGTTCTAAACGACTTACTTAGGCAAAGCTTCTAGGGTTATCCCAAAACCCAAGTCAGGGGTGTTACAAGAAGGAGCAATTTTTTATGGCAAGGTAATCATTGTAGCTACATAATGATGATCCAGAGAATCAATAGATCCCAAAATGGGTTAAAGTTATTAATAAAAAATTATCATCAAGTTTAGAACATATAGGATCAAGGTTGAGCATTTAGTAGCATTAGACATCTTCAAAGGACTATAAGTGAACATTTTTGGGAAAATAGTAGAGGTATTAGGGAAACTAGGCCTTCAAGGTATTTCCATTGGATAGATGACTTTTTTTGATAAAAAAAATCATGTATTGTACTTTGAATTTGGACAAGGGAAGTGTGAGATACAAGATCATGAAGATCATTGTAACATACTGAATCTCAGGGTCTTCCCTGCAATTTACCCACTTTTGAGCTTTTCTTTGCCTTCTAGTCCTTTTGGACCAATTTCATAAATTTCCCTTCTTTTATATTCTTTTTGGACTCCTTGTGCAATTTGAGCACAATTCAAGGTTGAAATTACCTTTTTCCCTCATTTATGATAATAAAGGGGTGTTTGCACCAATAACCCACTTACGGTAATAATTAAGGGCTAATAATACAAAATAAAGTTTTATGAAGTGATATACGTAGATAATGTTAATTTGGATCTTTTTGGATAAATATATTAGTAATAATGTGTATTTGAATTAATTAATGAGAACATTAACCTTAATTGTTTCTCTCTCCTCAAAATATGATTTTAATTCATGAAAATATGTTATTTAATTGAGAAATAATTATTTTCATCTTAATGTTCTTAATATCTCGAAATTTACTCACATGTTTCATAAAAAGAAGTCTTTTCATATAATTCATTCATTTTAATATATCAATATACACTTTAATGAGCAATATATTTATTAAGGGCCATATTATGAGTAAAACGAGAATATAATTGCATAAGATTGTTCTAGACTTTAATATGAGCATGTGGTTAAAATTTGGTGATTTTTGGAGTTGGCTTGATCCCTCAAAATGATTTTAATACGCTTTTAATATAGTGTCAATTAAATGGTGAATTAAAATCAACTTTCACACCCCACTCTTATTATGGGCTAATTAATTTTACAAATGCATGATATTAGTGAGTAATGAACTTTTGGACTCCAAATCTCGAATTTGGGAACCAAGGGTTGCTTATAAAAGCAACACATAATTGTTTACTCTAGCATTATATTAAAATATGCTTTAATAATCAAAATATTTTTTTTAGATGCCAAAGGGTGGGTAAAATGCAAACCTAATTGCATAGCATGAATCTAGACGACATTAGCAGCCTAGGGTTAAAATTTGGGGTCATTTGGAGTTCATTTGACCTTCCAAATGCAATAAACAAGTTTTCATTAAAATGTGACATTATAGCCATCGATTTAATAGCTATGCACATCATTTAAGCCAAAATTTGGCTTAAATGTCCATCACGCGTGACAGGGCCGCAGGGGTCCATCGTGGACTCTGATCCAGTGGCTCAGACGAGCCCCGACCCCGATCCAACGGCCTAGAGCCTGTCTTCCACCTCCAGCCGTTACATGGGTAACGAGCTCGACTCCTCAGCTCCGTTCTCCGTCGTTTCGCGACCTTTTTACGAGATCTCTTCGCCTATAGGTTCGTAGAGATCCCCCGAATCATTTGAACTCTCACTCGACCAGTGAGACACAACGTAGCTGGAATGACAGGAGCCACTAATCGAGCTCTCTCATGGCCACCTCCGAAACGCATCCATACCAGACCTCGCCTATAAAGAACCACCTACACACCTTCGTCGGACCCTTAGCAATTCGCCCAAACCACCCATCCGAGGATGCACATTTGTCCGTTGACGTGGAGTTTTTGCAGCAGACCTTGCGGAGCTCCTCCCAGTTGCTAGGCGGCTCGTGCATCAAAATTGACCGACTAGGTGAGTTCGTCGTTCAAATACCTTCGATTCGAGTACCTTTGTGCCTTGTTTGATTGAGTATCACAAAATCGCCCAAATGGGCAAGATAGCACCCCGCCGCAAGGCTGGGCACGGCTTGGGGTAGAATACGATTGACAAATGTCCATTTTTCCCCCCGCGCTCCCTTCCTCTCTGGTTCTTTAGCCGAGGGCAGATCTGTCAATTTTCAAACTTGATTTTTCACTCATTTAGCAATAAACTAGTCAATCTTGTTTAATTCATAGTAAATCGCTCGGTTTTTGGAAAATTATAAATAGATACTCATTGGAAACCTAAAAACATATATAATCCGAATTTTTAAGTTTTAAACCCTGATTTCCATCATAAACCTATTAATTAATTCAAACACTAATTTAAATATATAAAGTGATAAAAATGATAATGATAGTGTTTTAACTCTGTTTTTGACAAAAAAAATATGTTTTCTTGAGTAGAAAAATATTAGGGATCGTTTGGCCCTATTTCCAGAACCAAAATCCAAAGCCTTTACCCATGGTTTATAAATGTGGATATTTTACACTTAAAGTGTCTTTAAGTAACCTAATGCATGCATTAATATTTGAACCTAGGATAAAGTGAGTTTGGACCTGATATCTTAGTGGATAAGGGATAATCTAGAAAGAAAGAACAAGTATGTGCATTCTAACACCTCAATTGGGCTTTCTATCATGTTTAGCCTAGTTTTCTCATATGACGCATACTTTTAATAATATCATCCATCTTCTACTTTGACATGAAAATTTGTAACTATGAAGCATAGTCTTGCTATATTGTTATTCTTTGATGAATATGGGTCATGGGACCCCACTTGCCTTGCTTTGCCTTGTTGATATCTTGATATATACATGTTTCCCTTAAACTATTCATTTGAGTATCCAATATGAGATCTTGTTGCATGAACATCTTTTTTTTGTTATCTCTTAGAAATGTTTGGGTCATTGGGCCCCACTTGAATAAATGTTATTTTCCTTCTCTGCCATTGTGAATTGTAAGCATGATAATGATAGTTTGACTAGTTATCTAATATAGTGTACATGAGTACAAGTCACCCACAGGGCACTGGGGTTTTAGTCCCCCTGCCAATTTATATATATTGTTGAGGTTTGGGATGTTATTTCCCCTCTCCTCCTAGTTGAGGTTGGTAGGCGCCTCACCCTATGTTAGTTTAGCTTAGTCATAACGAATCATGCTCGTTCTATATTTGACTTATATGCTTGGCAGAAATCCTATTTGTATTATATGTCTCATACTCTTGAACAATCTTAGTATAGAAAATCTTTATGTTTCCATTCCTTATACGCTTCTTATACATTATCATGTTGTGACACATACTTTTATCTTTCTCTTGTTGGATGACCCCAATCATCAAGGCTAGGATCAGAGTGCGCATGGAAGCTTGGTGAACCTAAGACTAAGGATAGGAGAAGAAGAAGAGGAACACATAGTTTGCTTGATCATAGTTGTTTTTATGTTTTAAGTTGTTTGTCTGGAGACAATTATTGTCTAAGTCTTCCTCTACATAGATCCTTGTATAAAGATGTACCCCTTTTTGGGAAAAATTTGTAATGTACTCTTTATACATTTTGAATAAAGTCAAGATTTAAATTTCCACTGCTACACAATTGATGATTTCGTTTATCATGTTTAATAGTAGAGACTTGGTCTTTACTGCATGGTATCAGAGCATCAAGGTAGTCAGATTCTTGACTAATTCAAAATTGTCTCCTAGATAGAACCCTTATATTATATAGTTTCCCTTTAGTTAGTTTTTCACCTTATAGTTGACCTAGCATGAAAGTTTGATCTAGTATCATAATAATAATTAATTAAAAATAAAATTTGTCAACTTTTTGGTGAATTATCTATTGAGAAGCTACTAGAGCAAGAAGTTGAAAGTGATGGTGTCTAGAAAGGGTCAGAGCTTGGGGGCTGGAAATATTTTCCTCCGCCCCACTAGCTTGGTAACGAGGACTCCTGAGCTCAGATGACCTGGCCTGGCCTGATCTGATACAGACAACTCGAAATAGCCTATCTTTGGGCATGTTGCCTAATTGTTGAATACCTTAGGAAAACTATAAGTTATGATTTGATCTCCTACACAAAAATCATCCTTAATACCTTATACTCCCATGTTTAGGGTTTAGTGTACCCTATGTTAAACCTTGAAGCTTGGTTAGTAAATCCTTATAGTGTTGAGTTTTTGTACCTTGTACCCTTAGCTTATTTTGACTTAGTTTGACCCTTTGAAGGGGTAGGATGAGGGTAATGGTGTTAGTACCCTATTTGGTTTTGCAAATCTGATTTCGAGGATGAAATCCCTCTTTAAGGGGATGGAATCCCAACTAATAGCAAAATCAAATACCTTTGAAGTTAGAAACCCTATCCATGTGGACGTATGTACATAATAACTTATGTGAACCATAATTTACCAAACACATTATACTTGTAATTCAACTTGTTTGTTTGTACACACATGAATATGTAGTAAGTCATATTGGGATAATTCATATGCTTGAACCTTAATATAGGCTTGATGCAGATAATAATGAGTTACTCATTACTGATTGTGAATACACATAATGTTGACTATGCCACCCTAATGATAAAATGTGTATGAATAATGTACCCTAAGGATGCTTTAACCTGTAATGATGATGTTGACGTAAACCTTAATATGTAATCATCTAGTTTTGACAACATATACATATATATATACCCTTAATGCCTTTCATGATACACTAGTGACATTAGGTGTCATCACATAATATACCTTAATGCATATAAATGGATTATAGTTACAAAATTATCAATATACATATAAGGTATATCACCTTATTCTCTAATGAACACCTCATCATAATTTGATATATGAATTAATTCATTAATATTTAATGGGTTACATCCTATTCACTAAAATGCATATAATAACTCAAACATGATAATGAATAATTGGATTCACATAAATATTCATAAAATGCCTAATGTGAAGTAAAATATGTATAATTTATAATATGAAGTGTAATGGAAGAAAATGATTAATGATGTCATTAATATGAGTATGAAAGATGATATGAAAATCTGCAATATGAACATTATTTGGAATTATAATAGGCTTAATAACTTGTTGGATAATATTAACGTTTTCTACAAAATAATTTTTGATAATTCTACATGATAGTTTTAAGAGGATAATGGAAAATGAATTCATGTTATTAAGGTTTTTGACCTAATACATTAATTAATGTTGAAATGGCTTAGTAAACCCTAATTGTGCTTAAAACCATTGATGAGGGAAATACACATGATATAATATTGAAATATAATTGTTTTGAATAAAATGTGGCACAAGTGATAGTATAATAAATATGATACCTCTTCATGATGGAGATTGCGCTAATAAGGCAAAAATGTTAATTTGAGTTGGATAAAAGGCTATAGGTTTTGTGGAAACCTTAGTAACACCTGACTTATGTAGATTTTGTGTTGTATCCAAGATTAAGGGTTATAACCTAGTGTTTAAGGTTGGGAAGTTTCACACTCACCCTCTCTTTCCTCTTGTTGTGATTTCAGGGACGAAATCCTCTTTAAGGGGTGGTGTGCTGTAACATACTGAATCTCAGGGTCTTCCCTACAATTTACCCACTTTTGAGCTTTTCTTTGCCTTCTAGTCCTTTTGGACCAATTTCATAAATTTCCCTTCTTTTATATTCTTTTTGGACTCCTTGTGCAATTTGAGCACAAATCAAGGTTGAAATTACCTTTTTCCCTCATTAATGATAATAAAGGGGTGTTTGCACAAATAACCCACTTAAGGTTATAATTAAGGGCTAATAATACAAAATAAAGTTTTATGAAGTGATATAAGTAGATAATGTTAATTTGGATATTTTTGGATAAATATATTAGTAATAATGTGTATTTGAATTAATTAATGAGAACATTAACCTTAATTGTTTCTCTCTCCTCAAAATATGATTTTAATTCATGAAAATATGTTATTTAATTGAGAAATAATTATTTTCATCTTAATGTGCTTAATATCTCGAAATTTACTCACATGTTTCATAAAAACAAGTCTTTTCATATAATTCATTCATTTTAATATATTAATATACACTTTAATGAGCAATATATTTATTAAGGGTCATATTATGAGTAAAACGAGAATATAATTGCATAAGATTGTTCTAGACTTCAATATGAGCATGTGGTTAAAATTTGGTGATTTTTGGAGTTGGCTTGACCCCTCAAAATGATTTTAATACGCTTTTAATATAGTGTCAATTAAATGGTGAATTAAAATCAACTTTCACACCCCACTCTTATTATGGGCTAATTAATTTTACAAATGCATGATATTAGTGAGTAATGAACTTTTAGACTTCAAATCTCGAATTTGGGAACCAAGGGTTGCTTATAAAAGCAACACATAATTGTTCACTCCAGCATTATATTAAAATATGCTTTAATAATAAAAATATTTTTTTGGATGCCAAAGGGTGGGTAAAACGCAAACCTAATTGCATAGCATGAATCTAGACGACATTAGAAGCCTAGGGTTAAAATTTGGGATCGTTTGGAGTTCATTTGACCTTCCAAATGCAATAAACAAGTTTTCATTAAAACGTGACATTATAGCCATCGATTTAATAGCTATGCACATCATTTAAGCCAAAGTTTGGCTTAAATGTCCGTCACACATGACAGGGCCACACGGGTCCATTGTGGACTCTGATCCAGTGGCTCAGATGAGCCCCAACCCCGATCCAACGGCATAGAGCCTGTCTTCCACCTCCAGTCGTTACATGGGTAACGAGCTTGACTCCTCAGCTCCGTTCTCCGTCGTTTCGCGACCATTTTATGAGATCTCTTCGCCTACAGGTTCGTAGTGATCCCCCGAATCATTTGAGCTCTCAATCGACCAGTGAGACACAACATAGCCAGAATGACAGGAGCTGCCGGTGGAGCTCTCTCATGGCCACCTCCGAAATGCATCCATACCAGACCTCGCCTATAAAGAACCACCTACACACCTTCGTTGGACCCTTAGCAACTCGCCCAAACCACCGATTTCATCTGAGGATGCACATTTGGCCATCAATGTGGAGTTTTTGCAGCAGACCTTGCAGAGCTCCTCCCAGTTGCTAGTCGGCTCGTGCATCAAAATCGACCGGCTAGGTGAGTTCGTCGTTCAAATACCTTCGATTCGAGTACCTTTGCGCCTTGTTTGATTGAGTGTCGCAAAATCGCCCAAATGGGCAAGATAGCACCCCGCCGCAAGGCTGGGCGCGGCCTGGGCTGGAAGACAATGGAAAAATGTCCATTTTTCCCCCCGCGCACCCTTCCGGTTCTTTAGCCGAGGGCAGATCCGTCAATTTTCAAACTTGATTTTTCACTCATTTAGCAATAAACTAGTCAATCTTGTTTAATTCATAGTAAATCGCTCGGTTGTCGAAACATTATAATTAAATACTCGTTGGAAAGTTAAAAACATGTAGAATCCGAATTTTTAAGTTTTGAACCCTTATTTCTATCATAAAACTGATAATTAATTCAAACACTAATTTAAATGTATAAAGTGATAAATAAATGATAATAATAGTGTTTTAACTCTGTTTTTGACAAGAAAATATGTTTTCTTGAGTAGAAAAATATTAGGGATCGTTTGGCCCTGTTTCCAGAACCAAAATCCAAAGCCTTTACCCATGGTTTATAAATGTGGATATTTTACACTTAAAGTGCCTTTAAGTAACCTAATGCATGCATTAATCTTTGAACCTAGGATAAAGTGAGTTTGGACCTGATATCTTAGTGGATAAGGGATAATCTAGAAAGAAAGAACAGGTATGTGCATTCTAACACCTCAGTTGGGCTTTCTATCATGCTTAGCCTAGTTTTCTCATATGAGGCATACTTTTAATAATATCATCCATCTTCTACTTTGACATGAAAATTTGTAACTATGAAGCATAGTCTTTCTATATTGTTATTCTTTGATGAATATGGGTCATGGGACCCCACTTTCCTTGATTTGACTTGTTGAGATCTTGATATATACATGTTGCCCTTAAACTATTCATTTGAGTATCCAATATGAGATCTTGTTGCATGAACATCTTTTTTTGGTTATCTCTTGGAAATGTTTGGGTCATTGGGCCCCACTTGAATAAATGTTATTTTCCTTCTCTGCCATTGTGAATTGTAAGCATGATAATGATAGTTTGACTAGTTATCTAATATAGTGTACATGAGTACAAGTCACCCACAGGGCACTGGGGTTTTAGTCCCCATGCCATAGGCACTGGGGTTTTAGTCCCCCTGCCAATTTATATATATTTTTGATGTTTGGGATGTTATTTCCCCTCTCCTCCTGGTTGAGGTTGGTAGGCGCCTCACCCTATGTTAGTTTAGCTTAGTCATAACAAATCATGCTCATTCTATATTTGACTTATATGCTTGGCAGAAATCCTATTTGTATTATATGCATCATACTCTTGAACAATCTTAGTATAGAAAATCTTTATGTTTCCATTCCTTATACGCTTCTTATACATTATCATGTTTTGACACATACTTTTATCTTTCTCTTGCTGGATGACCCCAACCATCCAGGCTAGGATCAGAGTGTGCATGGAAGCTTGGCGAACCTAAGACTAAGGATAGGAGAAGAAGAAGAGGAACACATAGTTTGCTTGATCATAGTTGTTTTTATGTTTTAAGTTGTTTTTTTGGAGACAATGTTGTATTAGTCTAAGTCTTCCTCTACCTAGAACCTTGTATAAAGATGTACCACTTTTTGGGAAAAATTTGTAATGTACTCTTTATACATTTTGAATAAAGTCAAGATTTAAATTTCCGCTGCTACACAATTGATGATTTCGTTTTTCATGTTTAATAGTAGAGACTTGGTATTTACAATCACCTTGAAATTAATATTTATAAGTGGTTGGATTATGATCCAACGGTGATAAATCCCTTGGGTAAGGGGAGCCTTTCCAATCTATGCTTCTTAGACCTTCGAAGGCCACGACCCTCTCTCTAGATAGAGCTGACCGCCCACTACGCTCCCTGATTGTTGCCAACCACGTACTAGCAATCGCCAGCGTTGCCCGACGTCTTCCCACCATTCACAAACTTTGTGTTCTGCCCACAACCATTGTGGCCACCAAGAAATCATAGGTAGGAGAAAGATATGGGGGGACAATTTTATCTATGTACTCTGTGGGCCAAGGGCGATCCAATGACAACCGCACCTCCACCATTTCTTCCAAGATCCACACATATGCAACATCATATCGCATCGCTAAGCTTATCAAATAGTGGTCGCATCGGGATGAGCGCTACAAAGTATCCAAAACTATGGCCAGTTGGGTCCATCTAAAGGCTACGGCTTCAAATTTGTCCTTAGCTTGGGGTGAGGAGGCTTAGCATAGAAAGTGCCAAGTTTATTCCATGTTGTAGCACCACCAACCAGGAGAAGAAAAATAGAAAAATAGAGGCGAAATTAAGGCACAAAAGAGGGAAAAATAGAGGAAAGAGATAAGAAAAAAATATAAACAAAGGAAGGAAGTGAATAGGTGTCTCAATTGTGCAAAAGGTAGGGGGTAGGTGAGGATGTTGCAATGCCATTGGCATTGTCACTATACGGCTGAAGAAGATGAAGGGGAGACATTGGATCAGAGGGTTGAATATGAAGAAGGCAATCTAATGATCGTGATTGAGCAAAACCAACCCAAGCAAATGACTTGTTGAGTTAGAAAAGTAAAGGGAGGTGTCTCCCCTAATTGGTCCATGTACCCACTAAGGCTGAATTAGGGCTAAAAGCAAGCTAAGATAGTGGTAGAACAAGATTTCAAAAGGCCATATCATGTGTTGTAGTTGTCCAATTGGTGTGATTGTTGTCACGTTGGAACGATAATTGGAAGCTCTACAACTTGACATACATTTGACAACAATTTTATGACAATGATTTTATATTCATTTTCAATATGGTGACATGTTAAGGGTTTGAAACTTGGGTCTAGAGGAAAATAAATTGTCACTGCAAGACACATGTACATAAGAGAAACCAATAAAGCATGAACACCTACAATTGAATCCAACATTGTGAAAAAAGTGAAGGTGAACTACAAAGCATATACATGAGGAGGAAAAAGGTCCAAGTTATCACATCCTCCCTACCTATAAAAGAATTATGTGCCCAAAACTAAATTATATCATCAACTGAGATGGGGTTTTCATATATCATATTGAAATTAACTTGATATTCCTTCAACATCAAAATATTTAAAAATTTGAGCAATTGAGCATCATGTTCAATGTAAAGTCATGTTGATCATCAGATTGGGAAGATCGTTACAAAGCCACAAATTTGGAGAGATTATCCTATAGATCACAATGTTGGGGAGATAATTTTATTTCAAACAAATAGATCTCTTGAATTCAGATACAACATGACTTTCACTCCCAACATTTAAGGTTCTTGATTCTTTTTTATTCTAGGTGGGATTATTCTTCCATGATCAAGATTTCTTTATTCCAACAATTTGATACAAACACCATATTTCAATCTTTCTTCCATTTCAAACTCAATGGGAGGTCCCACCCTAGTCCACAATAAAGATAGACCCTAATTTATGAATTGATAGAATCAAATTTTAAAGATTTGGTAACAATGAAAGTATGTAATCATATATCAAGCGTGATCTCAAGATCAAAATAGGGTGCTCACAGGAGTCAAATAAATATCAAGATAATTAACCATGAATCAAGATTTCATATTCAATATAGAGTCAAGTTTGAAAATCAAAATCTTACATACAAACATTCAAATATATAGTTTAGATTCCTATTTAGACCTTAGGGGTGATCATTCACCCATATACATTATTTGTGCAACATACAAACATTATCGGAGTATCATTTTGAGATATCAATATTGAGTTCATTATCATGGTATTCAAAGTTAATGACTGATCTAGACCTAGGTCTTTCTAAGAACTTAACTACAAGCTACAGTCAACACTATGATATTTTGAGATCATCATCAAGGCAAAGTTCACGATCAAGTATCAATATCACCATAGATTTGACATATTAGAGGTTTACATTGAGAATTCAAAATCGAGTGTCATGGATTACCTTTTTGAACTGTAAATAATAAAATTGATGAGAATTTAAAGGAAATCATAATATGGATATGGCCTAGGTTAGAAGAGTCATACATCAACTACCAACCTAATTTGGCACATTAGTCCACATTAGTCATAAGACATTAAATATATCAAAATAGGAAGATTATCAATTATCAAACCATTTTCCATAAGGTTATGAAATCAATGATCTAGATTGTAATTTGGAAACCATATATCAAGATTTTTTGATGTCAAGATCATAATCGCATTCCTTTCCATTATTGATCAAGGTAAGTGTATATTTTCAGAAACTGAGAACTAAAATTGGGAACTCAAGAGTTTGAACATAATAGGGCAAGATTGCTATTCATGTCCATCATGACCGTCAAATTGAGTCTACAAAGAAGAACAATAGTCAATAGGGGATTTTCATCTTGTAACAAGTCTTCACATAATTATCTAGGGGTCCAAAGACATAGTCACATCAAGGTTTGGACATGGTCCATATCAAAAGGGAAAAATGCACTTAGTTATGTTTGAGGTTTGAGTAAAGTAGGGACAAAATAGTTTTAATAAATAGGTTACCTCAGTAACCATGAGGCGTAAATAATGAGTTCCACCTTATGTCACCATATTAAGAATGTTCATCAAACACAAAAATCACTCATATTCAATTTGGTAACATTGAGTTTTCATAAACTTTACACATGAATACATTACTTCCAAGAGTAATTTCATACATAAAATAGGGTTTTCAATTTAATATCAGATTATGGCATTACCACTTAATCAACTTTCATGATTTCAAATGAATTTTAGTTTCCCATTCAAAAGATACCCAAATTCTAGAAATCATGTTATTAATAGTCATTAAACATGTAGAGATGATAAGACTAACTAATCATGATCTACATATTGTGTCTTAGGTGGTCCTTAAAGAAGACGTTAGATTCTAGAAGACTCTCTAAGCTTTAAGGGAATAAAACTACTCTAATTTTGATCCACACTTGATAGATAGCTGCACACAGGAACCTCAGCCACCACACTAGTTGGATATGTGTGATAATTACTAGCCAAATGCTCCATGTTTAGCATCATACCTATTACCTTAGTTTCACCATTATGAATTTTGGTTCTCCCTATGTTTGTAAGATATTTTATGCATTAAATATATATGGATGCATGTGTGTATGGCTCCAATACCATTTATCACAGAATTTTTTGTTACCCTCATTGTCACCCCCGTAACAATAGAGTAGTCACTATAATGCTTGGTTGTCCATTTCTAGAATGGCACATAGTTACAAAAAAATAATACTTAACTACATTCTTTTATACAACGCACATTTTATGTTTATTTATTCATTATATCCAACATTATGCCTTTTGACCATTTCTAAAGGAAGGGTATCTGATGGGCATATGAGGCTCAAAGCCTAAATGTCACCCTATTTCTATGTGAGGCACCTCAAAACCAAAGTCAATGAGCTAACCTTGTTTCAATTATGTAGTGTGCCCTTACCCCAAGAATTCAAGAAGGTACACAAGGATATAAAATGGATTCTCTAGATTATGTTTAAGGTTTGTCAACATTGTATTATAAAACAATAATCTAGTATTTATAGGAAAAATATCTCAGACAAGTAACTAGTTGAAATATTTGGGCCCACTGTTCAAGGCTCTAGCAAAGTTTCAAGAATGACGACTGGGCCCACAGACCACCACCAGCCTAAAAATGTGCTTTTTCCTCACTCACGTGCAAGCTAGGATGAACTTCCTAAATGGTCACCCATCTTATTACTACTCTAGCCTAAACATGCTTAACCACAAAGTTCTTTAGTGATGGGCTCCTTAAAAAGGATGTGCACCTTGGTGATATGGGTAGTTCAATCATTCCTTTTAAGATCATTTTATTTGAGGCCTCAAATCTTGGGACGTTGCAATCTCCCCCACTCTAACTCTTGATGTCCTTGTTAAGGATCAACTATATGGCCTCATAATATTTCCCCATTTTTAGTGCAGACCTAACATGGCCATGTACACTCAACTCCCGATCATAGCTACCAGCATAAGGGTGGCTTCATCACCATAGGTAGCCCTTTCCAACATGCTTGGACCACACAAATCAAAGACTAACATGACACATGCCCATGTGGGCCCCTCCTACTGGAGGGGTTTAGGCTTTGATACCATTTCTAACACTTGGGACGAAAGCCTAATGCTCTTGTAGAGTTTCAAGAATGATGACTGGCCCCACAGACCACCACTAGCATTAAGAACACTCTTTGTCCTCACTCAAGTGCAAGTCAGGATAAACTTCCTGACTGGTCACCCATCCTAGTACTACTCTGGGATGAGCAGGCTTCACCATAGAGTTTTTTAGTGATGGGATCCCTAAAATGAAGGTGCACCTTGGTGATATGGGTAGTCAAATCATTCTTTTTAAGATCATTTTATCCAAGGTCTCAAATCCTAGGATGTTACACTAGTAGTCAAGCATTCATACAAACATACATACAAGCAAGCTATTATTAATAGTAGGGTCAATATATTAAATGTAGGTTGTGAGTAACGAGCAAGCTATAAATCATGAGTGAGATTCCTAGAAAAGGCCCATGCCCACATTGACCTAAGATGTAGAAAGATGTAACATGAAGTCTTAGATGATAAGAATTTAATAAGATAAACTTACAACATGTAAAGTCAATGTTCAATATTCAATCGTTCGAGTATAGTTCCATTTTAACAAGCATTCATGCATTGATTCAACATAGTACAAGTATCAACATTAAAACTTAAGTCTACGTGAACCATCCACACTATGAATACTATTAGATAAAGCTAAAGTCTAATTTGATAATAGGGAAAGCATGAGGGTTAGATTATAATCATGGTTTAATCATGAAAGATCATAACTAGTCAAAAACAAAATTTCATGCAATAAGTTCATATTTACAACTCATTAGGTAACCAAGAGAAAAGGATAGATCAAGTTGGTATTTAATTTTACAAGTATGAAAAATCTAATGAATAAAAGTCTTAAGATAAATTTATGACATTAGAGCATGTTCTTAACATAGTTAGAATCCACACAAGGAAAATTTGTATTTAGATCACACTAGGTGTTACATATAGTTAATAGAGTGCATGAATGTGTTTCATGGAAAATCGAGTCACAAAACATTATAGGGTCTGGTTTGAGGATCGTCATAAAGGTTGAATAATTTAGGATTCAATTTTTGTAAGGGTTTAAAGATTCAAACATGTAAGGGTATTGATATAATGTTATTAGGGAATTAGTGTACAATGTTAGTTTTAAGTGTTGGTAAGGTATGCTCATAGATCCAATCATGTTATGATTGACATGGCATATGCCTTAAAGGATTTGATTAATACTTATAAAGTCAAGCTTACAATTCATTCTATTTCATTCAGTTATGAGATAATGAAAAAATACTATGAATTTCTAGAGAATGATATACTCAATGATGTATGTATTCAAGTTACTACCCTTGTGGATGAGATCATACGGATGTTAAGAGTACATATGAATATTCTCATTATGTCCCTAATTGGTTTTTATTGAGGAAAGTTGATAGACAACAATAACACATAAGATTAGAGTATAAGTTGGTTGATGACTAAATATCATTAGTAATGATATGGCAATATCAAACCAAGCACACAAAAGATGTTAGAGAATAGTGTATCAGATAGACCCACCTTGAGAGTGACACATGGTTGTGGCGGTCACAGTCATCTTTCATAGTGAAGGTGGTGATTGTGATTCTTAGACCTAATACCACTACACTCATCACATGTCATTGGGTGCACTTTGGCATCATCAAACATAGTCCTGAAACATGGGTTGTTATAACGGTGATGATTGGGTGACTTTGATAGATGGGGATATATTGTGAGTGATTGATATGGGATTTTTCCCTCCTACTGGAGTATGATATCCTGGCTACTTGATTAGCGAGACTGAGAAATGCATTTGCATGTACATGTGAATCAATATATGATATTGAGGTCACATTATCTCAGACAGTCTGCTCTTAGTTTAAGGAACATTGATTGAATGTTTAGAGGATGACCTTCCATGCCTTGAGTTCATCTTGTATATCAAAGACAAAGGAATTATACAATCACTGCAACACCTCACATAGATTGTAGGTTGAATTTGTTCTTCAACTTCCCATTCACATGGGTAGAAATGATGTGTGCCCAAGAACCACTCTCTGCTTGTGATGTCATAAGCTAGTTATGGACATTCCATGTCTATGTGATATGGGACCTATAGGGTCACACACATAGGAGCTCATCTAGAAGAGGAGTTTGATCTTGAATGACAATTGGATTGATTACTAAAGTGTTTAGGTATTCAATCACACAATAGATCAATAGATTGGTTGACTGAACTTCCAAACGACCATCTCACAAAGTGAGACGGATGTTTGGTCATGATAGATGGGTTTCTCAAGTGGTTAAACGATTGTTTGGGTGGTCAAGCTAATCAGGGTTCTAATTGTCTATGTGTTGTCATTGAACCAACCTGTACAATGTGATTGAACTGAATGGTTCATCCCCACTCACCAGGCGGGCATCTAGGTGATTGAGATGGGCATCTCTGGCCTGGTTGGGTCAAACAAAGTTTTAGGATGTTTATCGAATAGTTTTGATTGTACTTTATTTGTAGTACAAGAAAATTAATATGTGATATTAATTGGAATCGAAATTGCCAAACTCGTATACAATTGGGAGCTGTCAAATGACTATTTGGTAGTGCTATACGACAGTCTCACACACCAAAAGACTGTCTGGGTGTGCCAGATGACCATTTGGCATCTCACAGGTTGTGAAAGTTCAAGTTCTTTTGGTCTCTTCCACTCCCACACAATCTCGTACAAACTGAGAACCCTGACCCTAACCTCGCCTATAAAAGGAGGGTTACTGGGGTCTTCCCAATACACAACATAGACAATTGAGAATCACTTCCTCTAACAATTGTTGTCTTCTCTAGTTGTGGTAACAAAGAGAGCCCATGCAAGTCCTAGCCAACAGGGAGGGATAGCCAAAGGGAGAAAACAACTAAGAAGTTGTCGTTGTGGTGGAACAGGTTGGTGACTAGTACACCAACAGGAGGGATAACTCCTTCCTATCTGTTCTTGGTGAATGACATGAGTTCTAGTTGGTCCATGTGGACTACTCTAGAGGTAGGAGTCCTTTGGCTATTGCTCAAAGAGCAAGTCAACTTGTAGTCTGTGGTGAGACCACCAGAGTCATTATAGAGGTTACACAGAGAGCTATTCAGTGTGAAGACCAAGAGCTGCACAACTACCATCTAAGACCAACTAGTTAGTAGTTGAAAAGAAGTGAGTTTTTTCATTGGACATGCTCCAGGACCAGGTATAACTCGCTAAAAATATCCTTCCTAATTCATAATAGTTGACACGATCTTGTTGTTTTGGGAATATAGATAGATAAATTTTTTGTTTTTGCAGCTAAACTCTATGCCCATATTTCCTGACAGTGGTATTGGAGCCACAACAATTTACTATGTTTTAGGATAATCAATATGATCAGATTTTTGGTTTTATTTTTTATTTATTGCATACAATGCCAATATTTAAACTACTCTCATATGCGTATCTGGTCAAATATCACATAATCACAAACTAATATATATATATATATATATATATATATATATATATATATATATATATATATATATTTATATACACACACACACACACACACACACATATATATATATATATATATATATATATATATATATATATATATATATATCTGCAATTTACATGCATCACAAGAAAATTATTTTTGATGGTGGATGTGTAGCATGGTTATGGTCAATACCCTTTATCTGTGTGTGGTTGGATTGTTTGGTTCCTATTTATCTTGAACCATAACCCTTTATCTGTGTGTGGTTGGATTGTTTGGTTCCTATTTATCTCAATCTGTGTATCGAGCCTCTACCTCCTTCTTCCCAATGTAAAGTTAATGCTTTCCTACCTTTTCTCCCCTCAAATGAACTCAGGGTTTCTCTTATTCAATGTAACAAAGTAGAAATAGGATAATTTATTTTCATGCAATGACGTTGAAGATGTTCATCGCTGATTGAGACAACCAGTTTGTGAAATAAGTCGATCATCTTGGAGGACCATGGAGAATAGGGTGATGGAACCAAAAGACTACCTGGTAGGCCCAACCAACCATTTGAAAGGAGTCCAAACATCAGTTGGATAGGAGGACCAACCAACCGAACAAGAGGCAAGACAACCAGTTCAAGGGTTGAAGCGATCTACCTAGATTGGCAAGCACATGTCTACACCAACAGAAGATTCATACATGTGATGTGATGATTGAAATAGGTGGTAGTATTTCCTTGTGGCTCCAAGGAATTACAAGTACACATGCCCATAACAATTGCTTTTTGTTTTATATTTCATTTTTATGTTTTGGGATATAGAATGCATATGATACATACTATATATGTTTTGATTGGATATAGTATATGTATATATATGATATATATAAAACCCCTCAATCAAACATATTAAGTCTAAGATGCTTTCCAATAGCAATACACATGAAAAACTTGTTCGGTTAAGAGTAGTTATGCCTTTGCATGGTGCACCGTCTACCTTGTGGAAGTGTGATGGTAATGATGTAGGTTCTGCCTCTGTGGGATACATTATTATCGTATTGACTATTGGGTCGGCCTTAATTGGTGATTCTCAGAGCTTCTGGGCCCATAGGTATAAAGATTATTGTAGAAAAGAGTTGTTCATATCGTCTATCCAGAATTGTATATGATGGAATTGGAAACAGTTGCCTACCTTGATGATTAATTTTGTTTTGTGGTGTTGATCAGGCCACAGTTGAATTATCTTAGGTCTAGCTAATTAGAAATTGTTCACTACGATTTTCTGAATTGATACTTGAGGGTTATCAATTTGAAGAAAAAAATAATGAGAAAGATAATTGATGAAATACCTAATTATTATCACCCAAATTTAATCAAATCAAAATGATTTTTTAACAAAATTGCAAATTCTTTTGTAGAGACAAATTCCAACAACAAACAATCACTTTTATATGTGATCGATCCTTGAGAAGGAAAAACTTACTAGAAACAACTTCCATGACTAGTTCAAGATGCTGAGAATTATTATCACACATGAGAGCAAGCTCTATGTCCTAGAAAAATTCCAGAACCAGAGGAACTAGCTCAAATGCTCTATGGTCTAACAAGGATACTTATAAGAAGCATAATGAAGATGTCAGAGATGTCAAATGTTTGATGATATGCTCCATGAACCATGAGTTGCAAAGGCAGCATGAGCACATGGGGGTGATTGAGATGGTCACACATATCAAGAACATGTACCAAGATCAGGCAAGACAGGAGAGATATGATGTCTCCAAGGCATTGTTCAAGTGTTGCATGGTAGAAGGAGATCTAGTTGGTCATAATGTACTCAAGCTCATTGGGTGTAATGCCCCTCCAGGCACATATCTATGCCACTAAAAGCAACCCTATGTTGTCCATAACATGGGTCCCTTGCCTAGGAGGAACATTGCAAAATATTATATACATTGCAATACGATAAATGAAACACCATGCATTAAAACTAAACTTCATTTATATATTGTTTACAATTGAGTTCTTGAATTGAAATTAACTACCCAAACATGATTGAACATTATTTATACATGAACTTATATATAAACCTTAGGATCTTCTATTGTAGATGGAACCCCACCATATATGTCTTTTGGAAACCTTGATCTACTTCTAAGTTGACCCTCATATGACCCTTTCCTAGAAGTTGCTTTGTAACTAGGGGCATCACGCCCCCAGCCATGCATGCAATAAAAATATAATAACTTGGCAATAAGGAAAACTAGAAACTAATTGAACAGTAGATTTGGATTCACATAACTTAATCTTGGTGGTTGATTAAAGTATCCTCGATACTTATGCACCAATGGTGCTCATAAGGCCCGTAGGATCAACATTAACATGATGAGGATAAATGGATACAACCCATTACATAATTTTCATTATCTTGGAATAATTAATCTTTACTTGGATTTCACATGAACATGATGTGAATTCTTGAAATAACATTAAAGCATAACATTAAACTAAAAACTTTAGGGAAGCCTTCATGCAGTTAAGATTTATTTTGAAACACATAATTATGCATTTAATTCATATTGATCATCATGATGATTATAAAGTGATGAAAAATAATAATAAATACTCAAAGTGCATGATCTCGCTTATCTTTCTCTTGGATAAGATCTTACTTGTTCTTCTTAGTTTGATGAAACCTTGTCACATTCATGGGTTAAGAAACTATAATTAACCTACTCATTCAATAGTCATTCATTAATAATTGATCCTTAACTTGATTTCTAGGGTTTCATAGATATTTAGTGAATTAGGGGAAAACCAATTCAAACTAGGTTCTAAATCCTAGTCCAACATCTAGATATCAAAAAATCAATCAAAATCCATACATGGTTCGACCCCATAGGAGTTACCAATTAAATGTTATAGATTTTCAAAGTCCAGCCAATCAGATGACAAGATAAATCCACATATAATGACAATTATCCACAAGGCCATGGGGCCTTGCTTAGATGGGATAATCTGAGCACGTCACGGTGGCATGACCCACTCATAAAGGAAAATTTAGTTGAGGACATCACTCTTACGAAAGGACCTTTATGTCCAAGGTAGCCAAAACAAACCTTCGTTGCCCTTGGGACAAAAAGAGGGAAAAGACAACCCAACATCTTCCATCAATAGCAATGGAGCATCGTGCAACCTGTGCAGAAAAATTAGAAACCAAAACTCAAAATTTGACTCCATGGTTGGAAACCAAGGTGCTAGACACCTTCACCACTGTTGGTCAAACACAACGAGCCCAAGAACAGGTCATGGGATGGTCGGAGCAGCCTATTAAGGTTGCCAGAAACTGTTGCTTCTAGGGTCTGATTCCAAACCTCAAACACTAAAATTTCAAGGCACGGGAAAGCATGAAGAAGATGCACATGTTCACGAGAGGTATAAAACCAACAATAGGAGACTGAGATGAAGAAAGGAAATGCCAATAGAGATTGTACCATGAAATTCTCAAAACAACGATAACTAAATAGATGAGGGTCTCATTTTCATAAATCTCGAATACGATTCCTACCTTCTCCTTGTCAACCAATGACGACAGTGAGTTCCTCACTTCACCACAAAGATGACGATCACCAAAAACACCACAAACAACAGCCAAATCCTCGACATTGCTTCCATGATAAATGAATTCGGAAGAAAGAGGGGTATGTGAAGTACCTTCACTTGGGGTGAATCAATATTGAAGAAAGCTTCTAGATGCCTCCCTGAAGCCCATTCATGAGTGACATGGCTCTGAGAGGGCTCATGCACATGTCTCAGACCTCCGTCATGGTGGATAGAGAGGTGGAGGTCAGGTATGGGGCTTCATGATACTAAAGGGTGGAGCAAGGGTTGGTTTTGGTTTGTGCCCTTTCAGGGGTCATTTTTGATGCCTCAATAGATTCCCCAGTCAAAGGTCAAAATAGGGAGCTCTCTCCCAGTTCTGGGAGTCTGATAAAACTAGGGCACAAAAACCCATCTTTCTTGGGGTCGGATAGATGACTAGGGGGAGGCATACATGCTGGTGGACCCCATTGCTCTTAGGATGTTGTAAATAGAGAGAGAGGTAGGGAGGCTTCTCGTTGTCAGAGTCCCGATGGAAGAGGGACTTCGGGTGGGGGAGACAACCCCCTTCTACCTGGGGACCTTCGAGTTTGACCCAGAATGGTTCAGTCCACGTGCCACATGATGCACATGACATAAGAGGATGGATCATATAAAATTGATTTGATTGAATCAGATAATTGCTTATTTAGGGTTCAAACTATATAGAAGCTTTCTAATTTCACTAGTGGGGTCAAACAAAGCCCAATTGACTTCACATTTGGACCACAAGTGTATTAAAGAGTCTAGAATCTTTCTAGACAATTAGATTTAGGTTTAGCTGACATTTTATTTATCAACCTCACATATGTCATTATCTCAATGTATATGAATTAAAATGAATTATCTTTTCCTTGGTGAGTCATATTTTGATTTAAAATTTGAGGTATGATGTAGAGGTTCATTATATTTGGGTAACGTGCATCAATGATTAGGATTTTGAAAAGAAAAGTTAAAAATTTGCACTAAAGACCTTAAACTTGTTTTATTTACAAAATTTGGGATGTTACATTGGGTATGTGGAGAACCTAGCTAGATAGGATTCCCCTTGGGCCAAGAGTTGGTCATTAACATGTTTCTATAGTCCCTTCTAGAGTCATATATTTAGTTTGTTATGAACTACAACATGAACGACTTTGACAAACCATTGACAGAGTTGTTGGGCATGTTGAGAACAACTCAGACACAAATGACGAAAGACAAACCCAAGTTAGTTATGGTGATCAACAAGTCAAAGGGGAAGTCTAAAGTCAAAGGCAAAGATAAGAAAGGTTCTAAGGATAGCAAGAAGCCCAAGTCTTCATATCTCAAGGCAAAACGTGGAGTAAAGAAACACATAGGTGATTGTATGGTAACGACCCCGCCTTTCGGTAACCCCCAATTAAGGAAGACCAAGAAGTCAGAGCCTCTATCCCAAAACAGGATCAATGGTTTTGCAAATAATCAAAATAATTAATAAATTCTACCAAAGACTAAGCTTAAACTAGGATAAAAAAACTACTTTTCACATACCTTTAAAAAATAGTAATCTAGAACTTCTACCCACTATAGAGTTATATCCAACTAAATCCTCCTTTACAATTTAACTTTCTTCTCCACAAGTTCCACTTTACTGTTTGTCCAATTTTAGATATTCCTAAAATGTCGAAAAACAAAATGTTGGTCAATATAATGAATTATATTAGTATGTGGTGAGAATCAAAATATTTTACATATGTTCTAACAACTTAATCACATCAAGTGGTTGTTAACAATGCAAGATTGCATTTTCAATATGACTCCCCAAATTGCTTTTACTCATACTCTGGGATACCCTCCCTTACGGTTTAGTCCTTGCAAGAGACTTTAAGGCTACCTTCTCCATCCTGAGCTAGGTACCTGGGGTCACCTCTCTAGGTGCCCAGTGGTCTTCCCTCCAGAGCTTGACCACCTCTGACCTTCCCTCTAGGTCTTGGTCTCTCATCATACATCCAAAGATGGTATGTAGGTTTGGGCAAGTCATATACATACTTAAATTGTGATAATCGTATTCACTTTAAAGATTGCATAAATAAAAGCATCCAAACATTTTATTTTCATGCAATCGGTAAACCATCGGAAAAATGTCAAGAAACTAAAGTGTGTACTCATAAATAACCCCATACCTGATTTGGACATTTCATAAGAAATAAGAACAGTCCAATCCATTTAGGCAATCCAAACAAGCAAGCAAGCCAATCACACAAAAGAATAGAATCTTGAAAAGTATGTACAACCTATTTACTACATACTCATCAAGAACTTACTTTATTGACTTGGAATTACTTTCTAGGGTTTCTAATCCAAATTAGGGTTTCATTAGGGTTCTTTTGATCTATTTACCACTTTCCTCTTTTATATCCACAAAATCCTAAAACAGCAGTTCTAGGGTTGAAACCCTAATTATACACTTATCCATATTAAAGCCTTTTATTCATCAAAATGACTTAGGATTAACTTAATATCATAGTGTACAAAGATTCTTGAAATATATCTCATTAGAAACCATTAACACCTAGATTAAGGTTTCAAAACCCATTAATGCACATTAAACATATAAAACCCTAAATTATCCTATTCAGCATATGGATCCTCAATATAGACATAAAAATATCTTTCTTACTAAAAATAGGTTAATATGCTCATGGAACATCTATATTAATATTCTCAATTTCATAGAACATCAAATTAGGGTTTTCTTAGTTATAAAAGCATTAAGGATGGAAACGTTAGGTACTTTTCAAACTATGATCAGAGTCGGGCCTCAAAACTTTTTTATTGAATTCCTTGCATTCTCCTGATCAATTTTTATATATTACTTGCTATCATCGGAGTTATATATAATTAATTAGGATTTACACAAACAAACATACCCTTCAACCAATCACTAGCTGCCACATCAGCTTTTAATCCTCTTATCATCTCCAGCGGTTGACTCGGCTCGAAGATCTCCTATGTGGTTTGTGTATCTGAGAACCTAGACTCGGGTGGCCTCTTCCCCCTTCTGTTGTAGGTCCTGTGATGTGAACCCTTATTTCCATGAGGAAATAGAGCATCACTGTCGGGCAAGGCTACCGCAGGTTGCATCTTGCTATGTCGCTCGAAATCGACCATCAAGTCCACCACTTCTCTCTAACAATACACTAATCCTTGGGAGCCATCAGGAAACAACCATGAAAAGAGGCATTGGAAACCAGGGTGGTGGTCAGAATAGGGGCGAGAAAGTGAACTTGCTGCTGTGGGGAAGAGTTGGGTTTCGCAAAGAGGGGGGTGGCAACCTCTTGGTTTGTTCTGATTCTGTGAAAAGGATACATCTTATATTGATGTGATCATTCAGTCAATCGTCAATAGAATGAAACTCCAGTGGATCTTTGGGAAACTCCAGTCCTTGTGCCAAAACTATGGAACCATGGGGTCATCCTGGTCCGATTCGAACTCCTGAATCCAATGGGAGAGCTTCCAGAACTCCTCGTAGATCAGAGATGGAGATATGTGAGGAATTAGATTGGGGTTACTATTTACCATTCCTAATATTAAACAAAGTACAACCACCATTGGATCAATGATCCAATGGCTGTTGGGCCTCGTATAAGAACACAAGTCATAATTGAATTGTGAAATTTAATGTTATCCTTTTCACTTTAGGAAAACTTACAACATTCATATCTCTTAATCCATTTATCCTTTTAATCCCAAATTTTAGAGGAAATCCATAATGACTTAAATTACTTGTTTGCCAAGTTTGGGATTCAAACTCAAAAGTGTGAGAGACTTTTCTTCATAAGCAATTTATCACTTATTAAGGCATATTTTATGCATATTCTCACTTTCCTATTCTTTTATGTTCCTTTATTTGGATTCCTTTTACCATTAGAAACCTTATGGATTCAAAATTTCATCCATGGTGATTCAATCATACATCTTTCCACATATTTCTCATATTTTCATCATTATCTCAAGTTTCCTTCTTAATAATGCATTATTTGATTTCTTCTTTTTCTTTTAATCACTTTGGTCTCATTAACATATTATGATCCATGAAATCACATTCATAAAGGAAATATTGTAAAAGAAATCCATTCAATGCACATAAATCATACAATTCCCATGATCATACATTTATTGTGGAAATTGCATTTCCAACCATATGAACCCAAAATTTGGGGTTGTAACATAATTCCCCTCTTATAGGAATTGTTCCCTCAAAATTCCACCAAACATAAAAACAATTCAGGATAAAACTTTTCCATGTCCATCATTGACTCCCATGTGGCTTCATCCTCTCCATGGTGCTTCTAAAGAACCTTTATCATCTTATATTTTTACATATAACTTCTCTCTCACCTTGGTATCTTGTATCCTTATAGGTGAATCAAGATATGCCAACCTCCCTTGAATTTCAATAGGTTCAATGCTCAACACATGGCTTGGGTACATCACATAGTACTCTAGATCAGACACATGGAACACATCATACATCATATTATCCTGAAGGGTAAGGCTAAACATAAGCAATTCCACCAATCCATCTCAAATGGACCCATATATTAGGGACTCAACTTTCTTAGCTATAGCTTAGAGGGGTCGGGTTTTCAAAACACATGTTCACCCATAGTGAATTGCATGTCAATCTGCTTCACATAATCTCACGACTCCTATTGATCTTGGGCTTTCTCAGCCATTGCTCGATCAAAGCGACTTCATCTACATACACTATGGTCTCTCTAACCTTGACAAGGTCCTCTCACCGCAACATCCAAGTGAAGTGGTGATCGACACAACCACCCTTACAGAGCTTCATATATCCCGATACTAGCTATGGTGGCTATCATAACAAGCAAACTCTGCTATGGGAAGGAATTTCTCCCATGAATCACCCTGAACAAGCACATATTCCCTCATTAGACCCTCTAAAGTCTGGATCATACTCTCTTGATTGTCCATCAGTCAAGGGTGATATGTTGTACTAAACTTCAATCTAGCATCGAGTTCTTCTTACACCTACTTCCACAACATTGAAGTGAACTTAAGGCCATACACAAGACCATTTGAACTCAAATCACAATGCAGTCGAACCATATCTCTCTCAAATATATGATTCATCCAGATCTTGTCATACTGGAATGTGTCGACTTGGTAAGGCAATCTACAATAACCCATATTGCATCATGACCTCTCTTGGTCCAGGGGAGACCCACCACAATGTCAATGGTGATCTGCTCCCATTCCCTCTTGGGAACGCCTCATTATCTATAGAAACTCACAGGGGTTTGATGTTTGGCCTTCACCCACTAACATGTATGGCATCTAGCTACATGCACCTCTATATCCTTCTTTATTCGAGGTCTTTAAGGTACCACTACAAACCCTAACCATATTGGTAGCACCATGGTGTATGGTGTACATAATATCATGAACATCTTGCATGACATGATTCCTCAAGGGTGACTCCTCAGAAACCCTAAAACACTCCAGTGGGTTTCCTTTCCTAAGAGGTGTATCTGAGGTTCTTATGACAATCCTTTCATCTCATCAAACTCTAGGCTGGCTACTAGGCAACCACCAACTTGACCAATGGGTCTGGTTATATCTATAGGTTATCCATACATGACTCATCTCCTAACAATCTTAAGGTTCACCTAGAAACCTCTTCCAGTCTCTCTACTGGCTATACCAGATAGATGTACACCTGAGCTACGTTTAGCTGAGAACATCCCATTACCACATAAGCTTCCCTATATGCCAGGAGATGGTGCAGATATAAACCTTTATATACTCCACTCAACATGAAGATCCTGAAACAAAACAGTTCGAGGATGACCTCACTCGCGCCCGTCTGAAGACAACGACCGCTATGACGGCAATCATCGACATGAAGATTCTGAAACAGAACAGTTCGAGGATGACCATCGCCGAGAGAGACGTCGTCATCACTGGAGATGCAGAAGCAATCAAAATAATTAGGAACAGAACTAGGGAGACAATGACAATGATGATTCCAACGAAGAAGAAAAGGCCCTTAGGGAGTTAGCTGTCACAAAGGCTAATAATTCCCGATGTCCTATTGTCATCCCGAGATTCAACGCAACCAACTTTGAGCTAAAGCCATCAGTCATCTCTATGATCCAGAATAAGAGCTTTAGAGGGAATTCGAAGAATAATAATCCCTATCACCATTTAGATGCTTTTAAAAACATTTGTGACACCATCAAAATGTGGGGAGTCCCACATGAAGTGATTTATTGCAAGGGTTTCATCTTTTCTTTGGAAGATAAGTCCCTATTCTGGTACCTGGGGCTGCCACACCAAGCTCTTAACAGATGGAATGCGCTGGCGGATGCCTTTGTAAATAAGTTTTATCCTACCGAGAAAATTGTCCGGAATAGACAGAGGATCGCGTCTTTCATGCAAAAGCCGAACGAGAATCTACACGATGCATGGGAATGGTATCAAGAATATCAGAGGGACTTCCCTCATCACAACTATAAGAAGGGTTTCTTGATAACTACCTTCTACAATGGTCTAACCCCTGAGGAAAGGGTTTCACTGAATGCAGCAGCAGGCAGTGACTTTCTGGAGAAGAAGCCTAGCAAGTCCAAAAAGATCATCGAGAACATGGCCGAGTTTCAAGCCGGCACCGACTATGATAGATCAGACAGGGGACATGCTAAGAAGGCTAGTGAAGGACCTTCAATTGAATCCAAGGCTCTGGAAACTATCACCTCTCAGATCCAGAGGATAGCCACTGATGTCAAACAGCTGAAAGAATCAAGTGGAAAGGGGAAGAAACAAGTCGAAAAGGTCATGAAATGTGTTACCTGTGTAGAAGGTGGACACAGGGTAGATAACTGTATCTACACCCGACCTGACGAGTCGATCGAAAGTGAATCTGAGGCTGAGGAGGCTGAGAATGTCTCTTTCATTAATTTCAAGCAGCTAGATCATCCTGGTTTTAGTTATGGCAACAAGGATGCGACCGAAAACTCGCATCAGTTGCATCACCCCACCAAGCAACCCCAAGTTTTTGAGAAAAGAGGAGGACAAAGTCAGTTCACCAGAACCACTTCTTTCTAGTCAAACAAGGCAAATTTCCAAGGACAAGGAAAGTACCAAGGTCGACAAGCAGCAAACACCAGTCAAGGTCAAAGTCAAGCCAAGGAGCAAGGTCAAGACAAGGTTTCGAACCAACCAGACTTGGTTGGCCAGTTGTTCAATTTTGTAAAAAGACAAGATACCATCAATAACCAGCTGGCACAAAGTGTGCTTTCAAATTCAGGAGTTCTGAACACAATGCAGGTCCAGATGGCAGACATGCAGACACACCAACACCAAATCGATCAGTAGTTGGCCCAGATGGCCGAATTGATAAAGAATCCCTCGGGTAAGATACCCTCCAACACCGAATCTGCCAAAATGGCAGTGCTGAGATCAGGAAGGACCGTAGAACGTCATGAAGAAGCCAGACCAGAGGAACTTGAATCAAGGACTGTGGCTGATAATCCCACAGAAGAAGACGATCAACAAGCTCATGACAGAGAACCTAAACCAAGATCCTTTGAGGAGTTATCTGGTAAGAGAAGCCCTTACTCTCCCAAGTTGCCTTTTCCTTACAAGCTG
The DNA here is from genome assembly GCA_963693085.1 of Alisma plantago-aquatica. Classification (NCBI taxonomy): domain Eukaryota; kingdom Viridiplantae; phylum Streptophyta; class Magnoliopsida; order Alismatales; family Alismataceae; genus Alisma; species Alisma plantago-aquatica. Next base: position 615,762,876 of record OY856409.1, read on the forward strand.
ATAAAGGCACACCTTAAGAAGCGCCACGAGAAGTTCATGGAATCAATAAAGAAACTTCAACTGGAAGTACCTTTTTTGGATGCTTCAGAAGAGATGTCGACTTATGCTAAGTTTTTCAAAGATTTGATTACCAAGAAGAGAAGAGGAGGAAGAATCGAAACCGTGCATCTGGCAAGTATGTCGTCTACTTTTGTTAAATCAGATTTTCCCAATAAAAATAAAGATTCAGGGTCTTTCACCATTCCTTTCGCCATTGGAGGTAATGTCGAATGAAAAGGTCTTTCCGATTTAGGGGCTAGTATCAGCCTTATGCCCCTAAGCTTCATGCAGAAATTAGGTTTGACTGATATGGTCAAAACCAATATAAGAATTGAATTAGCAGATCATACCTTTAAAAGGCATGTTGGCGTTGTTGAAGATGTACCTATCCAGGTAGGAAGTTGCCTCATTCCTTGTGATATCATTGTCATTGATACCATGGAGGACCCTGGCTATCCTATCATCTTTGGACGTCCTTTCCTGGTTACAGGAAGGCGTTGATCGATGTTGTTGAGGAAATAATCACTCTAAGGGTCGAAAATGACCACTTAGACTTCAAAGTAAAGGATGCAATGAGAGGACCATCCCTGTTAGAGTCTGCTTGCTTTGCGGAAAGCTACAACCAGTTCTGCGAAGAGGTAGAAGAACATATCCTAATGGTATACCCTCTTGTGAGGGCGATAAGAAATCAAGATTCTGACTCTGAAAATCTAGAAGTTCTGGAGTTTCTCAACAATCTTAACCAGTCTGATGAAGTCCTGAGCAATGAGGAAGAGGTAGTAGAAACAGTTAAGTTTGCCTCTCTTGAGGAGGCGCCGAAAGTACAGTCACCCAAGGCCAAGCCTGAGTTGAAGCAGTTACCAGAAGGGTTGAAATATGAATTCCTAGATTCAGAGGAGAGGAATCCTGTCATCATCAATGCCCATCTTACAAAAGATCAGTTGGACAAACTTCTTGGGGAGTTAATACTCCACAGGAAGGTTATAGGATACTCGGTAGAAGATATCAAAGGCCTTAGCCCTGCATTGTGTATGCATCGCATCAATTTGGAGGAATCCGCGAAACCTCTAGCTCAACCCTAGAGAAAATTGAATCAGATGCTGAAACAAGTTGTAAAGAAAGAAGTAATCAAGTTGAGGGATGTTGGGATCATTTACCCGATCAATGACAGTAACTGGGTAAGCCCGATCCACGTAGTACCCAAGAAGGGTGGTATAACTGTAGTAAAGGTAGATAAAGGTGATGAAGTGGCGGTTAGGACCGTCACATGATGGAGAATGTGTATTGACTATCGAAAGCTAAACCAAGCCCCTAAAAAGATCATTATCCGCTTCCTTTCATTGATCAAGTTATTGAAAGATTAGTGCATCATGACTATTTCTGTTTCTTGGATGGTTTTTTAGGATTTTATCAAATCCCAATCCTGCCATATGACCAAGAGAAAACAACTTGTACCTGTCTCTATGGCACCTATGCCTTTAGGAGGATGCCTTTCGGCCTGTGCAATGCTCCCGCAACGTTTCAACGCTGCATGATATCAATGTTCTCGGATTTTCTAGAGGACATCGTGGAAGTTTTCATTGACGATTTCTCTATCTATGGAAAAGACTTCGATACCTTCCTGAAAAACCTCTCTTTGGCTCTACAACTATGCGAGGAAAAGAGTTTGGTTTTAAACTGGGAGAAGTGCCATTTTATGGTACAAGAAGGCATCGTACTAGGACATAAAGTTTCGAGGTGTGGCAACGAGGTAGACATTAGCAAGGTTGAAGCCATATCCAAACTTCCTCCACCAAAGTGTGTAACGGGAGTGAGGATCTTCCTCGGGCACGCCGACTACTATTGAAGATTTATAAAAGACTTCTCAAAATCTCAAAAGCGTTGTCCAACCTTCTGGTAAAAGATGTTGAATTCGATTTCTCGGATGATTGTCTAATCACTTTTCAGGCTTTAAATGATGCTCTTATCTCACCACCTATCCTCCAAGATCCATATTGGGGTTTACCTTTCGAGCTTATGTGTGACGCCAACGACTATGCGGTAGGAGCGGTCCTGGGGCAGAAAAAGGACAAAAAGCACCATATAATCTGCTACGCTAGTCGTACACTGGATGAAGCTCAGGTAAATTATACAACTACAGAGAAAGAGATGCTCACAATAGTCTTCGCTTTTGATAAGTTCAGATCTTATCTCATTGGAGCAAAGGTTAAAGTCTACACAGATCATGGGGCTATAAGATACCTCATGCAGAAGAAAGATACAAAGCTCGGGCTATTGAGGTGGGCCTTGTTACTACAAGAGTTCAACCATGAGATAGTCGATAAGAAGGGTGCAGAGAATGTGGTCACCGACCACTTATCAAGGATCGTTGTGGAAGGGCAGAAGGAACCACCTATTAATGAAAATTATGCTGACGAAGCTTTGATGATGATTGAAACCAAGGATGAGAGTTTACCTTGGTTTGCAGATATATGTAATTATCTTGCCTGAGGAGAACTGCCCCCTGACATAACGTATAACCAAAAGAAGATGCTCTTCGCGGATGTGAAGAACTACTACTGGGACGATCCTCTCCTTTTCAGAAGATGTGCGGATAACCTGTACCGAAGATGTATTCCCGAAGAAGAGATCACGAACATTCTGAAAGAGTGTCATGCCTCCCCTTATGGAGGACATATGGACAGCGAAAGGACCACTTCCAAAGTACTACGATTAGGTTTTTACTGTCCCCCTTTGTTCAAGGATGCTGCAAAGTATGTAAAGGTCTGTAAAGAGTGCCAATTGACAGGAAATATTGGACGAAGAAACGAGATGCCTATGGAAAATTGGGTTGAAGTGGAAATCTTTGATGTATGGGGGATTGACTACATGGGACCGTTTCCCCCACCAAAGCAATATCAGTACATTCTAGTGGCAGTAGATTATGTATCCAAATGGGTAGAATTTGTTGCAACTCAAACGTGTGACTCTAAGTTAGTGATCAAGTTGTTAGAAAAGACGATTTTCCCTCGTTTTGGTGTACCTCGGACTGTAATAAGCGACGATGGATCGCATTTCGGAGAAAGACAATTTGAAGCGCTCCTATGAAAGTATGGAGTTAAACACAAGGTCACTACGCCCTACCACCCACAAACTTCCAGGTAGGTAGAGGTTTCAAATAGAAAAATCAAGTAGATTCTAGAGAAGACTGTCAACCGTATGAGGAAAGATTGGTCAATGTAGCTTGACGATGCACTTTGGGCCTACAGAACTGCCTAAAAAGCACCCATTGGAACCACTCCTTACAAGTTGATCTATGGGAAATCTTGTCATCTACCCCTTGAGCTGGAACACAAGGCCCTTTGGGCGATTAAGTTCTTGAACATGGATCTGGAGAAGGCAGGAGAGAAGATATATCTACAGTTGCAAGAACTCAAATAATTGAGGATGCATGCTTACGAGAACGCAAAGATCTATAAATAGAGGATGAAGGTGTGGTTGGATGCCCACCTGAGGAGGAAGGACGTAAGTGAAGGTGACAAAGTTTTATTATTTAAATCTTCCATTCGTCTTTTTCCAGGTAAATTATAAATGAGATGGTTCGGACCTTTCACCGTATCAAAGATATACCCATCCAGAATGATGGAGCTATATGATAAATATGATCCATCCAAGGTTTTTCAAGTTAACACGCACAAGGTGAAAAGGTTCTATGAAGGCAAAGCCTTCGTGAAAAGGGCATAGATCAATTTGCAAGACATGGATACTACTGGAGGTGAAAAGTGAAGGACTTGGAGCTGTCGAGCTGGCCCTTATACATCTAAGAAGTGCCTCTCACTTTTACCCTTAGGCTACATGAACTCATGAAGGTGGCCAATCTTATGCATTCAGGGAACAAACAACTCCTACTCCCATCAGTTTTATCCCTACATGACCTTAGTGTTGACTTAGGATTCTACCATAGCACATCTCAAACCTAAATCCTCACCCGGCTCTACATAATCTCTTTGGGCACTCATGGTCAAACTTATATTCCTTTCATGGGAATCATGGTGACCTACCTATCTCAATCTGGCCTTATATAGGTTACCTCCATGGAAACAAATCCTCATGCCCCTTAGAGATGGTCACACATGGGTCCGCAAATTCATGCTCACACTATGTGCTCTTACATTTAGCTCATCAAGCTCTTATAAGTGACCTCTTAAGGTTACCTTAAACCTAAATAAGAGTTGGTGCTCACCCCAAAAGAAGGGTCCCTTCCTAGGATGGGAGAAAACTATCTCTTGATAGTAACAAAGGTCACAAAACGTTCTTATCTCCAAGGTTTACATCATCACATATATGCTTAGCCCTACCATGCTACTTATGCATGCATCTAGCAAGAAGAAAACCTACTAAACCAGGATAAGTTCCTTGGTAAAACATGCTTGTTCATCATTCCTCAAGGTTGGACCAATATCACACATGCATATGTTGCCAACAACCATATATCTCATCTCAAATGGGGTTTCCTTCTAACACATGGGAAGGGGTGCCAAGCTTACATCCTATAAAATCAATTAGTCTCATGAGCATCATGTACACCAGGTACTGCTACTTCCCCTCTTTAGTCCATGAACTCCAGGTTCACCTCTTATGCATCAACTGTCTAAATGCATGCTCAGCTGTTCAACCATTAACCAAACATATACCAGAGGGGGCATAAACATCCAAACACTCTTCCACATGAACAACCTTTAGAGTCTTACACAAGGACAACCAATTGGGTGTGAGACCACACAGCTTGTTACCGTACCTCTTCAGGGTCTATGGAACTCTCTTTCCTACACCTAAAAGGTAGGTACTCATATCATATGTACATTTGTTCATGAAGCCTCTTTCTCTATTCTAGGGTTTAGTTCCTCTAAAAGCATCCAAGGTACAACAAGCCTCCAAGGATCATGCATGAGGCAACCAAATTGATAACACCAAATTTTGTGATGTTTTGGCCCTTATTTCATTATCAAATCTGCCCTTTTAAACTGTTTTCCTCCCATTTTTTGTCATGTTTTTGCATAAACAGGCCACGCTACACTCTTAACTCAATTTTATCATCTTTTGCAGAGTCTTCCTCGTTTTCGACTCATTTATAAGCAAAAAGGCCCATCCCGGCCCACGAACTTGTTCCACCTGCATCGGCCTTCTTACCAGCCGGCCGACACGATCGCTGCCCGACACAGGGAAGAACAATACACTACCGCGCGACACGAGGGTGCTGCGCAAGAAGGAGCGGATGAGTGATACGCCATTTACCCGATAGGGAGCCAGACTCGTCATGACTGCTGAAGCGTGTCGCGCGACACAGACAACCCACCGACAGGCGCCACTCGTCACGATGACTGACACACTCCCAGCCCGACATCCTTGTGTCGGGCGATACACATATCGGTCATCCCCGAATCCGAGATGATAGAGGTGATGAAGGACACATGGCGTCCGGAGAACCACAATTTCCCCCAATCACTGCCTATAAATAGAAGCTATAGGACTCCGATGGAATGGGTCGGAATCTCTCAAAAGCCAACTTGGGAAAGCATCCAGAGCTAGCATGTTGTGCCTCAGAGGTGTACCGGGCGATACTAGGCGAGCACTTCCCCAACTCGAGAGGGAGGGAATGGTTCACTTAGGATCGGCCTCGGGCACCGCAGCAGACCGATATCGGCCAACAAGGACACCCAATATGAGTACACAATACTATAAGCCAATCTCTGGCCCGATACGATACCAAGCCAGATACACATCACCTGTCACGGTGTGTCGCCCGAGAGGGTGTCGCCCGACACGATCGTATCGGGCATGAGCGCCCCGTACGATACGTCCGACCATCATGAGCATGTCACCCAAGAGGGTGTGCCACCCGACACGGGCGTATCAGGAAAGGCTCCCGCCTGGTATCGGGCTAGAGGGATCTTGGAGATCTACTACTACCTGTCGCCTTTCTAAATCAAGAAGGCGACATTTATCTTTACTTACTTTAGTCATTTACTTTCTTTACTTATGCAATGTAACCAGACCCTTTTATGTGTATGGAATTAGAAGAGTTTTAATTATCTGCTGCTTTATGTTTGGTTCCTTTTGTTGGATGCTTATTTTGTTTAGCATCCGAACTCTAGCTTGTACGCTTAAATCACATTTTGACTAGCTCCCGAATCGTGTTTTCCAGTTGCAGCAGCCTCGAGAGAGGTGTTGTGGCTCTATTGTTTAGTCCGATACGGGAGTACGAGAGGTTCCAGGATCGGAGTTGCTTTAGTGACCTTTCCACTCTAACTTAGGACCAGCAACCTCAAGAGAGGTGTTGAAGCTTAGTTAGAGGTACCCGCTTCGAGAGAAGGGGTACTGGATGTTTCTGCTGCCACTTGTTTTACCGAATCTTTCTCCTTCATTCCTTTCTAAAGCAATAGTATTATCCTCTCTGTTTCTATTGCGCAAAAACCCTAAAAATTGATAAACCTTTAAAAAACCTTAATTTTCCTCGTAGCTCCAGTTGGAGATAGTTTTCTTTTATTTTATCGATCTTAGTCTGTTGTTCCCTTGGGGAACTTTATCATCTCCTTACCCATACCGGAGTGTAACGTGTCGATTCCGCATTCCCAACACTACCACCATTGTCCCTCTGTTCAACCCCGTATATCTACTTTTACCCTGTAATAAAGTTGTGGGGGCCTAGAAGGTTTCAGGTTATAAATTTAAAAGTCCGACTACTTCAAATCCACTCCCTTTTCGGACGTGCGATTTAGGCTGGTCAACTTTATGGCACCATTGTCGGGGACAAGGCAAAATGGTATTGTTGACGAACCTGAATCCACTAACTACACTCCAGTGCCTCAAGCTTAGAAATGAGCTTGACAACACTCTCTTTTTCCTTTTTTTATATATATTTTAACCTAAAATGAGTAGTTCGAATTATTAATACAGGTTTTCTAACTTGATTTTTACGTGCTATTCAGGTACTCAGAAGGGAGGTGTTCTGCTCAATTGAGCATCAACATCACCAGACATGCCGCCTCGCATTGAATCACCTCTTTCAGATGGTGAGCGACACATGAGAGCTAGACCTCACTCGCCCCCATCTGAAGACAACGACCGCTATGACGGCAATCATCGACATGAAGATCTTGAAACAGAACAGTTCGAGGATGACCATCGCCGAGAGAGACGTCGTCATCATCGGAGATGTAGAAGGAATCAAAATAATTAGGAACAGAACTAGGGAGACAATGACAATGATGATTCCAATGAAGAAGAAAAGACCCTTAGGGAGTTAGCTGCCACAAAGGCTAATAATTCCCGATGTCCTGTTGTCATCCCGAGATTCAACGCAACCAACTTTGAGCTAAAGCCATCAGTCATCTCTATGATCCAGAATAAGAGCTTTAGAGGGAATTTGAAGAATGATAATCCCTATCACCATTTAGATGCTTTTAAAAACATTTGTGACACCATCAAAATGCGGGGAGTCCCACATGAAGTGATTTATTGCAAGGGTTTCATCTTTTCTTTGGAAGATAAGGCCCTATTCTGGTACATGGGGCTACCACACCAAGCTCTTAACAGATGGAATGCGCTGGCGGATGCCTTTGTAAATAAGTTTTATCCTACCGAGAAAATTGTCCGGAATAGACAGAGGATCACGTCTTTCATGCAAAAGCCGAACGAGAATCTACACGATGCATGGGAACGGTATCAAGAATATCAGAGGGACTACCCTCATCACAACTATAAGAAGGGTTTCTTGATAACTACCTTCTACAATGGTCTAACCCCTGAGGAAAGGGTTTCGCTGAATGCAACAGCAGGCAGTGACTTTCTGGAGAAGAAGCCTAGAGAGTCCAAAAAGATCATCGAGAACATGGATGAGTTGCAAGCCGACACCGACTACGATAGATCAGACAGGGGACATGCTAAGAAGGCTAGTGAAGGACCTTCAATTGAATCCAAGGCTCTAGAAACTATCACCTCTCAGATCCAGAGGATAGCCACTGATGTCAAATAGCTTAAAGAATCAAGTGGAAAGGGGAAGAAACAAGTCGAAAAGGTCATGAAATGTGTTACCTGTGTAGAAGGTGGACACGGGGTAGATAATTGTATCTACACCCAACCTGACGAGTCGATCGAAAGTGAATCTGAGGCTGAGGAGGTTGAGAATGTCTCTTTCATTAATTTCAAGCAGCTAGATCATCCTGGTTTTAGTTATGGCAACAAGGATGCGACCGAAAACTCGCATCAGTTGCATCACCCCACCAAGCAACCCCAAGTTTTCGAGAAAAGAGGAGGACAAAGTCAGTTCACCAAAACCACTTCTTTCTAGTCAAACAAGGCAAATTTCCAAGGACAAGGAAAGTACCAAGGTTGACAAGCAGCAAACACCAATCAAGGTCAAAGTCAAGCCAAGGAGCAAGGTCAAGACAAGGTTTTGAACCAACCAGACTTGGTTGGCCAGTTGTTCAATTTTGTAAAAAGCCAAGATACCATCAATAACCAGTTGGCACAAAGTGTGCTTTCAAATTCAGGAGTTCTGAACACAATGCAGGTCGAGATGGCAGACATGCAGACACACCAACACCAAATCGATCAGTAGTTGGCCCAGATGGCCGAATTGATAAAGAATCCCTCGGGTAAGATACCCTCCAACACCGAATCTGCCAAAATGGCAGTGTTGAGATCAGGAAGGACTGTAGAACATCATGAAGAAGCCAGACCAGAGGAACCTGAATCAAGGACTGTGGCTGATAATCCCGCAGAAGAAGACAATCAACAAGCTCATGATAGAGAACCTAAACCAAGATCCTTTGAGGAGTTATCTGGTAAGAGAAGCCCTTACTCTCCCAAGTTGCCTTTTCCTTACAAGCTGATAAAGGCACACCTTAAGAAATGCCACGAGAAGTTCATGGAATCAATAAAGAAACTTCATCTTGAAGTACCTTTTTTGGATGCTTCAGAAGAGATGCCGACTTATGCTAAGTTTTTCAAAGATTTGATTACCAAGAAGAGAAGAGGAGGAAGAATCGAAACTGTGCATCTGGCAAGTATGTCCTCTGCTTTTGTTAAATTAGATTTTCCCAATAAAAATAAAGATCCAGGGGCTTTCACCATTCCTTTCGCCATTGGAGGTAATGTCGAATGAAAAGGTCTTGCCGATTTAGGGGCTAGTATCAGCCTTATGCCCCTAAGCTTCATGCAGAAATTAGGTTTGACTGATATGGTCAAAACCAATATGAGAATTGAATTAGCAGATCATACCTTTAAAAGGCATGTTGGCGTTGTTGAAGATGTACCTATCCAGGTAGGAAGTTGACTCATTCCTTGTGATATCATTGTCATTGATACCATGGAGGACCCTGGCTGTCCTATCATCTTTGGACGTCCTTTCCTGGCTACAGGAAGGGCGTTGATCGATGTTGCTGAGGGAATAATCACTCTAAGGGTCGAAAATGACCACTTAGACTTCAAAGTAAAGGATGCAATGAGAGGACCATCCCTGTTAGAGTCCGCTTGCTTTGCGGAAAGCTACAACCAGTTCTGCGAAGAGGTAGAAGAAGATATCCTAATGGTATACCCTCTTGTGAGGGCGATAAGCAATCAAGATTCTGACTCTGAAAATCTAGAAGTTGTGGAGTTTCTCAACAATCTTAACCAGTCTGATGAAGTCCTGAGCAACGAGGAAGAGGTAGTAGAAACAGTTAAGTTTGCCTCTCTTGAGGAGGCGCCAAAAGTACAGTCACCCAAGGCCAAACCTGAGTTGAAGCAGTGATGGAGCTGGGACTTACACTAAAAGATCACTCTTCCAATGGGAGTCCCAAAGATGCACCAAAAACCCTAGGGAGTTGATGTTCTCTCTAGGTTTACCTAGAAATGGTGCTTAGATAAACACTCCAACCCCATAAGAGTATGGAAGCCTTATCATAGTACAGATTTAGGATCGAACCCAAAAGACAACAGTCTTGTTGCAAGCAACCAGATGATAAACGTATAGAACTTCACTTAGATACTTACTAGTTGGCACTTATATCGAAAGTTGGATTTTGATGGTTTTAAACTAAGAACATGGAAAGTAAAGAAAGCAAGTAAATCTAAGAGTTAAACTATGATAAAGATCACTAGGGTATGATCGGTTTTTCACCGCCACTACACATCGATCAACACATGCAAAGCAAAACTTAACCTGCAAAAAAAGTTTGGTCAGTTAGTATCCTTGTAGACCTAGTCTCCTTTCGGATAACCTAGCTACGAGAAGCGTGGGAATGTTGCAACGCCAGCCATTCCCGATCAAATGGTCACATTACTTTACATCATTCCCCTCGCAAAGTGTGTTCCTCGACTTACCAAGGTTGCACTTCCATATGTCAACTGATTCCATTTCATAGTATGAAAGTGCAACGGATGATAGTGAGTTTACTCCACTTCTTGAGATACACCTCTAGATACCGAAACAGATACATGGTGGATACATGCATCAAAAACCAACATGCAAACGAGTTTCGAATCTAATAGTACAAACGTAGACAATTCATACTAAAAGATAAAAGATAACACAAGTTGGAGATCAAGCAACAAGTATTCATTAATCGTTTGATGTTGAACCGACAAAGATAAGAACTCTACATTACAACCTAAGGATTACATTTTACATGATATGAAAGTATGGGTAGCGTGGCTACTCCCCGCACCCTAGTGAAGAAGACTACTCCCTCATGACTAAGACCAAGAAGGAGGCGAGAAGAGAGAGACAGCATCATCCCCACAAAGGATGGAAGAAGGTCAACCCCTTGGAGAGAGAGAGCAACGATCCACCAGTCTTCGTAGGTTGCACGATGAGGAGGTCTCCCCTTCTCACCTTCTTGACAAAGAAGGAGAAAGCAGCTTCAGGATGGAGTATGGACCTCAGACCGACAGCCCCAGGGCGGAGGATGGAAGTGGCAGGAGCTATGGAACGATTGGGGCAGCCTTTGGACGTCTGAGATGTTCTCCCCGGAGGACCCTTGGGGTCTTATTTATAGGCCTTGAGTGAAGTCCAAACGGTTTGGAGACCGTTTGGACCTCAAGACCTTTTGGGGCCGCAAGACCGTTTGGGGCCTCAAGACCGTTTGGACCGTGAGACCGTTTGGCTTCAAATGGTCTTGAGACCGTATGAACTCCATGCGGTCTCGGGACCGTTTGGCTTCATGCGGTCTTGAGACCGTTTGAACTCTATGCGGTCTCGGGACCGGTTGGCTTCATGCGGTCTTGGGACCGTTTGACTCCATGCGGTCTTGGGACCGTTTGACTCCATGCGGTCTCGGGACCGGTTGGCTTCATGCGGTCTTGGGACCGTTTCACTCCATGCGGTCTCGGGACCGGTTGGCTTCATGCGGTCTTGAGACCGTTTGAACTCCATGCGGTCTCGGGACCGGTTGGCTTCATGCGGTCTTGAGACCATTTGAACTCCATGCGGTCTCGGGACCGATTGGCTTCATGCGGTCTTGGGACCGTTTGAACTCCATGCGGTCTCGGGACCGGTTGGCTTCATGCGGTCTTGAGACCGTTTGAACTCCATGCGGTCTCGGGACCAGTTGGCTTCATGCGGTCTTGGGACCGTTTTACTCCATGTGGTCTTGGGGCCGGTTGGCTTCATGCGGTCTTGGGACCATTTGACTCCATGCGGTCTCGGGACCGGTTGGCTTCATGCGGTCTTGGGACCGTTTGAATCCACTCGGTCTTGAGGCTGAGTTATTCTTTTATGATTTTTTTGTGCTTTTTCTGCATATATAAAAGGAAAAGGTTAGTCTGATGGTGTATTTACAAAAAGAGGGTAAAATTGGGATTATGTGTAGTTTAAACGTAAAAATAGTATGGAAAACTAAAGAAAAAGACTAAGATAATCGACTAAAATAGGAGGTTATCACCCCCCCCTAACTTAGAGTCTAGATTGTCCTCAAGTTAGATAGAGCTGAGACATGTAATGGCGAGGCGATCTTATTTAGGATTTCCATACTCTTGCTTCAATTCTTGACCTGAGTTCCCCTGGGGTCATATCAAGTCTTATTGCATGCCTTGACTCTTTCAGATTTCGAGGGTTGCTTGGATCTCAGGTTTCTTTCCGTATCTCAAAGTTTGCATTGGGACCACCTTTATTTTGTGCATGTTGTTGACTCTAATCAGCTTTATACCTCTCTGAAAAACCTACTGGAAGCTATAGAGGGTATGAGGGTTGGCTAAAGGCTTTGAAGTGTAGCTCCCCCTTCAAGTGGGGGAGGGGCTGTCTATGCTTTTTAGAATCTCACTACCGGGCACGATACATCTGCCTTTATGAGGGCAGCTGAATGTACCGGCCGGGCGAGCCCTTTATGAGCCTTTCATATATTTAGAAACTTTAGGGTTTCACTACCGGGCACGACACATCTGCCTTTGTGAAGGCAGAGGAATGTGTCGGCCGGGTGAGACCTTCGTCAATTCTTTATATAGATCCTTATGCGTGGCACAACTCTCATAATTTTATTCGTCTCTCTGGCTTTTATTCAATAACTCACAGGCTTGGGTTTTGGGATTTTTGAGGATTTATTTTGGGCGGCCAAGCCTCTTTTATTTTAAAGAGGGGAAAGTTGTTCTTAGAGTTTTTCAACGTGCACTTATTTGGTTTGTGGTCCTCTTGCAGAACTATCTTGATTTGGAAGTTGCCTGATTTCCCTCTCATCCTCGAGATCTTGGCTTATATCTGCCTTGATTTTGACCTGTGGAGAGTCAGATAAAGAATCGAAGCAAAAACATGGAATCAATAGTGGATGGAAAATGATAAATCGCCATTCGATGTCTAAGTGCTATTTACTTGTAGGGATTAACATGATTCTAGAGTTAGTTGATGTGACTTTATCCAAAAAGGGAAGAAAGAAAGAGGGTTTTTAGAAAAAGAGGATACCTTGCCCTTGTCTAATGTACCCCCCCCCAACTTATCACTCACTTTGTCCTCAGAGTGTCAAAGTGATAGAGTGAGAGGTAATTAGGATAAGGGCAGTGGCTAAACTAATTCATGGAGTCATGGGTTGCCTCCCAAGTAGCACCTTGGTTTAACGTCGCTGGCTCGACGAAGCTGTAAGGTTGTTATGTTGTTGGTGCAGCATCTCTGATGTCGATGGTTTGTCGATGCATTTTATCTTCCTGAGTGTAATATATTTTTAAACGGTGCTCGTTGACCGTCCGTTCTCCTCTGTTGTTGTCGATAATAATGGCGGCTCCAGTTGGGTAGATATGTTTTATAGTGAAGGGTCCGGACCATTTTTTTCTAAGTTTTCCGGGGAATAATTTGAGCTTGGAGTTGAATAGGAGCACTTTGTCGCCAACGGCGATATCTTTTCTCTTAAGATGTCCATCGTGCCACATTTTTGTTTGCTCTTTATAGATTCTGGCACTGTGATATGCTGTCATTCGGAGCTCTTCTAACTCTTGTAGCTGGAGTTGTCTGTTCTCCCCTGCACTTTTAAGATCGAAGTTTAGTTGCTTGATGGCCCACCAGGCTTTATGTTCCAGCTCTACTGGAAGATGACATGACTTCCCGTACACCAAACAGAACGGAGTTGTTCCAATTGGTGTTTTGTAAGCAGTTCGGTATGCCCAGAGAGCATCAGGAAGTTTGGTGGACCAATCAGTGCGGTTTTTATTCACCGTTTTTTCAAGAATCGCCTTTAACTGTCTATTGGATACTTCTACCTAGCCGCTAGTTTGTGGGTGGTAAGGCGTGGCGACTTTGTGATGGACTCCGTATTTTTTCAGTAACGCTTTGAAACTTCGTTCCAGGAAATGGGTCCCGCCATCCGATATGACTGTTCTTGGAACTCCAAACCTTGGAAAAATAGTATCTTTGAACAATTTGATAACAGGTTTGGAGTCGCTGGATACGGTGGGTACAGCTTCGACCCACTTTGAGACGTAATCTACTGCGACCAGAATGTAAGAGAAACTGTATGATGAAGGGAAAGGTCCCATGTAGTCTACCCCCCACACATCAAACAGCTCAATTTCCTGCCACATAGTGAGGGGCATTTCATCCCTTTTTGATATGTTGCTCGAAAACTGGCATTTGTCGCAGGCTTTCATGAAATCATACGAGTCTTTTGATATGGTGGGCCAGAAGAAACCAGATTGTAAAACTTTTATGGCGGTTTTCTTGGCGCTCATATGCCCCCCCCCCCCCCCCCCCCGTGGGTCCGGAATGGCAATGTTCTAAGACCGGGGTTATTTCTTCTTCTGGCAGGCACCGACGAAAAAGTCTGTCGGCACAGAGGTGGAATAAGTAGGGTTCGTCCCAATGATAACGTTTTATGTCGTGAAGGAACTTCCTTTTATCCTGATATGAAGTAGACGGGTGGATGATCCCTGTGGCCAGATAATTAACGATATCAGCATACCAAGGAAAACTATGAGTGGCCTTCATAAGCTGATCATCAGGAAGAGAATCCCTGATAGGGATTTTATCTTTTTCTTCAACCTCGATCCTGCTGAGATGATCGGCCACAACATTCTCCACACCACTTTTATCTTTGATCTCCAGGTCGAATTCTTGAAGCATTAATACCCAGCGAATAAGCCTGGGTTTGGCGTCCTGTTTCTGGATCAGGTATCGGATAGCAGAATGGTCAGTGTAGACGATGACTTTAGAGCCAATCAGGTAGGAGCGGAATTTTTCAAACGCGTAGATGATAGCCAGAAACTCCTTTTCCGTAGTGGTGTAGTTTTTCTGTGCTTCGTCTAGCGTTTTGGATGCGTAGTAGATGACATAGGGTTTCTTATCGATCCATTGTCCTAAAACAACCCCTATGGCATAATCACTTGCGTCGCACATAATTTTGAAGGGTTGCGACCAGTCTGGAGCCCTTAGAATAGGTGTGGAGATCAATGCCTCTTTGAGGGTGGAGAAGCTGTGCATACATTCTTGGTCGAAAATGAACTCGGCATCTTTGGTCAAGAGTTGGGTCATGGGTTTAGCTATTTTCGAGATGTCTTTGATGAATCTTCTGTAAAACCCTACATGACCCAGGAAAGCTCGAACTCCCCTTATGTCCTTCGGAGTTGACAGCTTTGAGATAACATTGATCTTTGCTTTGTCAACCTCGATTCCCCTATCACTTACCCTATGTCCGAGGACGACACCTTCTGTTACCATGAAATGGCATTTTTCCCAGTTCAAGTTAGGTTCGTTTCCTCGCAGCGTTGCAGAACTCGTTCAAGATTGATTAGACAGTTGTCGAAGGAGTCTCCGTAAACAGAGAAATCATCCATAAAGACTTCCATAATAGATTCAGTTAACCCGGCGAAGATAGCAGACATGCAGCGTTGGAAAGTGGCAGGAGTGTTACATAGCCCGAACGGCATTCCTCTAAATGCATATTTCCCAAAGGGACAAGTGAAGGTGGTTTTTTCTTGGTCCTCCGGGTGTATGGGTATTTGGTAAAACCCGGAGTAACCATCGAGATAACAGAAATACTTTTGGTGGGCCAGGCGTTCCAAGAATTCATCAAGGAAAGGCAGAGGGTAGTGGTCTTTCCTTGTAGCTTTATTCAACTTCCTATAATCAATGCACATTCGCCACCCCGTTACAGTCCTGGTAGGCACTATCTCATTTTTATCGTTGATTACTACAGTAGTGCCCCCTTTCTTTGGAACAACCTGAACCGGACTGACCCACTGAGAGTCAGAGATAGGATAGATCATGCCTGCTTTGAGTAGTTTAAGGACTTCCAGACGAACTACCTCTTTCAAGTTTGGGTTCAGTTTTCTTTGATATTCACGAGAGGGTTAAAATTCTTCAACCATAGGAAGCTTGTGCATACACAGAGCCGGGTAATGCCTGTGAGGACAGTTATTTTATATCCAATGATCTTTTTATGCTTCCTTAGTTTATCCAGAAGTCTGACTTCTTGGTCTTCGGTAAGGGTGGAGTTGATAATGACCGGTCATAGCTCTTCCTCATCTAGGAAAACATATTTAAGCCATGTGGGTAAAGTCTTTAATTCAGGGGTTTTTGGTGGTTCTGCTGCTTCTATGGTAGTGATGGCTTTAAGTTCTTCAAAAGTAGCTTTTGGCGCTTCTTCTATCTTTTCTAGGTATTGGAGGCATTGCTGGACTAGTTCATTTGCAGAAAATTCAACTTCTGGATTGATAAGAGCATTCTCAAGTTCGTCAATTGGATCGGAGATTTCTAATTGCGACATTTGTTGAATTGCGTCCAAAAGAAAGACTTCTTCTTGGATGTTAGGGCCTTTCATACTATCAAGGACGCATAATTGAATTGCTTCTCTCCCGAGCCTAAGAATGATGGTTCCAGCTTCGACGTCGATTAGCGCTCTGGCGGTAGCTAGGAAAGGTCTGCCGAAAATGATCGGATACCTCAAGTCTTCTTTAATATCCATGATAACAAAATCACACGGAACGTAGGCATCCTTTCCTATCCTTACTGGGATATCTTCAATGATTCCCAACGGTGCGGTTATTGTGGAGTCGGCTAGTTGAATAGTCATTGCTGTAGGCAGCAAGTCGGTGAAACCGAGGCGTTGGCACATACAGTAGGGCATAATGGATATACTGGCCCCAATGTCAGCTAATCCTTTCTTTGCAGACGCTTTTCCAATGCAACATTGGATTCCGAAGGAACCTGGGTCCTTCTTCTTTTGGGGTAGTTTGTTCAAGATGATATCAGAAGTGGTTTGAGCAAGCTTGACAGTCTCCTGCTCCTTGGTGATATACTTTCGTGATAGTAAAGTTTTGAGATACTTTGCCCATGCTGGTACTTCGGACAAAGCGTCAAGGAGTGGGATGTCGATGTACAGTTTCTTCATTGCTTCTCTGAATTTCTGAAATCTGGCGTCCATTTTTGTTTCTTGCAGTCTGCCTGGATATGGAATCCTTGGTTTAAATTGCGGGACCTCGGGTTCTGCGGACACCTGTTCTTTGTTTTTGTCCTTTGTGCCTTCGGGGGATTTCTCAATCCCTTGTTGTGAGATCTCTTTTGTCATAAGAGTGGGCATTTCATCATCATCCAGGGTGATCTTGGTAGGCTCAGGAAGAATGCATCCCGACCTTGTGGTGACGGCATTCAGCTGTTCGTGTTTGTTTTTCCCATGCTTAGAATTTGGTTCAGGCTGCTCGACAAGCATACCTACTGGGGGCTTTAATTGTGCAGCAATCTGAGCAAGCTGGGCTTCAACTGCCTTCTGTTAGGCATGTTGGTTAGCCAGCATGGTTTGTTGCGATTGTAGCAGCTGCCTTATCAAAGATATCTCATCTTCCGGCTGTGTAGTAGCATTTTTCTGAAGGTTTTGTTGTTGAGACTGCTGAGTATGCAACTGCGGATGAAGCGGGGGATGAGCGTACTGATAGTAGGCTAATTGGTTCCTAGGGTAGTTAACCCTAGTGAAATTGTTTCTTGAGTTCCCTTGATTTTGGTTAAAATTGTTCGAGAACCCAGGTGGTAGCCTATTATCAGATCCTCCCTGCGTCTGATGTTGTGGATTCGCAGTTCCGGAAGGATTCCCGTATTGGAACCCAGGATGATTCCTAGGTTGACTGGGATTGTAGTAAACTTGTCCGGGAATAATGTGGATGGAGTTAACTTGTTCTAGACTCTGATCTCTAGATTGATCAGTAATAGGTTCATAAGGTTGCGGTGGTGGATGTAAATCCATCATCACATTATATAGCATATCGCAGGACAAGGTTGGGTGGTCGGAAGAATGACAAGCTTCACATGATCCTGTGACAGCCTTAACTTGTTGTACAAAAGGGGCTTTTTTGTCAATTTCTCCGAGAGAAGCCTCGAGAGTTTGTTGTTTATGAATAATAGTTTGCAAGGCCTCAGCTATAGCCTTCATTTCTACAGATTCTTCAGCTTTGAAAACTTTAAGAACGCCTTTTCCAGTTGACCGTCCCCAGTTGGACTGGTTTTCAGCTCCTAAAGTAACAATCTTCCAGGCATCTTCATAGTTTTTCCTCATAAAGTTTCCTCCAGATGAGGAATCCAGAAACTGTTTAATATCGTCGCTTACTCCCCGGTAAAAAGTTTCTATCAGTTGATTCTGTGAAATTCCATGATGGGGGCATTTGCGTAGAAGTTCCTTAAATCTTTCCCATGCCTCAGCGAGGGTTTCTCCAGGTAGCTGGGAGAAATGATTGATTTGCCCTATGATTTCATAGGTCAGCGAGGGTGGAAAGAACTTCTCCAAGAATTTTTCCTCTAGAGGGGCCCAAGTGGTTATTATAGGTTCTCTGTCCAATGAGTTGTACCAACTCAAGGGCCTTCCAGATAAGGTGAAATGGAACAGGTGGAGCATTATCGCATCGAAAGCGATACCAGCTTGCGGGACCAGGCGGCATAATGCCTTAAACCTTTTCAAATGGTCCATGCAATCATCTCCTGAACCTCCAGAGAAGGAGATTCCTTGCATAATCTGGATCCACTGGGTCCGGATCTCAAAGTTTGGGATGTTGATGATCGGAGGCCGGACCGGGTGGTTATCCTCGTAGTTCTTCGGGACCGCATAGTCCCTTAGTTGCTTGTTTCGTAACTCGAGTTGAGAAGCTTGGGTTGCTGCCTCGGTTTCCGCTCTTATGCGGGCTTGCTCTTCTGCTCGTATTTCCGCTTGTATTTGGGCACGGGTGTCTACGATAAGTTGTGCCCGTTGTGCGGAGATGGCAACATTTACTCTCTCCATCACCAAAGCAGCTTGATGGTGTTCGTCAGCCATTTGTCTAGCGCGTTGGTGATTGAGATGGATTTGGCGGTGGAAACTTCTCTCTACCTCGGAGTCGAACTCCGGATCAGGGGAGAATCCACGACTATGCGGTGATTGCATGCACGTGTTCTACCTGAGTAGAGAAAAGAGAACTCCTTTAGATAATAGTGAAAATATGAAAGTTTCAAGAAGATATAGAGTTATGATTCAAAAAGAAAGTGTAAAAACCTAACCAACTAGAAAGGTACTAAGTGAAATAACAACGTTCCGCTGTCCCCGACAACGGCGCCATTTTTTGATGGAGCTGGGACTTACACTAAAAGATCACTCTTGCAATGGGAGTCCCAAAGATGCACCAAAAACCCTAGGGAGTTGATGTTCTCTCTAGGTTTACCTAGAACTGGTGCTTAGATAAACACTCCAACCCCATAAGAGTATGGAAGCCTTATCATAGTACAGATTTAGGATCGAAACCAAAAGACAACGGTCTTGTTGCAAGCAAAAAGATGAAAAACGTATAGAACTTCACTTAGCTACTTACTAGTTGGCACTTATATCGAAAGTTGGATTTTGATGGTTTTAAACTAAGAACATGGAAAGTAAAGAAAGTAAGTAAATCTAAGAGTTAAACTATGATAAAGATCACTAGGGTGTGATCGGTTTTTCACCGCCACTACACATCGATCAACACATGCAAAGCAAAACTTAACCTGCAAAAAGAGTTCGGTCAGTTAGTATCCTTGTAGACCTAGTCTCCTTTCGGATAACCTAGCTACGAGAAGCGCGGGAATGTTGCAACGCCAGCCATTCCCGATCAAATGGTCACATTACTTTACATCATTCCCCTCGCAAAGTGTGTTCCTCGACTTACCAAGGTTGCACTTCCATACGTCAACTGATTCCATTTCATAGTATGAAAGTGCAACGGATGATAGTGAGTTTACTCCACTTCTTGAGATACACCTCCAGATACCGAAACAGATACATGGTGGATACATGCATCAAGAACCAACATGCAAACGAGTTTCGAATCTAATAGTACAAACGTAGACAATTCATACTAAAAGATAAAAGATAACACAAGTTGGAGATCAAGCAACAAGTATTCATTAATCGTTTGATGTTGAACTGACAAAGATAAGAACTCTACATTACAACCTAAGGATTACATTTTACATGATATGAAAGTATGGGTAGCGGGGCTACTCCCCGCA
This sequence comes from Alisma plantago-aquatica, assembly GCA_963693085.1. Classification (NCBI taxonomy): domain Eukaryota; kingdom Viridiplantae; phylum Streptophyta; class Magnoliopsida; order Alismatales; family Alismataceae; genus Alisma; species Alisma plantago-aquatica. The sequence continues at coordinate 615,782,848 of OY856409.1, forward strand.
CCCTAGTGAAGAAGACTACTCCCTCATGACTAAGACCAAGAAGGAGGCGAGAAGAGAGAGAGCATCATCCCCACAAAGGATGGAAGAAGGTCAACCCCTTGGAGAGAGAGAGCAACGATCCACCAGTCTTCGTAGGTTGCATGATGAGGAGGTCTCCCCTTCTCACCTTCTTGATGAAGAAGGAGAAAGCAGCTTCAGGATGGAGTATGGACCTCAGACCGACAGCCCAAGGGCGGAGGATGGAAGTGGTAGGAGCTCTGCAACGATTGGGGCAGCCTTTGGACGTCTAAGATGTTCTCCCCGGAGGACCCTTGGGGTCTTATTTATAGGCCTAGCGTGAAGTCCAAACGGTTTGGAGACCGTTTGGACCTCAAGACCATTTGGGGCCTCAAGACCATTTGGACCGTGAGACCGTTTGGCTTCAAACGGTCTTGAGACCGTATGAACTCCATGCGGTCTCGGGACCGTTTGGCTTCATGCGGTCTTGAGACTGTTTGAACTCTATGCGGTCTCGGGACCGGTTGGCTTCATGCGGTCTTGGGACCGTTTGACTCCATGCGGTCTCGGGACCGGTTGGCTTCATGCGGTCTTGGGACCGTTTGACTCCATGCGATCTCAGGACCGGTTGGCTTCATGCGGTCTTGAGACCGTTTGAACTCCATGCGGTCTCGGGACCGGTTGGCTTCATGCGGTCTTGAGACCGTTTGAACTCCATGCGGTCTCAGGACCGGTTGGCTTCATGCGGTCTTGGGACCGTTTGAACTCCATGCGGTCTCGGGACCGGTTGGCTTCATGCGGTCTTGAGACCGTTTGAACTCCATGCGGTCTCGGGACCGGTTGGCTTCATGCGGTCTTGGGACCGTTTGACTCCATGCGGTCTCGGGACCGGTTGGCTTCATGCGGTCTTGGGACCGTTTGACTCCATGCGGTCTCGGGACCGGTTGGCTTCATGCGGTCTTGGGACCGTTTGAATCCACTCGGTCTTGAGGCTGAGTTATTCTTTTATGATTTTTTTGTGCTTTTTGTGCATATATAAAAGGAAAAGGTTAGTCTGATGGTGTATTTACAAAAAGAGGGTAAAATTGGGATTATGTGTAGTTTAAACGTAAAAAGAGTATGGAAAACTAAAGAAAAAGACTAAGATAATCGACTAAAATAGGAAGTTATCAAGCAATTACCAGAAGGGTTGAAATATGAATTCCTAGATCGAGAGGAGAGGAATCATGTCATCATCAATGCCCATCTTACAAGAGATCAGTTGGAAAAACTTCTTGGGGAGTTAAGACTCCACAGGCAGGCTATAGGATACTCGGTAGAAGATATCAAAGGCCTTAGCCCTGCATTGTGTATGCATCGCATCAATTTGGAGGAATCCACCAAACCTCTAGCTCAACCCTAGAGAAAATTGAATCAGATGCTGAAACAAGTTGTAAAGAAAGAAGTAATCAAGTTGAGGGATGTTGGGATCATTTACCCGATCAGTGACAGTAACTGGGTAAGCCCGATCCACGTTGTACCCAAGAAGGGTGGTATAACTGTAGTAAAGGTAGATAAAGGTGATGAAGTGGCGGTTAGGACCGTCACATGATGGAGAATGTGTATTGACTACCGAAAGCTAAACCAAGCCCCTAAAAAGATCATTATCTGCTTCCTTTCATTGATCAAGTTCTTGAAAGATTAGTGCATCATGACTATTTCTGCTTCTTGGATGGTTTTTCAGGATTTTATCAAATCCCAATCCTGCCAGATGACCAAGAGAAAACAACTTGTACCTGTCTCTATGGCACCTATGCCTTTAGGAGGATGCCTTTCGGCCTGTGCAATGCTCCCGCAATGTTTCAACACTGCATGATATCAATGTTCTCAGATTTTCTGGAGGACATCGTGGAAGTTTTCATTGACGATTTCTCTATCTATGGAAAAGACTTCGATACCTTCCTGAAAAACCTCTCTTTGGCTCTACAACGATGCGAGGAAAAGAGTTTGGTTTTAAACTGGGAGAAGTGCCATTTTATGGTACAAGAAGGCATCGTACTAGGACATAAAGTTTCGAGGTGTGGCATCAAGGTAGACATTAGCAAGGTTGAAGCCATATCCAAACTTCCTCCACCAAAGTGTGTAATGGGAGTGAGGAGCTTCCTCGGGCACGCTGACTACTACTGAAGATTTATAAAAGACTTCTCAAAATCTCAAAAGCGTTGTCCAACCTTCTGGTAAAATATGTTGAATTCGATTTCTCTGATGATTGTCTCTTCACTTTTCAGGCTTTAAATGATGCTCTTGTCTCACCACCTATCCTCCAAGCTCCAGACTGGGGTTTACCTTTTGAGCTTATGTGTGACGCCAGCGACTATGAAGTAGGAGCGGTCCTGGGGTAGAAAAAGGACAAAAAGCACCATATAATCTGCTACACTAGTCGTACACTGGATGAAGCTCAGGTAAATTATACAACTATAGAGAAAGTGATGCTCACAATAGTCTTTGCTTTTGATAAGTTCAGATCTTATCTCATTGGAGCAAAGGTTAAAGTCTACACAGATCATGGGGCTATAAGATACCTCATGCAGAAGAAAGATACAAAGCTCGGGCTATTGAGGTGGGCCTTGTTACTACAAGAGTTCAACCATGAGATAGTCGATAAGAAGGGTGCAGAGAATGTGGTCGTCGACCACTTATCAAGGATCGTTGTGGAAGGGCAGAAGGAACCACCTATTAATGACAACTATGCTGACGAAGCTTTGATGATGATTGAAACCAAGGATGAGAGTTTACCTTGGTTTGTAGATATCTGTAATTATCTTGCCTGCGGAGAACTGCCCCCTGACATAACGTATAACCAAAAGAAGAAGCTCTTCGCGGATGTGAAGAACTACTACTGGGACGATCCTCTCCTTTTCAGAAGATGTGCGGATAACCTGTACCGAAGATGTATTCCCGAAGAAGAGATCATGAACATTCTGAAAGAGTGTCACGCCTCCCCTTATGGAGGACATATGGACAGCGAAAGGAACGCTGCCAAAGTACTACAATTAGGTTATTACTGGCCCCCTTTGTTCAAGGATGCTGCAAAGTATGTAAAGGTCTGTAAAGAGTGCCAATTGACGGGAAATATTGGATGAAGAAATGAGATGCCTATGGAAAATTGGGTTGAAGTGGAAATCTTTGATGTATGGGGGATTGACTACATGGGTCTGTTTCCCCCACCAAAGGGATATCAGTACATTCTAGTGGCAGTAGATTATGTATCCAAATGGGTAGAAGTTGTTGCAACTCAAACGTGTGACTCTAAGTTAGTGATCAAGTTGTTAGAAAAGACGATTTTCCCTCGTTTCGGTGTACCTCGGACTGTAATAAGCGGCGATGGATCGCATTTCGGAGAAAGACAATTTGAAGCGCTCCTATGAAAGTATGGAGTTAAACACAAGGTCACTACGCCCTACCACCCACAAACTTCCGGGTAGGTAGAGGTTTCGAATAGATAAATCAAGTAGATTATAGAGAAGACTGTCAACCGTATGAGGAAAGATTGGTCAATGAAGCTTGATGACGCACTTTGGGCCTACAGAACTGCCTAAAAAGCACCCATTGGAACCACTCCTTACAAGTTGATCTATGGGAAATCTTGTCATCTACCCCTTGAGCTGGAACACAAGGCCCTTTGGGCGATTAAGTTCTTGAACATGGATCTGGAGAAGGCAGGAGAGAATATATATCTACAGTTGCAAGAACTCAAATAATTGAGGATGCATGCTTACGAGAACGCAAAGATCTATAAATAGAGGACGAAGGTGTGGCTGGATGCCCACCTGAGGAGGAAGGACGTAAGTGAAGGTGACAAAGTTTTATTATTTAAATCTTCCATTCATCTTTTTCCAGGTAAATTATAAATGAGATGGTCTGGACCTTTCACCGTATCAAAGATATACCCATCCGGAATGATGGAGCTATATGACAAATATGATCCATCCAAGGTTTTTCAAGTGAACAGGCACAGGGTGAAAAGGTTCTATGAAGGAAAAGCCTTCATGAAAAGGACATAGATCAATTTGCAAGACATGGATACTACTAGAGGTGAAAAGTGAAGGACTTGGAGCTGTCGAGCTGGCGACGCAAACTACAACGCTCCTCGGGAGGCAACCCAAGCTTTTACTTTTCCTAGAATAGGATATTATTTACTTTCTTGCAAGAAAAACACTATGAACATTTGGACTGTAATAAGGCCCGAGTCAGTGCATGCGTCACGTGCGCTGACTCTTCTATTTTATGGGCCACCACTCTGTTTTATGAGCATTGATGAGTAATACTATCTGAGGCTGGGAACTTAACCATAGGCCAATGATGTTTTACCCATCAATCACTTTTTCATTTGCTTTGTTTTTAAGTTTTTCATCTAGAATTTTGTCCTGAAGACCTTGTATCGAGCAAGTATCCCCTTTTTTCCTAACCGTATCGGGCAAAGACTCAGCCGGCGTGTAGAACGCGCTCGTATCGGGTGACAACATATCACTCATCACATCAAGCCATGAGTCGTGTCAGACGACATGCCCGGGCGATGCGCACCCGTGTCTGGCAACATGAGTAATTACCCTTGATTAGACGAATGGGACTGCTCGTCTCGGGAATGACTTGTCTCAACGGCTGACACGCATCTCGGATATACCTGTTTTACCCCCGGTTGGGATTGCTATATATAGTACAGAGCTTTTACCATGTCAGGCTACTGCATTTACTCTTCTAACTACTCGTATCGTGTAGTAATTTCTCCCTTTGCTCGTGTGTCGTTCAGCTAACTTTTCATCTCGTGTCGCGCAAGATAGCTTCAGATAGCAAAGGTATAGCCCGACAGCCGTGTCATCTTGCTTGCCCGACATGAACTTCATATCGCGCACAGCGTATCGGGCTGACGACTTTAGTTGATTTCCTTATATCACCCGACACATGTGTCGCGCGACACATCTTTAACACGCTCTTGCCCGATACCCAATATCGGGCGATAACCATGTCGCCCATCTTTGTGCCGCCTTGCTTGTTTTTGTTGTCGAGCGACACATTTTTCTATCGGGGAAAACCCTATCGGGAACTTTGTTTCACGCGATCGTATCGCCTGACGTGCACCTGTGTCGGGTAACGGGTACGAAGCGTAGCTTTTCTCTGTATCGTCCAGTTTTGTATCGCCTAGATGTTCATTTGATGGACGACACCCGGACCTCGTATCGGGCATGAGCCTATGGTGATTTCTTTGAAAGCTTCGTATCGGGAAAACATCATATCGCCAAGTGTTGAAGCCCGATACGGTGGTGTCGGGTAGCTTTTGTATCGGGCCGAATTTTTATCATGCAATCAGTTTTCTCTTAAAAGCCGGTATTGATTTTAAGTTTTTCCTACCTAATATAGGAACATTTAAATGATCAATGAACTTGTTCAATGATAACAGAGATGGCCCATACAAAGCAAACTATCGTTCAAGTCGATGAACACATCAGAAGAATCGACACTGAGACCGCAGCTGAAGCAACAACGGTGGGGCAGAAACGCCCAAATCCCGAGGTAGTTGGGCCATCAACCACTGAGAAGAGAGCAAGGACGGAAGAAGTAACGACTCCAGCAACACCTTCAACCGCAGTGGCAGATCCCCTGGATCACACACCAGGAAGGTTTGTGCCAAGAGATAATGAGCATGGATGCCGGTAATCAGAACTGGCAACTAAAATCTACAGGCCAAGAAAATTCTGCCACCATTCGTCCTTCCTTCAACTGGGCATTTTCAAAAGACTCGAAAATGTCCTGGCCAGGAAGATCTGCCTCAGCCGCTCTGCCTCCTACACCAAACTCACAAGGGATTTCATGTCGTCTCTCCACCGAGTAAAGAATATAGCTGAGGATGTTGAAGAAAATGGCAGAGCAGACATACTGCAAGGGCGGATGTACAACTCGGAGCACATCATCTCCGAAAAGTTGCTCAATGAGATCTTCTCCTCCAGCATGGAGGAGAAGGAACAGCTTAATAACGGTGCGAGGATCACTGAAGGAGACGGGTTCAACCCCGTGGAGCTCTAGAGGAGGATGATCGGCGAGTCATCATACAAGCCGGGAAGCAAGGTGGCGGCGGTACACTCCTGTTTCTGGAGGATAGTGCACAAGCTGGTAGCATGTCTGCTCTGCAGCAAAAATGAGTCCAGCAACATCTACACCGAAGAACTCCATCTCATGTGGCACATGATGGAGGGCAAGGAGATCAATTTGGGGTGCTTCTTGCTGAATAGGTTGCACCCGATAAAGGATGCCACCAAGGAATACTGCATGGGTGGCATCGTCAATCTGATCGCGGTTGGGTTAGGATACCCAAGGGAAGCGCACAGTCTATCGAGGACAAGGGGAGACGATTTGATCGACCTTAAGTTCCTCATGAGGGTCGGCATCATAAAGAAGGAGGGGAGAAGCTACTTCTACAAGTTCACAAGGACAAACACCCTCCTTCCACTCCCTCACTGTGCCACCTATGATGCAGAAAATATGGTCTTCACCACAGTAGAAATCGAAGTTGTGGCGGTAGAAGCAGCTTATGCCGCCACCACCAGGATTTAAGAGAGGGCGGCTACGAGAGGAGAATCAATCCCTCTCGACCCAAGGTAGGACAAAACTTCAACGACCCTTGTCGAGCCAACCGCCACTCCAAAGCCACTGACGACAACAGTTGATAGAGCTGTCATCGCTCCTACTATAACAGCCACAATCGTGATAACACCTGTCGTGGCTGAAGATGAACCGGAAATCATTGAGGTCGCTGAGACAATCAGAGGAGCTGCCGCGGAAGAGACAGTTGCAGCCCCCGAAACTTCTGTGGTGCCCGTGGTGGCAGAAGAAGAAGTGCAGTCGGACACCAGTAATGGGATGTTCACCGACATCCTGGAGATGGAGCTCGGAGATTCATGACTCATGCCAACGCCACCGCTGGTGTCTCCTGTGATAGATGTAGAGGAAGTCGCTGAAATAAGAGAAGTGGAGCAGTGCCCACCCACATCGCGTCCTTCTCCACCACCACGAGAAAGCAAGGCAGAGGCAGTCGTAAAAGCACTGATGCCTCACCCAGCAACATCCACCTCGCGGACGATCGAGATAGGTTCTACCTCATCGGGTAGACCCTCACGCGGGAGAAGTATTACGAGGATGAGAGTGAGATCTGTAGGAGCCCCTCTGTCACTAGGGAAAATGTTGGGGCATGAACTCGGCCACTTGTGGGAGGTAACAGAAAGCCACTCGGCTACATTTACTTCTCTAACCCGCAAGTTTTCATTTTTCCAGCAGAGGATGAATAGCCAGGAATGGGAACTGTTGACTCGGCCAACTAGAGGCACTCAACGCCACGCTTCAGTAGGCCCTCCAGTGCCTTGACGTGATCGAGGAGAGGCTGAACAGGGGAGATGACCATCCGCGCCCAAGGCAGCTGAGAAGGTCTTTGTCGCCTCCTGGCTCAGGCTCTCAACCTTCCTCATCAACAGCCTTGTTAAGATCATCGTCCTCTTCCTCCTCCAGCAGACCATCCCCAACGCCCGAGGAAGGGACGCCACAAAGATCGACCAATGGAGCTCTAGCAGGATAGGCGAGCTCCCACGGTCTGGAAGAAGCAGCTCCCTCAGTCCCCATGGACGAAGCTGAAGATGACAACGAAGACATCAGCATCGGGGAGGACTCTTCTGACGAATCAGAGGGAGGGGGGGACAAATGTTCCGCTAATGAAAGACCCCCCCTAGAGGAAGATGCTCGACGGTAGATGTGTTTTCTACACCGTCAGAGCTACCTTCCTTCGAGATGGCCGACTTCGACAGAAGGGTCATCGGCTACCTGTCGATTAGGGACCAGAAGCTGCTGAATAAGTACCTGAGGTCACAGGAAGATGAAGAAGACGTCGTCTGGAGCAACGACTACTTCTCCATACGACGGGGAGCACTCAGAAGCATATTCTGCTCGCCAGTCATCGTCGGCAAGAAGTTGTTCAGGGTCCTAGAAGGTGCAATAGTAGAGAATATCAGCACCGGGACAAGTCAGAGAACAATATACAACGCCACCCCGACCTTGTCAAGAAGATTGATGATGGGAGCGCCAGACTCCATTGCGGTGGAAAACATGTTGCAACACATCGAAAAGCACAACATGAACATCATGTTGGCCCCGTACAAGCACCGCAACATGTGGTTTCTATGTGTGGTAGACCTCCAGAACCACGGTGTCCAACTTCTCAACTGCTGCAACAAGGAGGTGCCACGCTCCGGGCTTATCTTCAATCGCCCAGAGGACAAGCATCTCAGGCTTCTACCACTGCGTCTTCTACGAGCCATCAAGCAAGGAGTCAAATGTCACAGCGGTGTTTGGAACTTCTTCTCTATCGGAGACTTCCCCGTCCAAGCAGAAGAGGGAAGCGGAAACATTGCCTTCATCGTCTTACGCGCCATGGAGTTGCTCAACATATTCAGATACATAAGGCATCTCCAGGGCTAAAACTTCTATCAGCTCAGAAGCACATATGCACTACTGCTGATCAAAGACAGGTGCTATTTCCAAGACACAAGGGTACCAGAGAAGCTGCTAGACAACAACCTAGAAGGTGAATCTTCGTAGCCCAGCAACACTCCAAAAAAAGAATCTGAGATAGAAATAGACATCTACGGGGCAGGCAAGCAATTAGAAATTCTGCAGGAAATGCATGGAATCGAAGATGTCGCTTCTCCTAAAACTTCAGAAGAATTGATCAACAATTTAGACTGCTTCTCATGCTCTACACTCACACAGGAGCAGGTCAATGGAATTCTTCTAAAGTTAGCTGATTCTACCCCGGCAGATGTTATCTATGAGGCAGGAAGTGTCATAGTCCCGGTAGATGACTTAAGGGACATGGTAAAAGATGGAGGATGTTTGGCAATATCTGTGGCGGCCGCCTACATCCATATACTACAGACGAAGTTTGAACACACATACATTGCTCATCCAATGCTATTCAATGACATCTGCCTCGCCGATGAGTCAGGAGCAAAGGAATCTTTTCTAGTAGAGTTGCAGCGCAGGGTCCCACGCACAATCTTCCTGCCCATCCTGCATTACAATCATTGGACGCTCCTAACGATGTACACTCACCAACGAGTAGGAATCTTCTACAACAGCTCAGACAACAACAAAGATCATCTAGTGCAGTGTACATCAACAGCGTTGACATCCCTCGAGTGCTTAGTACAAAAATACTATGACGAGATGGTGGCACTGATACAACCATTCCTGGAGACGGAAGCAAGCAAATGGAACGAACTCCAGTTCTGCCACCGCAGTCCACAACAAATTCCTCTATCCAACAACTACGACATCTTCTTCCTAGAATGGATATCAAATAAAGAGACACCTGACCAACTCCACCACATCGACTACCACAACAAATGAGGAGAATATGTGTGGGAGCTTCTATCTGGCACAGGCGCGCTCACCAGCTAACCCTCACTGGGTTAACATTACCCTACCTTATCTACTTCACAACTTTGGGACAGAGTGTGGAGTAAGTTTGGGGGGTACCATGTACCAGTGAGGGAGGTATAAAAAAATTTCTTCAAACTCCACCCTTTTTTTCTTTTGTTCTTTTTCTATAACATGTGTTCATATACATATACATGCCTCATACAAAATACAAAAAAAAATTTGCTTATTTTGTCTCCACACATATGTACAAAGACACTATATAGTAAAAACCTGATACGACTTCTTACCAGTTTGTTTTCTATATGCCCAAGGAGATGTAGGTTTTGTTATGTCTTTCTGATAATGCAGCCTCAAACAACAAAAGACTATGACTTCCCATGCCAAAAATTTCGAAAAATAATCTCGCGACAGCTAAGAGATGTGTATGCAGAAGGAAAAAGATGCCCAAACAGCAAAAATTCCTCTTGTTTTCCTTTACCCAACAAAATCCCAAAAAAATAGAGAATAGCCTTATGAGAGTGAATAAAAGCATGAGAGTTGTGCCATATAAAAAGAAAAGAAAATATATAAACACACTTGTTCTCCAAAAAGTACCCATCTTTAGGCATGGAAGATCCGGGGCAGTGGTACATAGGATGTGAAATCACTGCTCTAAAGCCAACTGGCTTGGACTGTAGGGACCACTCACCCACTAACAGACCAGTACTTGGATGGACTGATGGGAAACAAGAAAAACCCAAAAAGCCTTAAGCCTATCCAAACACACAACTTTCTGTTCCCAGAAGTTATTTGGTGTGAAAGCTAACTTTGAAATCATGCACCCAAGTCTCGTCGAAGCTGTGGAGAAATCTTTTTCTTAAATAAGGCAGGGGAAGTAAAGTCTGTTGTTCATGGTCGGGCCGTATTCTCTGTAAGACTTATCAATGCTCGCTCAAACCCATGGTCTGAAAACTATACCGGTCAAGAACAAGCGTCACAAAACAAAGTTTAAAGATTGATTGAGGACAATCAAAATGCTAAGTTTGGGGGAGTTGATAACAAAAAAAAATTTGTGATGTTTTGGCCCTTATTTTGTTATCAAATCTGCCCTTTTAAACTGTTTTCCTCCCCTTTGTTGTCATGTTTTTGCATAAATAGGAAACGCTACGCTCTTAACTCAATTCTATCATCTTTTGTAGATTTTTCCTCATTTTTTGACTCATTTATCAGCAAAAAGGCTCGTCCCGACCAACAAACATGTTCCACCTGCATCGGCCTTCTTACCAGCCAGCCGACACGATCGCTGCCCGACATAAGGCAGCACGATACACTACCTCGCGACATGAGGGTGCCGGGCAAGAAGGAGCGGATGAGCGATACGCCATTTAACTGACAGGGATCCAGACTCATCACGATTGTTGAAGCATGTCACACGACACAGGCCACCCACCGGCAGGCACCACTCATCACGATGACCGACACACTCCCAGCCTGACATCCTTGTGCCAGACGATACGCATATCGGGCATCCCTGAATCTGAGATGATAGAGATGATGAAGGACACGTGGCATCCGAAAAACCACGATTTCCCCCAATCGCTGCATATATATAGCAGCTACAGGAATCCGATGGAATGGGTCAGAATCTCTCAAAAGCCAACTTGGGAAAGCATCCAGAGCTAGCGTGTCGTGCCTCAGAGGTGTACCAGGTGATACTAGGTGAGCACTTCCCCAACCCGAGAGGGAGGGAATGGTTCACTTAGGATCGGCCCCGGGCACCACAGTAGACCGATATCGGCCAATAAGGACACCCCATATGATTACCCAATACTCTAAGCCAAACTCTGGCCCGATACGATACCAAGCCCGATACAAATCACCTGTCACGGCGTGTCGCCCGAGAGGGTGCCACCTGACACAATCGTATATCAGGCATGATTGCCCCACACGATACGTCCTCCCGTCATGAGCGTGTCGCCCGAGAGGGTGTGCCGCCCGACACGAGTGTATCGGGCAAGGCTCCCGCCTGGTATCGGGATGGAGTGATTTTGGGGATCTGCTACTGTCTGTCGCCCTTGTAAATCAAGAAGGCGACATTTATCTTTACTTACTTCAGTCATTTACTTTCTTTACTTATGCAATGTAACCAGACCCTTATATGCTAATGGAATTAGAAGAGTTTTAATTACCTGCTGCTTTATGTTTGGTCCCTTTTGTTGGATGATTGTTTTGTTTAGCATCCGAACTCTAGCTTGTACGCTTGGATCACGTTTCAACTGGCTACCGAATCGTGTTTTCCCGTTGCAGCAGCCTCGAGAGAGGTGTTGTGGCTCTAGTTTTTGGTCCGATATGGGAGTACAAGAGTGCCCAGGATCGGAGTTGCTTTAGTGACCTTTCCACTCTTACTTAGGACTAGCAACCTTGAGAGAGGTGTTGAAGCTTAGTTAGAGGTACCCGCTTCGAGAGAAGGGGTATTGTATGTTTCTACTACCGCTTGTTTTACTGAAGCTTTCTCCTTCATTCCTTTCTAAAGTAATAGTATTATCCTCTCTGTTTCTGTTGCGCGAAAACCCTAAAAACTAATAAACCTTTAAAAACCTTAATTTTCCTCGTAGCTCCAGTTGGAGATAGTTTTCTTTTATTTTATCGATCTTAGCATGTTGTTCGCTTGGGGAACTTTATCATCTCCTTACCCATACCGGAGTGTAACGTGTCGATTCCGCATTCCAAACACTACCACCCTTATCCCTCTGTTTGACCCCGTATATCTACTTTGACCCCGTAATAAAGTTGCGGGGGCCTAGAAGGTTTTGGGTTATAAATTTAAAAGTCAGACTACTTCAAATCTGCTCCCTTTTCAGACACACGATTTAGGTCGGTCACACATCTATCTACTTAGGGTTGTCCATTCCAGGTCATATCATACCCAACTTCTCATGATTCCTCATGTCTCAGAGTCAACGTCTCCAACCTTCCTCATTGGGTCTCGCTCTCTCTCCAGAGTTAACCCTAAATTAGTCCTACCACAGGAGGTTCTCTCTCAAAGATGGGTCGAGCTCTTAAGGATAGACATCTATCCTACTTGGGTGAAACATACTATCAAGACCTATGTCCGACCAAGATCATCTAAAGCTTTTCATGCCCATCTCATAAACTATTAGGCATAACCCTTCTGGATTAGGTCTAAAACCTACTTCAAGCCTTAATTCCACTCTCTTCTATGTAGGTGCATGTCTCTTTTATACACATATATACCTTTTACGGTTCCTATATGGTCACCACTAACCTTCTCAATGAGGGAGTGATCCCTAACCTACAACATGCACAACCACCCAAGGTCGGGTCACCAAAAGGCACCAAGGTCAAACAACCACACATGGTTCGTGTTTCTCATGGATACTCCAAACATCTATGTACAACATGCATGTCAATCCCACGTACATGCATGCATGCTCAACTATGATATCCAATTCATTGTGTCTTCTCTTTCTCTATCCACCACTTAAGGTTTTGGGTTGAGCATCATTCTCAAAGGATGTGTTAGGTCTCTTCCTCTTCCTCTAAGGCTAAACCTCTCCACCTCATCCTACAAGAAGGTCTAACTTTAGAGCTCTCCTGAGGGCATGACAACACATCCCATGCAACCCAAGCATGTAACTAAACTCAGTCTGAGTTTATAATTATCAAAACTTATGTCCATGACATCTTTCTTACAAGCTTTTTCTTATGTGGTGGAGGATTCCTTAATCCTTATCATTCTTAAACCCAAAACTCAGTAGGGTGGTGGAGAGAGAGAAAACCTTAATCTCTTAGACTTTCAGTGAAATGGGGTAGAGAAGGGATCAAGACAGAAGAGAGAAGACCTAGAGGTATCTTATTTCAAGTCAAATCCTCTGATTTTGGCTAGGCAGTCACACAGAATTTGGGAGTCCTCATAGACTGAATAGTGGGGTAGAGGAAACTCTTGCCAGTTCCCAGATTGTGATCCTTTTCTAGACATTTTCATCTTTGGAAAATCCTCTAATAACACCCTTGGATTCTAAAGAGTTTGTAAAATTTAATAATTATTAGAGATTAAATAGAAAACCATGCTCTGATACCAAATGTAATGACCCTGCCTCCCGGTAACCCCCAATTAAGGAACACCAAGAAGTCAGAGTTGCTATCCCAAAACAGGATCAATAGTTTTGCAAATAATAAAAAATAATTAATAAATTCTACAAAAGACTAAGCTTAAAACACTTAAAACTTTACTTTTCACATACCTTTCAAAAATAGGAATCTGGAACTTCTACCGACTGTAGAGTTCTATATAACTAAATTCTCCTTTACAATTTAACTTTATTATTCACAAGTTCCACTTTATTGTTTGTCCAATTTCAAATATTCATTAAATACCAACAAACAAAATGTCGGTCAGTATAATGAATTATACTGGTATGTGGTGACAATCAAAATATTTCACATCAAATAGTTATTAACAATGCAAGATTACGTTTTCAATATGACTCCCCAACCACTTCTACTCATACTCTGGCATAACCTCTATTAGGGTTTAGTCCTTGCAAGGAACTTTAAGGCTACCTTCTCCATCTTAAGCTTGGTACATGGGGTCACCTCTCTAGGTGCCCAGTGGTCTTCCCTCTGGGGCTTGACCACCTCTGACCTTCCCTCCAGGGCTTGGTCTCTCATCATACATCCAGAGATGGTATGTAGGTTAGGACAAGTCATATGTATACTTAAATTGTGATAATCATATTCACTTTAAAGATTGTAGAAACAAAGGCATCCAAACAGTTTATTTCCATGCAATCAGTAAACCATTAGAAAAATACCAGAAAAATAAATTGTGTACTCATAAATAACCACATACCTGATTTGGAGATTTCACAAGAAATAAGCACAGTCCAATCCATTCAGGCAATCCAAACAAGCAAGCAAGCCAATCACACAAAAGAACAGAATCCTAAAAAGCATGTACAACATATTTACTACATACTCATCAAGAACTTACTTTATTGACTTGGAATTACTTTCTAGGGTTTGTAATCCGAATTAGGGTTTCATTAGGGTTCTTTTGATCTATTTACTACTTTCCTCTTTTATGTCCACAAAACCCTAATAGAAATAGTTCTAGGTTCAAAACCCTAATTATACACTAATTCATATTAAAGCTTTCTTTTCATAAAAATGACTTAGGATTAACTTAATATCATATTAAACAAAGAATCTTGAAATATATCTCATTAGAAACTAGTAACACCTAGATTAGGGTTTCTGAGCCCATTAATGCACATTAAACATATAAAACCCTAAATTAGCCTATTAAGCATATGGATCCTCTATTTAGACATCAAAATGTCTTTCTTATTAACAATAGGTAAATATTCTCATGGAACATCCATATTAATCTTCTCAATGTCATAGAACATCAAATTAGGGTTTTCTTAGTTATAAAAGCATTAAGGATGGCACCATTAGGTACTTTTCAAAATATGATCATATTCAGGCCTCAAAACTATTTTTAATGAATTCCTTGCATTCTCTTGATCAATTTTCATATATTATTTGATATCATCAGAGTTACAGATAATCAATTAGGATTTTTGCAAACAAACTTACACATCAGCCAATCGCTGGTTGCCACGTCAGCTTTTAAGCCTCCTATCATCTCCAACAGTCGACTCGGCTTATGGATCTCCCATGTGGTCTTTGTATCTGAGAACCCAAACTCGGGTTGCCTCTTCCCCCTTCTACTGTAGGTCTCACGATGTGAGCCTCTATTTCCATGAGGAAACTGAGCATCACCATATGAGAAGGCTACTGTGGGATGTATCTTGCTATGGAGCTCAAAATCGACCGTCTAGTCCACCACTGCTCTCCAACAACATACTAATCCTTGGGAGCCATCAGGAAATGACCACGGAAAGAGGCATTGGAAGCTAGGGAGGCGGTCAGAACAGGAGGTGAGAAAGTGAACTTGTTGTTGTGGGGAAGAGATGGGTTTCGTAGGGTGGGGGGGTTGGCAACATCTTGGTTTGTTTAGATTTTATGAAAAGGATGGGTCTTATATAGATGTGATCATTCAATCAATCCTCAATGGAGTGCAACTTTGGAGGCCCTTTGGGAAACTCTAGTCCCTGCGCCAAAACTGCGGAACCAGGGGGTCATCCTGGTCCGATTCAAACTCCCGAATCCAATGGGAGAGCTTCCAGAACTCCTCGCAAATCATAGACGGAGATATGTGAGGCATCAGGTCAGGGTTATTGTTCACAATTCTTAATCTTCAACGAAATGACGCCACCATTGGATCAATGATCCAATGGCTGTCAGGCCTCGTATAAGAACACAAGTCAGAATTGAATTATGACATTTAATGTTATCCTTTTCACTTAAGGAAAACTTAAAACATTCATATCTCTTAATCCATTTATTCTTTTAATACCTAATTTTAGAGGAAAGTCCATAATGAGTTAAACTACTTGTGTGCCAAGTTTGGGATTAAAACTCAATAGTGTGAGAGACTTTTCTTCATAAGAAAGTTATCACTTATTAATGCCTATTTTATGCATATTCTATCTCCCCTATTCTTTTATTTTCATTTATTTGGATTCCTTTTACCATTAGATACCTTTTGGATTTGAAATCTCATTCATGATGATTCAATCATACATCTTTCCATATATTTCTCATATTTTCATCATTATCTCAAATTTCCTTCTTAATAATGCATTATTTGATTTCTTCTTTTTTTTAATCATATTGGACTCATTAACACATTATGATCCATGAAATCACATGCACAAAGGAAATATTATAAAGGAAATCCATTAAATGCACATAAATCATACAATTCCCATGATCATACATTTATTGGGGAAATTGCATTTCTAACCATTTGAACCCAAAAATTGGGGTTGTAACATCCATTATCACCAGCATGGACATTGGAAGAGAAATTGCCCACTATGGTTAGAGGAACTAAAGAATAAGAAGTATGGCATTTAGGCCTCCACTTCAGGTATAAACAATACAAAATAAATTTGATTACTTCTTCATATTGGTATATGATACCAAATAAGAGATCTGACATAATGATGTGCAGAATCTAACAAGAAGTACAAGCCCTCATAGAAGGACAAATCTGGATAGGGCATAGCAAGTGTTGCAGAAGCCATAGTCTACATTTAAATTTATCTTAGCCCAATGGGCATGTAATAGAGTTACTAGAACTTCTATTTCATTATGCCATTAGAATAGAAACATTTTCCTTATGCATCTTGTATGGACAAGGATGATTATCAATAAAGATTTGTTAGTGCTTCTATTTCAAAAGGTATGATCTTGCATCGCATTGGCTCGAAAACATATTATGATATTTATACAAAATGATCCAAAGATGAATGTTTATAATGTCTATACCAAAGTATTATGATTGATAATTCAAGACTATCAGTAGCATTAGTCATCTTGTGCGAATAGGAGAATTTCATGTCCAAAACATAAATTGATGTTGATCTTTATTCCCTTGGTTATTGAACCTAAGGAAACATCCAAGTCTTATTCACACACAATATGACATGACAATCTTCACTAAACGTAGTGGGAGGATGAAGCTTTCATTATACCTCATGCATATGTTCCATAAAGATCTTATGAAAGAATGTTATAGATGATTACTTAAACCTCATTTCATTTATTGGTATTATAATAATATGTAATCAGTAAAGAGGAAACATGAACCTCTTGAAGTGCTCTAGGAGATTATGTATGAAGTGTAACTTTAATAAAAGTATTAAGAGACTTTGATGAGATCAAATGCTAAAATACTTTATATTGATACCTTGAGTACCTTCAAGAAAGAACTATGATAGTGTATCACAAGAAAAATCCATATGAACATGGTGATGTGTCAGAAAGAAGGAATTATATCATGCTGAGTCATGAAATAATTATCAATTAATCTAATCTTCTTATCTTCATAAATGTAAACCTATCACTAAATAATGTACCATCTGAATGGTTTATAAGACATCATATATGATATGAATTGGGAATGTCCTAATATGTGTAGAGGATTGAAACCTACATTGAGAAAGTAGGTTCTTGAAGATGTTTTTCCACAAGCCATAATTGTTGAATGCTACAATTAATATCAATCCAATAACAAAAGTGTTTTTTGATAGGATAGCCGAGTTCTTAAGGAAATAGTGGAGTAAAATTAGAACTTGAAATGTTCAAGATCAACAAAGACATACAATGAGAACTAAGTGAATCACAAGTTTTTTTTGGAATCTCAAGCTCGTCATGTGACACAGAATAAAATAGTTCTAGTAGAACACATCTAAGATTAGAGGATTGTCAATCCAACAATTCTAATGGGTTGGTCATATAGGATGAGCCAACTAATCAACTAGAAGCCATTGAATTCCATAATCTGAGTAATGACTCAAGGTCATGATGGGATCCATGTAAGCTATCAAGGTTGGACCTTGATAGCTGTACCTAAAGGTGTAATACCAAAAGGGTGGAATAGGTTCTTGTTGCAAGTACCTACATGGATAACATAAAAGAGTAAATTGGTTGAAAAGATTTTTCAAATCAGTTCAAGTTGTTGAACATGATAGAATTTCATTTGCCAATTTTCATGCTTGATGTTGTATTTAAAATAGACTAAGAGATTTCACATATGAAGATAAAATTGGATTCATTAAAAGGAATACATCATACGGTGTATATGTGGCACAACCTAAAAGGTTGTATAACTTCAAAAATACAAATAAAGTCTATAAACTACAAAGTTCAATTTAGGATTGAGGCAAGCAACTCAGAAATAGGATCTATTGAGATAGTCAGAGAGTTTTACTTGAATCAAAACAAAATATGAAATATGTGATTTGAAAATATTTAGTGGGAGCATATGAATATTCCACATATGATGAGGAATAACATTTGAATATTGAGAACTGGCATGAAAACCCCTTCAGCAATGAAGATAAAGGTGAAACATCTTATAAGATAAGGATCAAGACCTATAGAGATAGTTATTGAAGGTTTGACAATGGAAATTTGAGCACACACAACAATAATGTGTTGGAAGAGTTCAACATGGATGGATTCAATGAGAGAGAATTTGGATTAGTCTTTGATGAACCCTGTATTCCTATTCTTGTGAAGAATGGAAATATCATGGATAAGTTTCCATGGGCCTACCCAATAGTGAATCTATCATGAATGTTATAAATGTACTTGTCCCATATAATCTTGTATATTGGACATGACAAGATGATATTTAAATCAAATAAGGGTTATTGGAGTGTCATCAAAATATCAACTAGTACTTGTGAAGTGTTTAAGGATAGATTACTAGTCAATAGGGATAGCAATAAAAAGAAGAGGTTGATTTAAAGAGTTACATCGATGCAAGCTTATATAATGAAAAAAAGTGATCACATGATAAAATATGTTTCATTTAAAAGGAGAAGTGTTGATTAGTTGGAAAGATTCCGAACTAATAGCCATTAATACTATTCTATAATAGAAGTCAAGTACACTTGTGTTATGAACACAGAGTGATGCAATATGGATCTAAAGGTTCATATGATGAACTTATAGATGTTCCAAACTTTGATGACATAGTAGAAATACTATAACAACAATGGAGCTAATTGTTTGGCAAGGAATATCAAATACCATATTATGGCAGTTTTGTCTCATATGGGAAATCAGACAACAAAGAGATCAAGATCATGAAATATATTGACTATAATCAAAGTGTTGCTAACCTACTAAATCAACACTACCACAGTAGAATGATGTTGGACATGTTTAGGTCATTAAAGATAAGATCTGTTCGTGATTGGCTCTAGGTGCAAGTGGGAGTCTATTGTTAAGGTATGCCCATAGAGGCAATCATGTGATGATTCACGTGGCATATACCTTAAAGGATTTGACTAATATATATAAATGCAAGCTTACAATTCATTTTTTTCATTCATCTATGAGATAATGAAGATATGCAATGAATGTTTAGAGAATTATATTACTCAATGACATATGTATTCAAGTTACTACTCTTGTGGATGAGATCATATAGATGTTAAGAGTATATATACATATTCTTATTATGTCCCTAATCGGTTGTTATTGTGGAAGGTTGATAGACAACAATAAAACATAAGATCAAAGTGTGAGTTGGTTGATGACTAAACCTCAATAGTCATGATATGGCAATATCAAACCAAGCACACTATACATGTTAGAGAATAGTGTATCGGACAGTTCCACCTTGAGAGTGACGCATGGTTGTGGTGGTCACAATCATAGTTCATAGTGAAGGTGGTTATTGTGATTTTTAAAATTGGAATCATTACACTCGTCACATGTCGTTGGGTACGCTTTGACATCATCAAATGTAGTCCTAAAACATCGGTTGTTATAATTATTATGATTGGGTGACTTTGATACATAGGGATAGACTATGAGTGATAGATATTGCATTTTTTCCTCCTACTAGAGTATGATATCTTGGCCACTTGATTAGCGAGACTGAGAAATACATATGCAAGGACATAAGAATCAATATATGATAATGAGGTCACATTATTTCATATAGTCTGGCCGTGGTTCAAGGAACATGGATTGAATGTTGAGAGGATGAATTTCCATGCCTTGAGTTCATCATGGATATCAGAGACAAAGGAATTATACAATCACTACAATACTGTATACATATTGTAGGTTCAAGTTGTTCTCCAACTTTCCATTCACTTGGGTAGCACTAATGTGTGACTAGGCACCACTCTCTACTTGTGATGTTATTGTTGGCTAAATTAGACATTATTATAATCCATTTGTTTTGACGATGACAAACATTTCATTCTTGTAGATCTAATGTGTTACTTGAGTGTTGCAGGAACAAGGTGGATGACAAACCTTTGGAAGATCTATATGCTCAAAATGCTTTAATTTCATGATTATAATCAAATGTAAAAACTTGTACAAGTACTTAGATATCATGTAAATCAAGTGTTTAGTTCTTCCCTAGCCACACACACAACACTGAGATAGGTCATCCCCTATAATAGTACCACAACTTCACACTAATACACACATATAGTACATAGTTCAAACATTGAAACAGAGTCATTCTCGGTCGACAAACTCCTCGACCGAGACACTCTCGGTCGACAAAATCCTCGACCGAGAATTGATCCAAATAGTCGTTAGACACAGAAGACTAAGTAGTTGGGAGTTGGAATCAAATTTTATATACACTTACTCTAGACTATCCCTCGGTCGACAAAGACTTTGACCGACAGGACTCTCGATCGACAATTCCTCGACTGAGATTGTCTCTGTCTGCACTTTTTAGAATTAATTAACTAGTCATTGCTAAAGCAATTAGTGGACAACTAACGACTAGTTGAGTACTAGAAACCCCCTAGAAAGTGTCTAGAACGTCCTTAAGCACTCGTAGGCCATTCCTATAAATAGGACATGCCTTAGGACATCCAATACACACTTGTGCAACACTTGAGCATACATACTTACAATTGGCAATCCATTTTTTTGAGTAATTGAGCAACCCCAACATTTTCTATTCATTTCCTTTGCTACAAATT
Source organism: Alisma plantago-aquatica (assembly GCA_963693085.1). Lineage (NCBI taxonomy): Eukaryota > Viridiplantae > Streptophyta > Magnoliopsida > Alismatales > Alismataceae > Alisma > Alisma plantago-aquatica. The sequence continues at coordinate 615,803,910 of OY856409.1, forward strand.
TGTTTCCTATAGGATAGCATCTCCTACCCACTACACTTCCACTTCCATACACATTGGTTAGGAAATCAAAATGCTTGATATAGGAAATCAAGCCTTGTGCTACAACGGTAATTGTAATTTCCATTTTCCCTTCTTGTTCTTTCTTATTGCTTGTACTCTCCTTGTTACTACTAGGGTTGGAGGTAGTGGATTAAAGAGGGTTTGATTTTCTCAGTGGAGAAGGAGGACTTTGGACCACTTCAAGAAGGCTATCTCAATGGGAAGCTACTTCAAGAGGAAGGCTACTTCAAGGGGGAGCTTGAAGTTACTTCAAGGAAGGCTGCTTTGAGGTTGGTGGGACTACTTCTAGGTGAAGGTTGTCCAAAGGGTGGTAAAAGTATTTGTAATTTTATGTAACATCCTTATGAGGTAATAAAATTTAAATACTTTCAAAATCCCAATTGGAAACAATTGGGTAGTGGACTGACTCCTTTAGTTTTTTCTAAAGGTGGAACCACTCTAAACACCTTGCCTCTTTCTCCTTATCTCAATTGTGGTTGTTTGAGTTGAATTATTGTTAAAATATTTATAAAACCCTATTCACCCCCCATCTAGGGGTTTTTCATTTGGTATCAGAGCAAGGCTTCAAGGAACTCTAATAAAGTCTTGAAGAATGGGTGACGGGGTACTCAACAACCTCAACTTGGAAGGGACACTTGTGGCTAGACCTCCACCTTTTGATGGCACTAACTACACCTACTGGAAGAGGAGGATGTAGTTCTATTTCCAAGGAATTAGTTGGGATCTATGGAGGATGGTATCAAATCCATATGACTTTCCTCAAATAGAGTATGCAACTTGGGATGCTAATACGGTAAGATCAGCCCAAATGAATGCAAAACCTATAAGTATACTCTATTGTTCAATTTTCATTGGTGAGTTCAATAGAATATAAAATTGTGAAATGGCATATGAGATATGGCATAGACTCTCTATAACCTATGAAGGAACTGTTCAAGTTAAGAATTCCAAAATCGGAATGCTTAAACAAAAATTTGATCAGTTCCGTATGGATAAAAAATGAGTCTATTAGTGAAATGTATGCAAAGTTTTCTTTTATTGTTAATGGTTAAAATGCTTTAGGTAAGATAATAAGTGAAGAGGATCAAGTGTCTAAAATCAGTAGGTGTTTACCTCTAAAGTACAAACCAAAAGTGACTACAATAGAAGAAGCAAATGACCTCACTCGACTAAGGATGGAGCAACTCATTGGCAACCTAGAAGCACATGAGGCAACCTTAGAGGAAGAAGAAAGATTGGCGGCTGAACAAAAGAAGGATAAAAGAAAGGACATTGCATTCAAAGCATCAACCAAGAATAGCCATGACTCAAGTGAAGATGATAGTGAAGAAGAAACTCTCATTGTAAACGGTAAGCAGTATAAAAGTTTTAAAACTAACAAAACTTCTAGTGTTTCTTCTTTCAGGTGTTTTGAATGTGGCAAAAAGGTTCATTTAAAAGGTGATTGTCCAAAACTTAAGAAGGGGAAGAAATCATCTCACAAGAAGAAAGAAAGAGCATATAAAGCTGCATGGTATGATTCAAGTGATGATAGTGAAGATGGAGAAAAAGAAGTAGAGTGCCTTATTGCTACAACAAATGAAGAAGAAGAATAGGTAAGCCTTTTTTATTTACCAAAAGAAGATCTAATTACTAGTCTTCAAGATACACAGGAGAAATATGCTGATTGCAAAAAGAAACTAAAGAAGGTTACTAGAACTAATGAGGATCTATATGCTAGATTGAATAATCTTTCTTTCGAAAAGGATAGTATTGCTTCTGAAAATTTGAATTTGAAATCATCCTTAAATGATAGCAATATGAAGTTGCTTACTTTAGAAACAAATCATGATCTTCTTTCTCAAGAAAAGGTTGATTTTCTTATAAAACTAAAAGATTTTTAGACTCAACCTATTCTATGTAATCATCTAGATTATGATTCTATTGTTAAAGAAAAAGATTCTTTATCATCTAATCTAGATCAAGCAAAGTTAGATATCAAAACGAAGATGGATGAGATTATCAAGTTACAATGAGAAATTTATAGCTTGAGAAACAATGATGTTCTTGATAAACTTTTGAATCATTCTTCTAGTAGAAGGAGAGGTTTAGGATATGTTTCAAAAGGGAATCCTATCAACCTAAACCTAAAAGAACACACACACCCAAGGCCAAGATTATGTATGTACCCAAGAATAACTCAATCCCTAGAAATGAGATTGACTCTATTAGTTGTCATTATTGCTTGCATCTTGGACACTACTCTTTTTCATGCCCATACAAGAAAAGGAATGATGAACTAGTTTGGGTTCCTAAAACTTAGAGATTTGAATTTGATTAGTTGAGATTTGACCTAAAACGTTACTTTGATATACAAATGTCATATCTCAACAAAATTGAGCTTTAACTTTCATATTCTTGTACCTTGCTTGCAAATAATTACTGAAAAACAATACAGAAACATTCTCGATCGAGAAATTGTTCAACCGAGAACACTGTCGGTCGAGAATTAGTCGACCGAGCAGGTTACTATTTTTAAGCTTGCAAAAATCTAATAAAACATGTACAAACAGCAGAATATTCAGTCGAGAAAATCTTCGACCGATATAAATTCGATCAAAGAAAAGTTTGACCGAATTAAGTTCTACTGAATCTGTTTATTTGATCTAGTTTGCTATCAATTTTCTATAAATGATTGATTTAATTTGCAAATCAAGAACAAATCTTGGAGACAAATCTTTAAACATTTTGATAAACTTGCATTATGACTTATTAATATACTTTGATTAAACTTATTACAAAACATGGTGATTTAATTACTATTTTATAATAATCCACATGGTTTGTCCTAATTATTCCTTGGTATATCTATATAAAAACCATGTGTCTTGAAATTTGCTTTTAAATGATCATAATCATTATATTATGGATATGCCTTTACTATTTTTTCATGATCGTTGTGTTCCATCTTTACTTGGTTTGCCTAAAATAAACTTGCTTAAAAATAAATGATTGAAAGATACATTCTTGGTATGATTGAACATGTTGTAGATGTAGTTCAATTGCCTTTTTTTTAGAATAACAATCACTGTGGATAACAAAATGAAGATCATAAATTCTGAAAAATTTGCTTAGGATATAACTTGCTCTAAGAAAATCAAGAACAAAGACTTCATTGTGATGCATATATTAAGTTTTTCAAAATAGGTATCAATCAAAGGGATTCAAATTGATATACATTACATGTGTAACTCAATGAAAGTGCTTAAATTGTAAATCTACAGAAATTGCCTCTTGGTTGAAATCAAGTTTGACCAAGGGGCACCAAGGTCAAAGTCAAGGTCGGCCTAAAATAAGCTTGAAAAAATGCTTATTTGTAAATCATTTTCTTGCAATCAATCTTAGTATATTGAAAACAAGATTTTAGTGCATAGCTCTCATAAAAGGTCAACTTATTGTGATCTAATACTTATTGTAACCTTAGAATCCTTAAATTATCTTGATTATAAGATTAAGGGGGAGCTCACCAAACTATCTTGACTATAAGAAGGAGCTTACAAAACTTTGTAAACATCATAAAGAAAATTTGAGGCTAGTTATGACCTTAATATCTTTAAAATAATCTTGGAGCCTACAATATGTATAAATATAATGAAATTATCTAAACAAATCAGGGCTTAAGATCCTGTGTATTTGGTTAGAGATACATTCATGTACTCTAAGCTTAAAGTATTCTCATATCATTTTTAGGGCTTAACATCCCTTATAAAATGGATGAGAAATCAAAATACACATGCCATGGACCTAAAAGGATATCATATCATTTCAAGGCTTAACATCCTTTTCAAAAGATTGAGAAATAAATTGTGGCTAAATTTGACATAAGTGGTTTGCTTTGAGTATCAAATTATCAAATCAAGGGGGAGTAATAAAAGTCATACTTAATGATTATCTTGGTTATCTTTCTGAAATGACAAAGGGGGAGAAATAATATAAAATCAAAAATATAAAATAAAATGAGTTTCATAATATCTCGTCTAGCACATCCTTGCAAACAAGAAAATGGCTACCAAAAGGTAAACTTCAGGGATGAAGCTCATATGATTTATATTTCCTTATTTTATATTTTGCAAATGTTTATCATATTCAAAAAGGGGGAGATTTTTGGCTAAATTAGACGTTATTATAATCCCTTTGTTTTGATGATGACAAATACTTCATTTTTTTGGATCTAACATGCTACTTGAGTGTTGCAGGAACAAGGTGGATGACAAACCTTTGGAAGTTCTATATGCTCAAAATGCTTTAAATTCATGATTGTAATCAAATGTAAAAACTTGTACAACTATATAATGTACAAGTACTTAGATATCATGTAAATCAAGCATTTAGATCTTCCCTATCCACAAACATAACACTGAGATAGCTCATCCCCTACAATAGTATCACAACTGCACACTAATACACACACTTAGTACATAGTTCAAACATTGAAACAGAGTCATTCTTAGTCAACAAACTTCTCGACCGAAACACTCTCGGTCGACAAAATCCTCGACCAAGAATTGACCCAAATAGCCATTAGACACAGCAAACAAAGTAGTTGGGAGTTGGAATCGAATGTTATATACACTTACTCGAGACTGTCCCTCGGTCGACAAAGACTTCGACTGAAAGGACTCTCGGTCGACAATTCCTCGACCGAGATTGTCTCTGTCTACACTTTTCATAATTAATTAACTAGTCGTTGCTAAAACAATTAGTGGAAAACTAACGGCTAGTTGAGTACTAAGAACCCCCTAGAAAGTGTCTAGAGCGTCCTTAAGCACTCATAGGACATTCCTATAAATAGGACATGCCTTAGGACACCCAATACACACTTGTGTAACACTTGAGCATACATACTTGCAATTGGCAATCCATTTTTGGGAGCAATTGAGCAACCCCAACATTTGTTATTCATTTCTATTGCTACAAATCCATGTCCTATAGGCTAGCATCTCCTACCCACTGCACTTCCACTTCCATACACATTGGTTAGGAGATCAAAATGCTTGATATAGAAAATCAAGCCTTGTGCTACAACGGTAATTGTAATTTCCATTTTCTCTTCTTATTCTTTCTTATTGCTTGTACTCTCCTTGCTACTCCTAGGGTTGGAGGTAGTGGATTAAAGAGGGTTTGATATTATCGGTGGAGAAGGAGGACTTTGGACTACTTCAAGAAGGTTGTCTCAACGGGAAGCTACTTCAAGAGGAAGGCTACTTCAAGGGGGAGCTTGAAGTTACTTCAAGGAAGGTTGCTTCAAGGTTGGTGGGACTACTTCTAGCTGAAGGTTGTCCAAAGGGTGATGAAAGTATTTGTAATTTTATGTAACATCCTTTCAAGGTAATAAAATTTAAATACTTTCAAAATGCTAATTGGAAATAATTGGGTAGTGGACTGACTCCTTTAGTTTTTTCTAAAGGTGGAACCACTCTAAACACCTTGACTCTTTCTCCTTATCTCAATAGTAGTTGTTTGAGTTGAATTATTGTTAATATATTTATAAAACCCTATTCACCCCCCCTCTAGTGGTTTTTCAGTCATAAGCTAGTTATGGACATTCACTACCAATGTGATATCAGACCTATAGGGTCACACACATAGGAACTCATCTAGAAGAGGAGTTTGATCTTGAATGACAATTGGAATAATTACTAAAGTGCTTAGGTATTCAATTCACACAATAGATCAACATATTGGCTGACTGAACTCATATTGGCTGACTGAACTGCCAAACGACCATCTCACTGAGTGAGATGGCCTTTTGAGCATGCCAGACAAGTGTCTCAAGTGTTGAGATGGCCGTTTTGGTGGTCATGCTAATTTGAGTTCGAATTGGCTAAGTTCTTCCCTTGAACTGACCGGTTTCTCGACTCACCAGGTGGGCATTCGGGTGAGAAAGATGAATGTCTCACTTGGGTGAGATAGCCCAGTTGGGTCGAACTAAGGTTCGAGATGTTTCCTGAATAGTTTTGATTGTACTTTACTTCGAATACAAGCAATTTAATATGTGATATTAATTAGAATCGAAATTGTCAAATTTGTATCTAATTAGAAAACTATCAAACGGTCGTTTGGCAGTACGAGACGACTATCTCGCACACCAGAAGATCGTTTGAGTGTGTAGATGACCGTTTGGCTTCTCACGTGTTGTGAAAGTTTAAGTTCTTTTGGTCTCTTACACTCTCATACAATCTCGTACAGACTGGGAGCATTGACCCTAACCTCACCTATAAAAGGAGGGGTACTGAGGGCTTCTTAAGACACAACACAGACAACTAAGAATCAATTCCTCTGACAACTATTGTCCTCTCTGGTTGTGATAATAAAGGGATCTCATGCAGGTCCTACCCTACAAGGAGGGATAGCCAATGGGAGAAAATAACTAAGAAGTTGTCATTGTGGAAGAGCAAGTTTATGACTAGTATACCAACAAGAAGGACAACTCATTCCTATATGTTCTTGGTGAACGATAAGATTTTTAGTTGGTCTGTGTGGACTACTCTAGAGGCATGAGTCCTTTGGCTGCTGCTCGAAGAGCAAAGTCAACTTGCAGTTCGTGATGAGACCACTAGAGTCGCTACAGAGGTTGCGGAGACAGTTGTTCATGGTGAAGACCATGAGCTACATAGTCACGATCCAGGAGCAACTAGTCAGCAGTTGCAAAGAAATGAGTTTTGTCGTTGGAATTACTCCAGGATCAGGTATAAGTCGCTAAAACCATTCTTCCTATTTCATAGTAGTTGACTCCATCCTGCTGTTATGAGAATACAGATAGATAAAAAATTATTTATGTTGTATAATATGTGTTCGTATTTTCCAACGTTAAGATCAAATGAGTTACTCAAGACAAGGAGGTATAAAGTACTAGTCAAACATGACATTAACAATATAAAAATTATTGATTTTGAGACTAGGTGATCATATGATAGAAAAAATAGACCAAGGTTCCATGTTTGATTAAGCCAAATTATGTATGCACCTAAAGGAGTAATCTTATAGGTCAAGATAATCATTGTAGTTACATAAAGATGACGCAAAACATCAATAAATCTGATTGGGCTATATTGGTTTGATTTGAGCGGTTTTTGAGTCATTGTCAAGATAATTGGAATCTCTACAACTTGACATACATTAAAAAATAACTATATGATATTGATTAGGTTCAAATTAATTTGAAAAGATGATGACATGGTAAGGGTTTGAAACTTGACTATAAAGGCAAATTGAGTGTCACCACAAGATTCATGTATAGGTTATCACAAAACGGAATTGAGATTGTGAAAAAGAATGAAGGTGAAGTGGAGAGCATATACGTGAGGAGAGAAAAATGTCTAGATTATCACAAAACCATGGGTGGTTGTAGATAGAAAGAGAGAATGAAGACATTGAGGAATGGTAGATGACACAGTGAGTGAGTGGAAGGTATAATTGGGAGTAGTCTATGGATGGGAATATGGGCAAATCCAAATCGGTAGTTTTGTTGTGTTGCACAATCTCTCTCTCTCTCTGATTTTACAAGCGTCAGTGCCATTTAAAATCCTTATGAAAATGACCCACAATGTCTACACAAGTAATGGTATGTTTGAAGCCAATGGTTGGCACTGGGGAACACCGCCAGTTGCAGATCTGCAACACGTAAACACCAGTCAGTACTGATTTTCTGTGTGTAGGGATTCGTTTGACCAGAGTGCAGTGATCTTCCTCATTAATTCAGATGAAGAATGAACAATTTCATTGTACTTATCATGCTCCCACCACCAACTTGCATGTGGCCAACCCGCTTCTCCTTAAACTCTGCACCCAAGGACGAGATTTGCTCCTGCAGTAGTTTCAGATTTGATTCCCATTGCTTCACTAAGAGAAACAAAAGAAATCGAGCATCTTTTGTCTTTGGAGTGATTTAACTACGTAGAGAGTGGGATTAAGGAAAGGCAGTCAGTTGTTTAGATGGACGATCATGCAAAGCCGGTATACCTTCTCAGCCCCAACACTTGCCAACTAGCTCAGCTGGTCAAATCTGCAGCTTGTGAAGTGCAAATTGTGGGTTCAAATTTCAATGAACTTGTTGGAATACTACATGAAGAGTTTATAGCTCTCGGTGTAGTTGATGGTGTTCTCTCCTGCTATTTGAGAGTTGAAATTCCACACTTTAAAAAAAAAATAAACTTTCCCGGTGCTGCTGCTGGCTTGGAGGATACCAGGGCGGTTTTGGTTCCATGGTCGTCAGGCGCCAGCCCAGCCACGTGCGGTCAGGAGGGACGTCTGGACGACCAGCCAATCGTGCATCCCGGTGCTGCCAACGCGAAGGACCAGGACAAGAAGTATGACGTCGGACATCAATATCTGTGGGCAAATGGTTTAACTCACACAACTGGGCTGCGACAACAACTGGCCGTCCCTCACACATATGCCGAATCTCTCCAGGCACAGTGTTGCTGGCGTGGTGTTCATCATTACATTTTGCAAACATCAGCTCTAGCCGCTGGTTCGCTTGCAGGGATCCGGAAAACGAGTACGTGTACCATAAGCAAAGGTATGTCCTTGGTCCTTTCGGATCATATGTTCTATGAACATTTCACACCGAGATGAATTATTGCCTACACATCTACCGGTATCTTCGTTTTACTATGATACTAGTGAACACACACATGCACATTCACGTGACACATAAAATTTGTTGGAAATGTGTGGATAAATGACTCGTCCGTGAAAGGGTCCTTACCGTAAAAAATATTTGTGTTTGAAAAAAAAAACCAATGAACCGTTTCCATGAGATGGATAGAGAAATGCAGAATTAAAGATAATAAAAGTTAATATGAGAGTGTGTGAATAAAATATTTGTAGGAGCAAAATTACTTAAAAAAAGAGAGAAAATAGTGAATCAATGAGAGCGTAGCATCAAACTCGTTCTTTTTATAATAGTATAGATATGACGAGCAGAATGCTTCAATCCATCTTGAGTTTGGGAATAAACATACAAGTAATAGTGAAGGTGCAACTTGTGTTATTTGTTGGTATACAATGCGCATGCGTGTGCATGCACGCATAAAAGAACAATTCATGTGTTTGTTTATTATACAGAGTCGGTCAGCTTTGAAACTTATTTGCCTGGCTAATGCATGAATAAATCCTAGGTTAAAAAACCTAAAAATCATATTGTATTATTTTTATTACCAATATAGCATAATTTACATTTTTTTTAAATGGCACATTTGTGAGGCAATATGCTTCCAAAGAGGATGTATTGTTCATGTTGGGGCCAATACGTCCGCTCAGGAGACATATTGATATTTTAAATATGTCCCCAACTGCAACACATTGCCCCCGATAGAACAATACATCTCCAATGGGTACATATTATTTTTTATTTTATTTAAATTTATTTTTTAAGAATGATTCCATGTATGTTATATATACATATATATAAATATATATTAAATTACTAAATCAACTTATATATATAGAGAGAGAGAGAGTCAGACTAGAATACACTCGAGTGTATTCGGAGCAGAATACACTCAAGTAGTTTTTCATGACGCAATATTTTTTTTAAATCTAATTCGCTGATCTTCTTAAACATCTTGTGAATAGCTCATATACGAAATTTGAGCACATTTGGACATTTATAGGTCATTTTATAAAGACTGCAAAAATTATGTATTTCAAATTAGTTTCGCGCTTTGGATGACTGACTTAAACTCATGCAAATGGGCTCAAATTTTGTATGTAAACTAGTTATAGTATGACAGTGAAGATCAATGGTTTATATTTTGTAAAAATAGTCTTTATATCCAAACACACTTGAGTGTAGTTGTGCAATCTATACAGTCGACAGTTGAGTGTATTCTAGCCATATATATATATATATATATATATATATATATATATATATATATATATATATATATATATATATATATATATATATATATATATATATATATATATATAATAGTACCTAAAAATAATAAAATAATATTGTATTTCATTAATGCAAATATTTATATATGTATATAATATTGTTTAAAATTAATGGATACACTACCAAAATTATATTATAAAATTTACAATTATAGAAATAAAGTCTATATAAATAACCTTACAAAAAAAATAAAAAACTAATATAGTAAAATATAAAACACAAAATATACATAAATATAATAATGATAGACACAATATATAATATAAAAAATATAGACATGTTAATTATGCAAAGTAAAATATATAAAAACAAATAACAACAAATAATAAAAATGAAATATATGATAAATATAATTTTCAATGTCACATATAAAAATCATAGTATATTTGATTTTTGTCAGATTACATTTGTTCAAAGTTGTACAAAATACAAAAATATTACTATGTTATTATATTTTTGTCATATTTTATTATTTTTAAACTTATATAAAGAACGCCTCATAATATATTACGATTTTTTATGTGTTACATTTAGTATCATATGTATCATATATTTTATTTGAATCATCTATTGTTATTATTATGATATATTTTACTTTATATAATTGATGTGTTTATATTTCTTAGGAATTATATAGCATGTCTTGATATATATATATATATATATATATATATATATATATATATATATATATGGTAGTGATCTAGTGAAAAAAATCCTACGGTGAGAGCATGAGAGGCATTTGATTAACCATAAAGTAATAGATTTTTTTCAATATCCAACCTTATGGATGGGAAGAACATCATTTTATTTACCTTCACACACAAAATCACTGCAATCCAATATTTTTTACACGTCCATATATAGAATATATGTATTTTACATCCAACGGTCAGCCTGAAACTTAATATTGAGCGTTGAAAAATATTTGGTTGTTGTGAATGCAATACAAGTCATATGATGATATTTTGTAGGAAGGTAACTAATAAGCTATATTTTTAATCCATATGGTTGGATTACAAAACATTGATCGCTATGTAAAGTTATTCAAATGCCTCTCATGCTCTCACCAAGATATGTTTCTCACTGGATCTTTGTCATATATATATATATATATATATATATATATATATATATATATATATATATATATATATATATATATATAGAGAGAGAGAGAGAGAGAGAGAGAGTCAGGCTAGAATACACTGGAGTGTACGGATCGTACGAATACACTCAAGTGTGTTTGCATATCAAGACTATTTTTTGCAAAATGTAAACCGTTGATCTTCACCGTCATACTATAACTAGGCTACATACAAATTTTGAACCCATTTGGATGAGTGTAAGTCACTCATCCAAGGGCAACAAAATCAACGCGCGAAACTAATTTGAAATGCATAATTTTTGCGGTCTTCATAACATGAGCTATACATATCCAAATGTGCTCAAATTTTGTGTATGAGTCATTCACAAGATGTTTAAGAAGATCCACGGATTAGATTTTCAAAAAAAATATTGCATCATGGAAAACTACTTGAGTGTATTCCGCTCCGGATACACTCGAGTGTATTCTAGCTTGACTCTCTCTCTCTCTCTCTCTCTCTCTCTATATATATATATATATATACTCTATGTATCAACATTTTTTTTTGTTTATGAGTTTTTATATGTACATGTTTGTGTATTTCTTTAATTCCCAACTTTATTATATAATTTTAGCATTGTATCTAATAATTTTAAACATTATTATTCACATTTACAAATATTATCTATTAACAAAATATCATATTATTTAATTATTTAATTATTTTTAGGTATTATGTTAAATATATAATTAAAAATACATAACTTGATGTAGATTATGATTATTTCGTAATTTAATATATATGGATATAACATACTTGGTATCATTATTGAAAAAATAAAAGAGCAATACACCCTCATTTGGAACACATTGCTCTTCTGCGGGCAATGTGTCTTAGTTGGAGACATATTGCTTTTTTAATGTACCAATACGTCTCCCGAGCAGACGTATTGCCCTCATTGGGAGCAAAATGTCCTCTTTGAGGACGTATTGGCTCAGAAACATGTCATTTTGAGAATTAATATGAGAATCGTGCTATATTGGTAATAAAAATTGCAAAACATACTATTTAGATTTTTTGACCAAATCATTCTATATATTTTTTATGCAAAGGATTAGCTAGTTGAAGTAGCTCCAAGAACTTTCCTTCAGATTATTTATAGAAGAAAAATATGTGATTGGTTTATCAGGTTTACTACAAGCCACATGGAATTCTAGAACTAGTTACTTCCAATCTAGGTTTGTAAGTATATACCACATCATGATTTTTGAGTTCTTTGTTGAAATAAGTGGTGACAAAGTACTAGGTTAACTAAGAACATCTCTATTCATATGTCTATGTTTATTTTAGAATCTAGAATAAGGATACATCTCTTACAACTAGGCATGGATGGTTAGGGTGTTTAACAGAATGCCGCCAATGAAGGGGCCCATGTATAAACCCCCTCCCCTCGAAACATCTTATGCTCCACAGTTGCACGGTTATTGGAATAGTATGTGCCCATAATTACTTTTTTTAAGACTTCAAAATCATCTTTCGGTAAACTTTTTGCTGGGAAACATTATATAAAAATTCTACATTTCCACCAAATGACTCTGATCATATAAAGGTCAACTAAGATCAAGTTCTAGCAAAACGTAACATGTGACCTTTATGTTAATTTGCTAGAAGGTCAAAATTCAATATGCAAAAGCCATCAATTAATTTCTCATTCCATTGAAACCTAATGAATTTATGCAAATCCACTTCCATTTCGTCAATAATGAGTTATTTTGTATAAAAAAAACTAAACACTTGATTATCTATATATTGAACAGTGTGTATCGTGATTTCTAAATATATCGATGAAAAACTATAGAATCCCAAAAATGTGTCATATAAAGCCCAGTTTTCCTTGATTGTATCTAAATTTGAGGTAAAAATGAGGCATACATATGTATAAACGAACAACTTTAACATTAGTCTTACATAGAGCACAAGGGAGGTGCATGTAATGATTTTAAATTTTTAATCACATGTATTAGGTTAACATCATAAATGTCCAGAATGGGAAATTTCAACTACTCCTTAAATTTCAATAACTACTCATCAATCTAGGAAGAAGCCTCTCTGTACATCTAGATTTAGCATAGTGTATTCCATCATAGGGAGGAATTGAGTAAGACTATATTTCACTTGGAATCATGCCTAAATCAAGAAGATTGAAGGTCCACTAGCAAGTTTTATAGAGTAGCTACAACAACCAATACAATGATCACTATAGAGGATAACATTGATGTCATCCCAGAGACAATGATACATGATATGGTGATAGTGGCACATGCTAAGGAACATGAGTCAAAGGTCGACATCTACACTTGTATTCCATCATTCTCCGCATTAGAGTCTTCAAAACTTTAATATCAAGAGTGTCAATAGGAGAGTGATCCTGGAACAACAGAAGATCTTGAGGGTCCACCATCCTTGCCTAAAATAGCTCCATATCTAGTCATTTATAATGATCAACCAACCTTGGTTGAGTTTATTGTGCAAAACAAACAATAAACTTCTATTACATATCTGGTTGTTTCGAATGATGAGCTACAACCAAACCATGACATATACATACCACCGAGTCTTCATTTTTCTATCTCTTCTCATGTTCCTATCTCTATCAAACTCTTGGATTATTTGGGTGTAGTTCATGAGGAGGATCTAGAACCCCATTTTTCTATATTGTAAAGGACTCCACTACTATTGATATTGATTTTGATTTTATGCTAAACCAGATGCAAAAAATATATACCATACCAATTTTAGAGATGAGAATGTTCCTTCTATACCATCACAACATTTTCTATATGCAAAGCTAGGTGATGAGAAGAAGTCAGACCCATATGTTACCCCTGATTTAGCATTGTTGGAAGCACACGTAACATATTTGTTACATACTATGTTTGCCACATGGGAAGGCAATCCACATCAAGTTTTCACATATGAGAACATATTGAGGCCACCGAAGAGGCACCACTCCTACTTTGTGAAATATTTTGCAAATCCACACATTAGTGTTACACTACATCTATTGATAGAGGAGTATTGGTGGATCCTACTGAATGAATTGTGGGGTGAAAGACAATACTACTTTATGCATCTTGATAGTATATTTGATCTACCATAACCACCTAATCATATATTTCACTATGGAGCTACCATGTTCAAGGTCACAGTCCTTTTTCATATTCCTTTCAGCTGAATCTTCTTCAAGTTAGTAGGACAACCTAGATAAGCATTAAAGATTCTTCCCCTCCATCTTAGGTTTATTGTTCGCTCGGGGATGAGAAAATTACCAAGATTGGGGTGGAGGTTGGGTGGTATTTACTCCTTTCCACCTTCATCTATATTTTTTCTATTTTAGCATACTAGTCTTGCATGTAGATTGCTTAGATTGAATGTAGATCAAAATGCTCTCATTTCAGTTCTTACTTATTGCAATGTTAGTTGAAGCAATTATCTAGCTGTCTTACTTTACTATCACGAAACCGTTCTTAACCTAATCCCAATCCCACTTCCCAGGTACATAGTGTTAATGGGATTAGAGCTCTTGTCTCTGAGTGGCTTGAAAATCACATAGATATTTTATGCGAAAAGAAAACTTTTCATTTATAGTAACGAACTATTGTTTTTATTACATTAGGGGCCCAAAGGCAATAAGAAAAGAAAAGATACAAGATATGAAGATACAACTAGATACTACATTCCCTTTACATATAAACCCATGTGATATTCATTCTTTATTCTAGATGATATTGGCAAGATATGGTAGTCACCATGTATCAGGTCTTCAAGTCTTCATGCCTAAAATTAGGTAAATCAAGATGCAATCAATGTAAATGCATCGCACACTTTGAAAAGAGAAATGTTGAACAAATGAAAACATTTATATCAAAATAGTATACTTGGTAGGACTTATAAGAAAAATATTCAATGTGATATTTAAACCCAAGTTTATTTCAACCAATTTAATTTTATGATGAGTTTTCCCATTATGCTTATATCAACAAGCATGCTTTTATATATATATATATATATATATATATATATGGCTCCATCATCTCAACAAGATGGGGGAGGTAACCTGGTTCCATCTCTTCATTCAAAGGAGGAAGTCACTATTTTTTATTCCACCCTCCAAAGTGAGGACGTCACTTGTACTCAATATCACCACCATCATTATTATCATCATCATCGTAATTTGGGCGGTCATAATGGGCATATCATTGATGTCAAGGTTTTCCAAGAGTATGCATATACAAATCAAAAGACTACTCAGTAGGGAACATTGTAGCTCAAACAAATACATAGCCAAGATTTTCAAACGAGAGTACATACAAGTATCATTCAATATCACTAGTATATTCAAGGAGGGATTAATATAAAAGTGTAACTCTTTTGGAGTCTATAGTATTATCAATATCCAAATCACAAGTTCAACAAGTATTCAATCTTGACACATAATGAGAACAAATAAGTATCAATACATATGGTTCATTTCTCTAGATGAGCTAATAGGACATTCATTCATGTATTCTTATTCTCATTGTATTTTTTCCCTATAATGATTAAGAATATTGATCTTGGGTCACATGATCAAGATTTGGATCTTATATTTCAAAATAGGTTTGATATGGTGTGCAGAACATCAGGGATCATAGATATCAAATGACTTAGTCATTTTCATGTACAAACATGCAATAATAGATTAGATAATGATGTAGTAGTCATCGTCATGTGATCTAGTTAACAATATATGATCAAAGTCTAACAAAGTCATCATGTAAAATTTTATCATGGAAATTAGGGGTTTCAATAGTATTAAGGTTTGAAATAATAATAGAACCTTAATAAATAAGATAAAAAAGAGAGATATAATTAACTTCATCAAAAGCCATTTTCATAGTGTATTGTTAAGGTCTCATATCAAAATACATAACTTTTGATCATGTTGATACTTTTTGGGATTTGTTTTTGATAAGTGAGCTATTTACAATCAATTTTACCAAACTTACCAATCAGATAATTTCTAGAAGAATAAAAAAAGGAATTTGTCAGCTTATTCGCGTAGATCAGGGGAGGGGATCTGGCTCTGTGTATCCACCCCCTGACCAGTGAGCTGGCTAGACTCAGAGTCATAGGAGGGTCGAGAGAGAGATTGAATGACCAAAAGGGTAAAGGAAAACTAATAAAATTGAGACAAAATCAAGGGCAAGTTGATAATATGTGGTCCTTGAATGTTAAAAAAAAGCAGTAAGATCACCTAAACTGTGGTTACATACATGAGAAAAGGAGGAATAACAGAGGAAGGAGGACCCAACTATGAGGCCATGCGAGGCCAAGACAAGGATATAACTAGTCTAGTGTGTGTGTGTGTGTGTGGAGTCAAAAATGTATTGTGCGGTTAGAAAGATGAACCAAAATGGAAACTCCAGGTCAAGTTGTAGGTCAAAGAACAAAGCAAGAGGGAAAAGAGGTTTGATCATCATACCATAGTCCTAATACAGATAGTATTTTTTGGAAAATTCATGAGTCTCCAAGGAGTCATGTTCCGACTTCAGAGGGCCCTGAAAGTGCCTGAAGATGTCTTTCACTGACCAGTCATGTTGGTATGGAGGTGTCTTGAGGCCGGAGTTGTCTGGGCCTTCACATCTCTCTGTGAGGGCTTGGGGAGTTCTACCTAAGTCCCTCGACAATGTTAGGCATGGTTTATTTTAAGGTAAATGTCTATGGTGGGACATAAACATCATGTTTCAGGTGATATAAAGTAGAGTTTGGTGGAGCAAAGTGAAGCTAAAGGTGAGAAATCGAGGGGCCTTTGCTGCATGCTAAAGGAAGGGTCGCGAAGCTATTGGGTTCCATAAATAGGTGTCTCAAGACCCATGGTTAGGTGGAGTGTGCTTATACTCTATGCCCAGATCACTGCTGATTTAGGTGTTTTTGAAATTATAAGAGAGAGGGGGTCTTCTAGGGGTCATTGAACAAGGGAGAAGATTTCATATCTTAAGAAACCAATTTGACAAAGTGAGGACAAGAGGGGAGGGAGATTTTGTGCTTTGAAATCTTAAGCAAATGTGTGCCTTCTCCCTTCACAAGTAACGGTCAAGGAAGATGAGCATGTGATTGCTATCCTGCCCAGATCCAGGTCCGGGTCTGGGTCCGGGTGATAGGGCCCAAATAAGCAAGAAACTTGGGTATTTAGGATAATTTTGTAGGTATTTCTTCATAAAGTCATACCTATTAATCTAATTGTCCAAAAATTTTGAAATTTTAATACAAGGTCTACTAGAGTCTTTTGAATATATATAAAATGTTTCAAGACAAAAATATAATGTTTGATCCATATGTAATGAGTAACACCATAAATTGAGCCAAATTTGAATGTCAGAACATATATATCATTTGACTGGATTTCAAAATTGCAAACTGAGTTTCAAAGTCATCCAAGTATCATGAGAGTGATGAAGTGGGATTAGTTTGGGAAATGTTAGTTACTACAAGTTACCAATTGAGATTTGGATCATAAATGTGGAAAAATTCACTTCATCACATCCTTCTCTCCTTAAAAATATTTTTTCCTCAAAATTCCAATTGTCTAATAATCGTGATTTGGATTTATGTCTCTGTCATAATTGAGCATTAAGGCCAAATCAAAGTCACATTGTTCAATTAGGAAAGATCATGACATGAGTCACAAATTGGGAGTGATCACCCTACAAATCACAAATTTGGGGAGATTAGGTTTTAGGTCAAATGAATAATGTTTTGGAAATAAGAGTGCCGCATGACTTTCAGTCCCAATATTTTAGGATTCTAGCTTCCACATTAGCCTTGGTGGGGTTATACATCCATGGCTTGAGATTTTATATTTCAACAATTCAAGTCAATGTCATAATTTCAATATCATTGTTTTGAGCTCAAAATCAATGGATGTTCCCACCCTAGTCCTCATGAAGAATAAACCCTAAATCATAAATAGCGAGGGTGAAAATAGTCACAATTTCAAAATTTTCAAAATTTGGGATTATGAAAGTCATTAGTCATATATTGAGGGTGATCTCAAGATCTAAATGATGTGATCATAGGATTCATATCGTATTCATATTGATAATCATGATTCAAGATTTCATTAATATTTATACAGAGTTGAGAATTTTAGACATCAAAAGTCATAGGTCCAAAATTTTGAATCTAGGGTTTAGATTCCTACTTTATACCTTAGGGGTGATCATTCATCCATATAAAAATTAAGCAACATTCAGGAAATGTTTTTGAGATTTCATTATCATGGTATTCATGGTTGATGAATGTTCTAGACCTAGGTCTTTATATGAATTCAACCACAAGCTATAGTCAATATTGTCACATTTCAAGATCAGCATTAAATCATGATTCAAGATTGACTGTCAATATCATCATGTATTTAAACTATTAGAGACTTAGGTCAAGTAATCAAAATCATGTGAAAGAGGTTACCTTTCCAAACTCTAAATAGTAAACAAGATGAAAATTTATAGGTAGTCATAATAGGGATGTGACCAACATTAGAGGAGTCATGAATTAACTACCTCCTACTATAGCACATGTATCTATAGTAGTCATGATCCATTGATCTTATACAAATAGGGAGACTGTCAATGATCAAATCATATTTCTCAAGGTCATAAGGTCAAAATTCAAGATTATAATAAGGCAGCCAGTTCAATATTTTGCGAGATCGTGGTCATAATTGCATTTTTTTCATGATCAAGGTAATGGTATAATTAGGAAAGTGAGAAGTTAGATTAGGCATTTGAAGATAAAGAGCATAATAGTGCAATATTGAGATCCATATTCATCATATCAAAATTGAGATTACAAAGAGGCATCAACGGTCAATAGGGGATGTGCCTTTTGTATCAAAGTCTTACATCATGATTTTAGATTGCTAAGGCTTATTCATTTGAAGGCTTGATCATGATATGTATCGAATAGGAGAACAATTTGATTAACCATGTTTGTGGTTTAATCAACAATGGGGCAACGAGACTTAATCAAATAGGGATCTCATCAACCATGAGGCATAAGGTATAAATCCTTCTTATTTCACCATATCACGATTATTACCATTTACCTCAACATAGAAAGCATGTAGTTTAGTTTTGATGAAATCAAGTTTTCATGATATGAGGGGTCATATGTCAATATTTTATTTCAAGCTTAATTATATTGATCAAAATTGAGTATTCAAATTAAGGTCAGATCATGGCATCATCATCTTAATCAAATTTTATGATTTCAAATGAATTTTAATTTTCCCCATGTATAAGCCACCCATAATCAAGAAATCATGTTGTAAACAGTCCTAAGAGAAGAAGCACATGAAGGGATGAAGAGACTAACTAATCATCATCTACTTGGGTGGCTTAGGGTAGTCCTTAAAGAAGAGATGAGATTCTAGAAGACTCTCTAGGGTATTAGGGAATCCTTCAGTCCATTTCTAGATCCACTAAGGCTAGGTGGAGTAGGAGAACATCAGCCACTGTAGTTAGACAAATAAGAGGAATTACTACCGGAATCCCGATGCTCTGTCTAGACACCTCAATTTCACCATAATGAACTTTAGGGTTATCCCTTGGTTATTAGAAATATTATTTCATAAATTCATAAGAAGTGTGTCTTGGATCTAATTCCAACAATCACAGAACCATTCTTACCCTAATCCCGATCCCACTTCCTAGGTTGACAATGTTAAGGTGATTAGAGTGCCCATCTCTCAGTGACTTGAAAATCACACACACATTTTATGCAAATAGAAATGATATTTCATTTATTTGAAAGAACTATGGTTTGTATTACATGAGGGGCCTGAATGCAACAAGAAAAGAAAAGATACAAGACATGAAGATACAACTAGATACTACATTCCCTTTAAACATAAACCCATGTGATATGCATTTTTTATTCTGGTTGATATTGGCAAGATATGGTAGTCATCATGATCAAGTCTTTGAGTCTTCAAACCTAAAATCAGGTAAATAAAGACACAATCAATGGAAATACATAGGTACATTTTGAAAAGAGCAATATTGAACAATTCAAAACATTTATATCAAAATATTGTACTTGGCAAAACTTACAAGAAAAATATTCAACGTGATATTTAAACTCAATTTTATTTAAAAAAGTTAATTTTATTATGAGTTTTCCCATGTTGTTGATATCGACACGCATGCTTATATATATATATATATATATATATATATATATATATTATATATATATATATAGATCTGTCACTCCAATGAGATGGGGGAGGTTACCTGGCTCCATCTCTCCATTCAAAGGAGGAGGGCACCATTTTTACAAGTTCTATTGGGTTTTTGGGGAGACAAAGAAGGCAGCGGAAACAAAAAAATTTCTCCCCCAAACCCAGAAGAGAGAAAACGCGTCAACGTCTATACAATAGGAAGGATGGTTTGTGGAGGTGTACCTTGTCCGGAGGCTTGCTCGGAGACGATACCTCATAGCTTGCGCAGTCTTCACCTCCGGTCTTGGACGGTGTTTGTGCAACTCCTGGTCTCACCGGGACTGTCAGGATTGACAATTGTTGTCGGGACCCACTCTTTTGATCAACATAAATACCAACCATTATAGATAATCCCAAGCCTAAACCCAGATTATAAAATAAAACAATGAATTCTCGACAAAGGCGATTAAACATTATATGAAAAACATAGATAAATTTTTCCTTTTTTCTTTCTTCACAAACTCATAAATCAATGTCACATCAAGGACATCACATTCAGATATCACAAATCATATTCAACTCAATTAAATCTAGAATCAAATCTTGTTCTCATATTAGGTTCAGTTTACATCAGATACATGTACATTGATGAACAAACTTAATCTACAACCCATCCCGGGAAAGAGAGAGTACATGGCCATTCTAATCTATCTAGACTATACTATTTATATCTTCTTTGTCACGACCTCTCTACTGGATAGCATTATACCTAAAAACATTTGAAACAACCTCATGAGACTCATATAGAGCCCCAGTGAGTGGATACCTCCCACTCAAGCTAGGTACATGCATCAACATCAGATTAAGTATAATAAATTTAATAGAAACATGCAGATATTGAAAAGTCTAGCAGATAGTTCTATCATGAGTCAAATCTATCTTACAATGGTAATATAATCCAACTGATAAGGTAATCACTTAAACCAATTATAACTTTGATACATCTTTTAAAGCATGTCTATGAACAAGTTAGCAAATACTTCTTAGTTCAGATTAAGAATCCTACTGCATGAGTAATAAGTCAATATCTAAGCATTTTGAATCAATACATGACAATAACATTATATTTGTGACACTCCACCAGCCGGACCAGGAACGCATCCTGCAGTCCTGAAGCTGAAGTGCACATAATACATATCTACCAAACAATACTATCAAATAGTAAGCAATCCAACTCATAATCAGAATGGATATGAATCACATCATTTATAACTTGTCAACATGACATATCATAATATGAAATAGAAAATGTTCGTAGCAACATGATTACTTTCCACAACAAGACGTATAATCAATAATGACAAATCATCAAGTGGTATTACAAGGAATGTAATAATCATTCAAATCATATTCTACACAGCTTATCATCTTTTATTCATTTGCCCTAAAACTACTTGGCTTGTACCTCACCAAGTAGAAGTTGCCACACTTGATTCTCGTGTCAACGACTCACCGTCACTATCTTAGGGTTTAGTCGGCCACCCTAAGATATCAACAACAGACCCTGGCCACCTCAGGGTTGCCTAAAGAGGCTCACATCCTCATCTCGGGTACACGAGATAGGAACCAGCAAAACAATATATCACATATCACAGTATTTCACATATTTTTCATTTCACATTTCACATATTTCATTTCAACAGAGTCTATTCGATCTGGACATAGACTTTCACAACAAGGATAGATTATTTTGAAGTTTTGTTAACATAGTATAATCAATAATGAATTTTATTTTCATAGGAACAATTTCTCAAACAAGTAACTAGTAGACAAGCAGTTAAACAAACATACATACAAACAAACCATTATAATAATAGGGTCAAGATATCAAGTGTACCTTGTGAGTAATGAGAAAGCTAAAAATCATGATGAGATTCCTAAAGAAGGCCCAATCCAACTTGTACCTAATATGTAGAAATATATAACATGAAGTCATAAGTATAGTTTAATATTGTCAATCATGCATGCATTAATTCAACATAGTAAAACTATCAACATTAAACCTTAGGTATAGGTGAACAATCCACATTGTGTACTCTAGTTAAATGTAAACTATGATTTGAAAATAGGTGAAGCATGACAGTTAGATTATTATTCTAGTTTAGTTATGCATGATCATAAAGTCATATAAGTCAATTTTATGCAATATGGTCCTTCTTCCAAGTCATAAGGTCACCAAGAGCATAGGACATATCAAGTTGATATTTAGTTCTCCAAGTATGATAAGTATACATATTTAAAGTCTTGATATACATTATTAACATTCTAGAACATTCTTAGTAAGGCTAGAGTCTAAATAAGAAAAATATGTACTTAGATCACACACTGTGTCACATATAGTCAATAGGGCACATGAGTGTGTAACATAGTAAATCGAGTCATAAAACATTATAAGGTCTAGTTTGAGGGTCATCATGGAGGTTGAACATTTTTAGATACCATTTTCATAAGGATTTTAACATTCAAACATATATGTGCATATATATCACATTTTTGGGGCATAAGTGTAAGAGATGAGTTTTAAGGTCATATTAGTTACTCAAGGCAAGGAGGTATAAGGTATTAGTCAAACACAGAATAAACAACATAAATTACTATTTTTGAGTCTAGGTGATCATATGATAGCAAACGTAGACCAATGTACCATTCTTTATTAAGACGCATCATGTATGCACATAAAGGAGAAATATTTTAGGTCATTGTAATTATTATATTCCATAAATATGATCCAAAGCATCAATAAATGCCAAAGTTGACTAAAGTTACTGATCACAGTGTATGATAAGTATTGGAAATATAGGACGAAGGTTTATCAATTAGAAGCATTAAACATCTTGCAGAGACAGTAAGTAAGCATTTTTGGGAGATAAGAATATATATTAGTGAAATTGGTCTTTAAAGATATTTTCATTAGAAAGATCGTGTTTTTATGATCAAAATCCATATATTATGTGTTGGATTTAGCCAAGGGAGTTGTGAAATACTGTGAAGATCACCTAGAATTCAGTAATTCTAAGTGGTTGGATTTCAATCCAACGACAAAGGTTCCCTTAGGCAAGGGGTGTATATCCAATCTAGGATTCTTAGTCCTTTGAACGCCATAGCTCTATCTTGCAGTCTGGCTAGAGATGACCTATCAAAAATGCTCCCTGATCACCATCCATCATGGACCAATGATCATCGACAATGCTTTCCCTTCGCCCATTCATGAACTTTGTGTTCCACCCACAACCGTTGTTCCCACCCAACAATCAAGGGAATAAGAGAGAGATATGTGGGTGGCACTATAGGATTGGTGTACTCTGTGGGCCAAAGGAAATCCAATGACAACTACACTTCCACCCTTTCACCTAGCGGCCACACACACCCATCATTGTTCCAGGTTGCATAGCTCACTAGATCGGGGGTCCCTACGGGATGGAGGGTTACAAAGGCTCCCGTAACAAGGCTGGTCGAGTCCATCTGAAGACTATGGCTTTAGATCTGGCCTTAACTTGAGGTGAGGAGGCTAGGGGAAGAAAGCTACCAATTTGATCCCTGCTACAACACCACCAATTGGGGGGAAAAAAGGGAAGAAGAGAAAAGAAATTAGAGCACTTAAGTGGGAAGATTAGAAGGAAAAGGATTGGAAAAGAAAGTTGACAAAGTAATGAAGTATAGAGATGGCTCAAATGGGCACAAGGTCATGGTAGGTGTGCATGTCGCAACGCCACTGGCACAGACACCATATGAGGGTAGAAGATGATGGGGAGCCGTTGGATCAGAGGGGCAAATACAAGGGAGGTGATCCAATGATCATGATTGAGTGAAACCAACATAAGCACATGACTTGCTAAGTTGGAAATGTAAGGTGAAGTGTCTCCTGTAATTGGGCCACATGCCCAGTCATGCCCAATTAGGATTAGAAGAAAGCAAAAATAATGGTAAAATAAGGATGGTAAAATAAGAACTAAATATGTACATTTCAAAAGTCCATGTCATGGGATAAGGTGGCCCAATTGGGGTAGTATTTGCACCATTGCAATGATAATTGGAAGCTATACAATTTGACCTACATTAGAGAGTAAGTTTATAACATTGATTCGGTTCAAATGAATTTTCAAGATGGTGACATGTTAAGGGTCAGGGTTTTATCATCATCATTGGGCCTTCATCCCTAGACATAATCTCATTATGCAACATTTACTCTTATTAGAGTTTCTCAATGTAAGAAGTGCATATTAAATTCCATTTCAACATAAATCTTATCAGCTCATTGTATATCACAGTTCTGAACAAATATTAGCATAGGCATTAAAACTAGCAACAATAAAAGCATATAGATATCATGTATCATTCCTCATACTCAGAATATATTTATCATACAACATATGCATGTTCCATCCAATCAAAATAGATGCCAATAAATTTCATGCATATACATGCATACCAGGCTTAGTTCTCTTCTTCTTTTATTTCACATTCTTCATATGGGGTTACTAGTCATCACATGTTCACTATCAATTGAAGTTTGTACTATTAGTCCATTCTCATAGTACAATTCACAATTCGAGAACATATTCTTATAAATCAATTCAAATACTTGACTTTCATCTTTTAGTTGAATTCAATTACAGTTATGTGCATCTCTTAATTCCCCATTTGATATTATCATTCATTAGCATCATCAAACTCATCATTTTAGGGTAAGAGTTACATTCTTAGAATCATCTATTAATTCCTATCTTTTTCCATCATTTTATACTCAGTAGTCTCAACTTCTTTCATTTCATGTTCATTACATTATCTGGACCAATCTTTCTTGATTCACTTTACATACAATGCTTCTCTTCTACATAATATTTATCAAAGTATAGTTCTTAGTATATTTTATTTAATTTGGGTTAATCCATATGTAGTTAATTTAAAGATAAAATACTACATCATACTATCTTCATTAGTTTCATCTTTATCTTGCAATCACCATTACATACATCATGTTCATATTGTCTCTTATATTCAGATAAGTGTACCTTGACATTGACTACTAATTTCATTCCCATAATAAAAAATGATCATTATTTATTATATAAAAACAAATACATTGGACTTAGGTGATATTAGTAAGACTCATCATATCCAATTGAAGTATTTATAACTTGAATTTCAGCATTTGCTCACATTTCAAACATCATATACAAGTTCTAGCTTTATCACTCATAATTGTCTTAGTAATAAACTTTTAGGGTTTTCAAGAAGTCATTCCTTAGTTAACACATATCATAAGAATCATATCATTTAGTAATCCAATCATGACCCAAGGGTTCATTAGAGTTATTCACAAACATGGAAACCCTAGTTTCCATTTTCACACATTTCATTCATCAATCATAAGTATACATTGATTAATTGACCCATTTGATTGACTTCCTCAACACAAATCCTAATCAGGATATATGGTCATTTCAATTCCATTAACATTCAAAAATACACTTGTATAATACAATGTAGTATAATTCAAATATGACTTTATACATGTCAATTCAATTCCAAGCATATCGACCATTGGGCTGATTTTTAGGCAAAATTCACATGAAATACCATATTCATCTACCCATAAGAATACCCATGCATCCTAAATCAATATAAAAAGAACTAATCAAGTTTCAATTAATGAGAAATAATCAAAATCAGTAAAAATTGGATTCCCCAATATCTTTCCCAAATCAAATCCAATCACATACATATATAAACAAGGTTTCTGGTTGTTTTAGCCGCATTGAATTAGGCTTTCAACATGGATACAAAGCTTAGGAGGGAGAAAAACACTCACCTCAGGTGTGAAACACCTGAAATTCGTAGCCCAGCTACTACTGCTAATTCTTGAATCAAGTCCTTGCTTCAAGAAAACATAATCTTCCTGCTCCTCTTCACTCAAGAACCTAGAAGAAGAAGAATTGAAGAAGAAAGAATGAAAGAAGAAATCAATTTGGATTCTTGTGATCCAAATCAGGGAAGTGATGAGTTATATACATAGGAGAGAATAGAAGCAAATAAACCTAGTAAAGATTTATGATCTATACAAAATTTACCAACCTTGGAAAGAGAAAACCCAGAAATCTGAAATTTCCATTTCAGATTCTCCAAACCCTAAAATCCCCTCCTCTCTCAAGAATTACGAAGATCTGAAGTGTGGGACGGAAATGAGAGGTTCTTGGGTCGTAATAGAGTCCTATATACTCATTAAGGTGCTTGGAATAATTAATAATAAACATGTTTTCGGTCTTTTTTATTTTTCCAGAAAAATCTGGTCGGTCGAGTTTGTCTCTCTCAGAACTCGACTGATCAAGGTTCTATTGTCATACAAAACGTCTTCCAAAAATTCTGAAAATTTAATATGTTGTTAAAAATTGAGTATCAAACCATTTTTTAAAATTTGAGACTAATTGAATAATCCAATAAATTATAAAAAATAAAATACTATACTGCTATACTACAGTCAACAACATGGTCGGTCGAGTTTGTCCTGCACATAACTCGACCGACACCCTCTTTGTAGAGATCAAAATTCATCCAAAAATTACGCCAATTTAACAAGGTGTCTAAAATTTTGTTTGTCAAATAAATTTAAAATTTGACATCAATTGGATATACCAATAAAAAGATAAAATTCAATTACCACACTGCTATCTCAATCTGAAAATATGATCGGTCGAGTTTGAAACTCGACCGATAAACATGTCATACAATTCTTCAAAAATTCGGATATTTTTCAAGAGTGTTCAAATATTATACATACAAATCATACCCAAATTTGATATAAATTAGAGTTACACATAAAATACTAAAAATCATCTAGTGAGACACTATATTTATCAAATTCTGTTTTCATATGTCATTAAAACCCTAATTTGGACCGATTAGGGTTTCCAAATCTTAACCCTAATTATGTGAATCAAAGTATTATTAAACCTTCTCATTATATTTAACACATCTAAACTTAATTACCATCATTAATCAAGCTATAAACCATGATAAACTTTGTTAAGCATACAATCATTCAAGTAAACCGTAATTAGATGACTAATTTGAAAATGGGTCATTACAAATTCTTCCCTCCTTTTAGGATTTCATCCCGAAATCCAAGAAAATATATGGAAGAATATCATATCATCTAAGTGATCACCTCTTTGGGCATCAAATTATAAAGACTTTCATTTTATCTTTCTTTCATATGACACTTTCTTTTTGCATTAAATGAATATTTATTCCCTTGTAATCATCACATCTCTCCTTGAGTATTACAAACACTTACTTCAAAGATATTAGTAATACATCATTTATCAAGATCTGATTCACATCACCTTTCATATCCTTTTTTTTGTGTATCTCATGGATTAAGATTATGACTCATTCACATATTATCATCCGCATTCATCAATTTCCTTTATAAAGAAGATCATCTAGTATGCATCTTAGTTCATAGCTTTTTCTCAAATTTCAGATTTCATACTCAAATTCAAACTCATTAGAGATTATGTTTATAATCCATTAAGCTTTCATCTTTCTTATATGAAATTTCAATTTTTTCCATAGGTTCCATATTGAATTATAAAATCCTTTTCTCTTTCACCATTTTATTACCATTCTTCTCTTTTTCATCACGTACCTTATTATACTACCAAACTATGTTCATCTGGATACTTGGTCAGGGCATCCAGAAGAAGTATAGTTGGCAGTTCCATACTAACTTAGCTCAATAACCAAATACTTGACCAGAGTATCTGGATACTGAGTTCAGTCAGTATGCACGTCATTCAGGTTATATTCAACATCAACATTATCAATTAGTCCTAGATCCTATTGTCCCTGTAGACTCATCTAACCTTGCTCTGATACCACGTCTGTCGGGACCCACTCTTTTGATCAGCATAAATACCAACCATTAGAGATAATCCCAAGCCTAAACCCAGATTATGAAATAAAACAATGAATTCTCGACAAAGGTGATTAAACATTATATGAAAAACATAGATAAATTTTTCCTTTTTTCTTTCTTCACAAACTCATAAATCAATGTCACATCAAGGACATCACATTCAGATATCACAAATCATATTCAACTCCATTAAATATAGAATCAAATCTTGTTCTCATATTAGGTTTAGTTTACATCAGATACATGTACATTGATGAACAAACTTAATCTACAACCCATCTCCGGAAAGAGAGAGTACAGGGACATTCTAATCTATCTAGATTATACTATTTATATCTTCTTTGTCACGACCTCTCTGCTGGATAGCATTATACCTAAAAACATTTGAAACAACCTCATGAGACTCATATAGAGCCCCAGTGAGTGGATACCTCCCACTCAAGCTAGGTACATGCATCAACATCAGATTAAGTATAATAAATTTAACAGAAACATGCAGATATTGAAAAGTCTAGCAGATAGTTCTATCATGAGTCAAATCTATCTTACAATGGTAATCTAATCCAACTGATAAGGTAATCACTTAAACCAATTATAACTTTGAAACATCTTTTAAAGCATGTCTATGAAAAAATTAGCAAATACTTCTTAGTTCAGATTAAGAATCCTACTGCATGAGTAATAAGTCAATATCTAAGCATTTTGAATCAATACATGACAATAACATTATATTTGTGACACTCCACCAGCCAGACCAGGAACACATCCTGCAGTCCTGAAGTTGAAGTACACATAATACATATCTACCAAACAATATTATCAAATAGTAAGCAATCCAAATCATAATCAGAATGGATATGAATACCATCATTTATAACTTGTCAACATGACATATCTTAATATGAAATAGAAAATGTCTGTAGCAACATGATTACTTTCCACAACAAGAAGTATAATCAATAATGACAAATCATCAAGTGGTATTACAAGGAATGTAATAATCATTCAAATCATATTCTACATAGCTTATCATCTTTTGTTCATTTGTCCTGAAACTACTTGGCTTGTACCTCACCAAGTAGAAGTCGCCACGCCTGATTCTCATGTCAACGACTCACCGTCACTATCTTAGGGTTTATCCGACCACCCTAAGATATCAACAACAGACCCTGGCCACCTCAGGGTTACCTAAAGAGGCTCACGTCCTCATCTCAGGTACACGAGATAGGAACTGGAAAAATAGTATATCACATATCACAGTATTTCACATATGTTTCATTTCAACAGAGTCTATTCCATCTGGACATAGACTTTCACAGCAAGGATTTAGGGCCAGAGCCACTCCATATGACTCACTCCTAAATCCTGGTGGTCTAACCTTTAAGGTCTCGATCCACACTCTAAAAATCCTTCTCATAATTCATCGATTACTACAAGGAGATCCGTTTTGTTTCCCCAGTGTGGTCCTCGGGGGAAACTCACGGTGTTCAGGGCACCTAACTAGATGTTCAATCATTTCACTTGCTATTAATCTCTTTCAGTCATCTTAAAAGAATTCAAAACATCATACATCATATTTGTGTATTCTAGCATAACTATAATAACATGAAACAAATTAAGTTTATCAATAAGGGTAATGATCAAAGCAAGAAGCACAATAAGTCTATAGATTGCAACAAATATGATTATTTCTATCTTCTACATCAATTCACAGAAATCATCAATAGCGGGCCTTCTTCCCGAGACATAATCTTATTGTCCATCATTTACCCCATCAGGGTTTTATCATCATCATTGGGCCTTCAGCCCTAGACATAATCTCATTATGCAACATTTACCGTTGTTAGGGTTTCTCAATGTAAGAAGTGCATATTAAATTCCATTTCAACATAAATCTTATCAGCTCATTGTATATCACAGTTCTGAACAAATATTAGCAGAGGCATTAAAACTAGCAGCAGTAAAAGCATATAGATATCATGTATCATTCCTCATACTCAGAATAGATTTATCATACCACATATGCATGTTCCATCCAATCAAAATAGATGCCAATAAATTTCATGCATATACATGCATACCAGGCTTAGTTCTCTTCTTCTTTTATTTCACATTCTTCATATGGGGTTACTAGTCATCGCAAGTTCACTATCAATTGAAGTTTGTACTATTAGTCCATTCTCATAGTAGAATTCACAATTCGAGAACATATTCTTATAAATCAATTCAAATACTTGACTTTCATCTTTTAGTTGAATTCAATTACAGTTATGTGCATCTCTTAATTCCCCATTTGATATTATCATTCATTAGCATCATCAAACTCATCATTTTAGGGTAAGAGTTACATTCTTAGAATCATCTATTAATTCCTATCTTTTTCCATCATTTTATACTCAGTAGTCTCAACTTCTTTCATTTCATGTTCATTACATTATCTGGACCAATCTTTCTTGATTCACTTTACATACAATGCTTCTCTTCTACATAACATTTATCAAAGTACAGTTCTTAGTATATTTTATTTACTTTGGTTTAATCCATATGTATTTAATTTAAATATAAAATACTACATCATACTATCTTCATTAGTTTCATCTTTATCTTGCAATCACCATTACATACATCGTGTTCATATTGTCTCTTATATTCAGATAAGTGTACCTTGACATTGACTACTAATGTCATTCCCATAATCAACAATGATCATTCTTTATTATATTAAAACAAATACATTGGACTTAGGTGATATTAGAAAGACTCATCATATCCAATTCAAGTATTTATAACTTCAATTTCAGCATTTAATCACATTTCAAACATCATATACAAGTTCTAGCTTTATCACTCACAATTGTCTTAGTAATAAACTTTTAGGGTTTTCAAGAAGTCATTCTTTAGTTAACACATATCATAAGAATCATATCATTTAGAAATCCAATCATGACCCAAGGGTTCATTAGAGTTATTCACAAACATGGAAACCCTAGTTTCCATTTTCACACATTTCATTCATCAATCATAAGTATACATTGATTAATTGACCCATTTGATTCACTTCCTCAACACAAATCCTAATCAGGATATGTTGTCATTTAAACTCCATTAACATTCAACAATACACTTGTATAATACAATGTAATACAATTCAAATATGACTTTATACATGTCAATTCAATTCCAAGCATATCGACCATTGGGCTGATTTTTAGGCAAAATTCACATGAAATACCATAGTCATCTACCCATAAGAATACCCATGCATCCTAAATCAATATAAAAAGAACTAATCAAGTTTCAATTAATGAGAAATAATCAAAATCAATAAAAATTGGATTCCCCAATATCTTTCCCAAATCAAATCCAATCACATACACATATAAGCAAGGTTTCTGATTGTTTTAGCCGCATTGAATTAGGATTTCAACATGGATACAAATCTTAGGAGGGAGAAAAACACTCACTTCAGGTGTGAAACACCTGAAATTCATAGTCCAACTACTACTGCTAATTCTAGAATCAAGTCCTTGCTTCCAGAAAACATAATCTTCCTGCTCCTCTTCACTCAAGAACCTAGAAGAAGAAGAATTGAAGAAGAAAGAATGAAAGAAGAGATCAATTTGGATTCTTTTGATCCAAATCAGGGAAGTGATGAGTTCTATACATAGGAGAGAATAGAAGCAAATAAACCTAGTAAAGATTTATGATCTATGCAAAATTTACCAACCTTGGAAAGAGAAAACACAGAAATCTGAAATTTCCACTTCAGATTCTCCAAACCCTAAAATCCCCTCCTCTCTCAAGAATTACGAAGCTCTGAAGTGTGGACGGAAATGAGAGGTGCTTCGGTCGTAATAGAGTCCTATATACTCATTAAGGTGCTTGTAATAATTAATTATAAACATTTTTCAGTCTTTTTTATTTTTCTAGAAAAATCTGGTCGGTCGAGTTTGTCTCTCTCAGAACTCGACCGATCAAGGTTCTGTTGTGATACAAAACGTATAAAAAAATTCTGAAAATTTAATATGTTGTTAAAAACTGAGTATCAAACCATAAGTTAAAATTTTAGAATAATTGGATAATCCAATAAATTATAAAAAATAAAATGCTACACAGCTATACTGCAGTCAGCAGCATGGTCGGTCGAGTTTGTCCTGCATAGAACTCGACCGACACCCTCTTTGTAGAGATAAAACGTCATCCAAAAATTACTCCAATTTAACAGGGTGTCTAAAATTGTGTTTTCCAAATACAGTTAAAATTTTAGATCAATTCAATATACCAATAAAAATATAAAATTCAATTACCACACTGCTATCTCAATCTAAAAATATGATCAGTCGAGTTTGAAACTCGACCGTTAAATAGGTCATAACATTCTCAAAAAATTATGATATTTTTCAAGAGTGTTAACTTTTTAAACATACAAATCATATCCAAATTTTATATAAATCAGAGTTACACATAAAATACTAAAAATGATATAGTGAGATACTATATTTATAAAATTCTGTTTTCATATATCATCAAAACCCTAATTTGGGCTGATTAGGGTTTCCAAATCTTAACCCTAATTATGTGAATCAAAGTATGATTAAACCTTCTTATTATATTTATCACATAAAAACTTAATTACCATCATTAATCAAGATTTAAACCATGATCAACTTTGTTAACCATACAATCATTCAAGTAAACCCTAATTAGATGACTAATTTGAAAATGGGTCATTACAGTTGTCCTTCGAAGTAGTCCACACGAACCACCTGGAACTCCGATCTCCTTGTCCTATAAGGAATCTGAAGGAGTCGCACCCTCCCATCGGCATACTAGTCACCAACACACTCTCCTACAACCGGTTGCTTTTCTGCAGTTGTCTTTCCCTTGTTGTGCCTCCCTTATCAGGTAGCACTTGCTCGGGCTCTCTCTCTCGGTTACCAAAATCAGAGAGAACGACAACTTTGCAGAGAAACTGGTGTTCTGAGTTATTTTGTCTGAGAAGCCCCCAATACCCCTATATATATAGGAGGGACATGGGACAGGTTCTGTACCCCGAGCAATGTGTGATTAAAGTAGGAGTAGAAGGGTTCGACATTTTCCATAAAACAACTAACTTGCGCCAGCTGAACCGATTGTTTCACACCCTGAAATGATCGTTTCAGGTCCTAAGTCGATCATTTGGGACCTGAGTTGATCGTCTGGGGCTCTGAGCCGATCGTCTCGTAATCCTGATCCAACTCAAATTGACTTTCAAATTTGTTTCTGATTAATCAAATATTAATCCTTGTCCAAATTGAATTTGTATAAGTGAAACAAATTGTATTTGCAAAATAGTCTTCTAACTTTCCAAACAATCTCGGCTGGTCCATGAATTGATCGATTCAACAATTGAGCTGATTGTCTCATGACACATGAGCCGATCGTCTCACCAGTTGAGCCAATCGGTTCACCAACCTGAGACGATCGGTTTATCGCATGAGCTGATCGGTTGGGGTAGCAAACTTGTGCAAATCAGTTAGTTGCAGTTTCAATCAATCTGATACTCTAATCAATCGATCCAACACCTTGAACACTATGATATTGAGCTATCAATTGATTGCGTGTTTAATTGAACTACTAAACTCCTTTAGTAATCAATCTAAACATTGTTTGTGGTTAAACTCCGCTTCCAGGTTAAATCCTATGTGTGTGACACTGCACGTCCATTTCACGTTGGCAGTGACAGTCCATAACACTTATGACTTCACAAGCAAAGAATGGTGCCTAGTCGCACATCAGTGCTACCCAAGTGAAATAGAAAGTTGGAGAACAACTTTCAATCCTACAATCTGTGAATGGTGTTACAGTGAATGTATAATTCCTTTGTCACTGAAATCTCGAATGAACTCAAGGCATGGAACAGTTATCCTTTCAATGTTCATTCACTTTCTTGATCTCGAGTAGATTGGAGGAGATATGTACGACATCAATATCACATACTGATTCACACATGCGTGCACGCCTTTCTCAATCCTACTCATCAAGTGGCCATGGATATTAAACTCCCTTAGGAGGGACAAATCCCATATCTATCACTCACCCCTCAAAAGCCCCATGTGTCAAAGTCATCCAATTATCACCTTTATAACAACCCATGTTTCAGGACTGCATTTGATGATGTCAAAGTGTACCCAACGACATGTGTTGAGTGTAGTGATTTCAGGTCAAAGAATCACGCTCACCACCATCACTGTGAGAACTGACTATGACTACCATGCCATGGTTCCATGTGTTAAACTCACGGTGGGTCTGTCTGGTATACTTGTTCTCTAACAAGTACCTATGTGTTTGGTTTGATATCTCCATATCATGACTAATGAGATTCTGTCATCAACCAACACCACAATCTAGTCTTATGTGTCATTGTTGTCTATCTACCTTCCACAATGACATCCGACTAGGGACATAATAAGAATGTACAAACTCTTAGCATCCATATGATCTCATCATTCAGGTCTTGAACCTGAAGGCATACATCATTGAGTACTGTCATTCTTTAGACATTCAATCTGTTCTATCCTTATCTCATATGACTGAAACAGAAAGAATTGGAAGCTTGCCTTTGATGCTTGTCAAATCAATCTTAATGTATCCCAACAATCATCCCATGATTGGCTCTCAGGGCATACATACCAACAGACTCCAACTTGCACTGTGACCCAATCACCCTTGAATCATATTCAAAGTGATCTTCAAACATGTCCCACATGTTACTGTGCTCTACTGCTTACACAGTTAGTTATGGCAACACTTTGCCGAATTCGGTATTAACTGCATCTCTCTCATCACTTTGTTGTACTTCATATGTATGAGATGGAGTTGCCATAATGTGTGATCTAGTTTTCCTTTACTAACCTTTAGCCACATTGCATGACCAAGCACTCCTAACTCGTCATCAATGACTGTAATATCTATAAGTTCATCTCATGAACTTCTAGATCCATATAGTATCCACTAATGTTCTTTAACATACGGATACTCGGATATTCCTTTTAAAATGAATTTATTGGAACGTTTCCATTATTCAACAAACATTCACTTTTATATATCCTATATATATTTTGCGATTAATTTTCTATCCTTTTTGGAAGTTTACATCAGTGTAACTCTTTACAGTGAACCCTTCCTTATTTCCATAGAACCATTACTTCTCAAGTACTTATCAAGTTCTTATGGTATTCTAGTAACCCTTACTGGAACTAGACAGACATCCACTCGTCATGTCCCACATACGAGTTATCAAGATGAACACATCATATTGTCATGTCCTACATACAAGATGAAGAATGCACCATATTCTTTCTATGTCCATTCATGCAAGATAATGGGATGATTATATACATGATAGATCCATATCTATTCTTAGTGTTCCCATTCTTCATAAGAATTGGACACTTGGCCTTGGGATACCAACTCCATGTAACATGGATAAGTTTTCTCCCACTGAATCTATGCATATTGAACTCTTCAGTATAGATTGCCAATGTATGCTCTCTCTTTTTAGGTCAAGAGATTTTTGAGAACTATCTTTATAGATCTTTATTCCTATCACATATGAAACGTCTCTATTACCCTAAAGATATTTTCCACTTTGGATTTCCATTCTAGAACATTTCCACTTCACATCAACATGTGTAATGTGAATACGCTCCCACTAAATCACATATCCCTTCTTTATCTTTGACATCTTAGTCAAACCCTTTGACCATATCATCAAAGTAAAGATCACAATTTTGAGTTGCTTATACTTAATCAATCACAATGATTAGTCCATTGTAACTTATAGACTTCATTTGAATTAATGGATTCATAAACCTTATGGGTTGTGTCATGTACACATCCTTATTTTATTCCTTATAGGAATGTGGTTTTAGTATATGTATGCCAAATCTCTTAGTCATTAAGTTGCAATTAACAAGCATCATCCTATGTCTCAATGCTTAAGACTCATTCGTACTTATGGATTTTATCCCAATAGGTGCTACCATTAAGGTCATACCTTATGGTTTACAAGGAAGTCATTTAGGATGTAATGGTCAAAAACCATAACTCAAAATTGGGTTCCTCATATTCATCTAGATAGTTGACTCATCACATGACCAACTCATCACATAGATAATCGAGGTTTATCTGTCAAGGATATAAGAACTCACAACTCCTTGTGATTCTTAATGTCCTTTATTAGTGTGGGGTATTCTTTATTTAAGAAGAAATTAGTTATTTGATAATCATCCTCTAACTCCTTAGAGTACAATTCCTTATTGATTTAGACATCACTATGCCCTAATCACGAGCTTACTATGATACACTATCATAATTACTCATAAGGTTCTCAATCATTTGGTCTAAGTATTTCATTCATTGATCTCATCAAGAATTAACACTTTACCGAATTCATACTTCATTTATGATATTTTTGAACACTTCAAGATTTTCATATTGGTGTTTCTCTAAACACCATTTGAAGTATTAACATTAAGACTAATAGGTATGTAAATACATCACATGTATTATACCTAATAGGATAGTCATTCTCCCACTACCTTAGTGAAGATTGATTAATCATGTCCAAGAGATCCATGTCTCTTACTGGTTCTCTAACCAAAAGAGTCTAGATTTATCCATCATTTGGAAACTAGAAATGAATTTCTCATGATTTGATTGTTTGAGTTATCAATAACTTATAGGTATCATTTTATCTTATGCATACCAAGTACCACAAGATAAACAAGGCATTTCCACAAAGATTGAAACATCAACTTTATTAATTGCTATCATTGTCATACAATATGCAAAAATAATGTGTTTCTATCCATTGGAAAATATGAAATAGCACTTCATAACTCTATTACATGCCTTTAAGGATGAAAATAAACTAAAGTACTCCTATCTATGTCAGAAACACTTGCCCCATTTATTGAGTGCTTTACACTTTATATCTTGGTATCATATACCTCGAAAAGTGTTTCAAGTTTATTTCATGACACGTTCAGATGGAGACATCTGTCGCCTCCTTCTTCTTTAGTTCTTCCAGATAGAGTGGAAAATTCCTTTTCAAATGTCCTGGCTTTTGAAAATGGTGGCAATTTCCTCTCTTGGTCACACCTCCCTTGGCCTTGAGAGCTGAAGACGCCTTGGGCTCCTGGATAGCATCAGAACCCTTCTTAGCTTTTCCCTTGCCCTTGCGCTTGGACTTGCCTTTCTTGCTGCTGATCATCATCACAGACTTAGGCTTGTCCTTCTTCATCTATGTCTCAGATGTCCTCAACATGCCCAACAACTCTGTCAATGGCTTGGTTGTTCATGTTATAGTTCATCATAAACTGACTGTAGGATTCTGGCAACGATTACAGGATCACGTCAGTAGCCAACTCTTGGCTCAGGGGAAATCCCAGTCTCATCAGGTTCTCAACATACCCAATCATCTTGAGTGTGTGAGGACCAACTGAATCTCCTTCTATCATGACACACTTGAACAACGCTCTGGAGACATCATCTCTCTCTTTTCGTGCTTGATCTTCATACATGTTCTTGAGATGTTGAATCATCTCAATGACACCCATGTTCTCATGTTGTCTCTACAACTCATGGTTCATGGAGCACAACATTAAGCACTTTGCATCAATGGCATCATCAAAATGCTTCTTATAAGCATCCCTTTCTTCCTTTGCTGTAGTAGGAACAGGTTCCTCTGGAATTGGAGTATCCAGGATATAGTGCTTTCGCTCTTGAGTGAGAACAATTATCAATGTCCTAAACCAGTCGTGGAAGTTAGTCCCATTCAGCTTGTCCTTTTCAAGGACTGATCGCAATGAAAAGTGATTGTTGTTTGTTGTCATTTGTACTACAGAAGGAAATATATGCAATTTAGTCCAAAACACAAATTTGACTTATTTGATTGATTTGAAAAGTTAATGATATAATTAGGACTTTAATTAATTATCGCTCCCACTATTTTTGTTCAAATTGATAGCCCTCACAGTCAATTTGGAAGATTACAATATACAATCTTCTAGTGGGTCAAGATCTTGAAATCCTCTAAGACATGGACCAGCTAGGGCTGTCACCCACAACTTAGATCTTCTAGGTAGGCAACTTTTGCCAATTGCATCATATGCAACTCTTAAAAGATGTCATGTGCAACTCCTTGTTATGATCACCTGCATGCCTCAAGGTGCTAGATCCTATCTAGGTTGCCTTGTTAAGTCCGACCCAAAGCCAACATGACGAATATGCACCCTGCTAGGGCAGACCCACATATCCATCCTTCACGCTTCCACGAGATAGATGGTGCACCATGCTAGGGCGTGCCCACAATTGGCTGATTAAGCTTTTCACCTGTGTCGCATTTGGAATGCATCTAAAACTTTAATATTCAATGAGGGATTCGGTTTTTATAGGTACATACCCATATCCAATCACCGCAATACATAGTACGTATCATATACATGCTATATCCCACAGAAAACATGTGAAACGATAAAAGCGATGATTATGACCATCCTAATGTGATTCCTCGAGCCAAGAGGAATCACGGTCATCTAGGTATACATCACATGCAACCTGTACAAGATGAACTCTGTGCTTTGCCGTTCTGGTTTTGATCAACTCATCTCCATGATTGATCGGCTCGCCATCAGACTGGTCGGTTGGGTGCCACCAGTCGATCAGTTGGCTCCTCCAACCGATCAGTTTGCATGGTCATCGTGCATCTCCTCATGGCTACCACCCAATCATCTCACTCCTCGAACCGGTCTTCTGGATCGCCAACTGATCGGTTCATGCCTTAAACCGATCATCTCAGTTGTCATCAGATATCCTCCGTTCTTTGACATAACAGGAAATAAAATTCTATCCTATTTTACATTTGAATAGGGAAACCTCGAGTTACATTCGGGGGGAGCAAAGGTAGGAAAGAAATATAGAGTTATCTCGAGTTACATCAGGAATATGAGATAGGGAATCGGTGCATAGACCAAGATACAAGAAACCACATACAATCAAGCATACATATATGGGGTTTATTGGCCATAACCACACTATACATCCACCACAAAACTCATTTAAGGGCAACATGTATCGAGTGCATTCATATCACATATCATATATGTATATAGGGATTTGTGGATTTAGGATTGGACATGCGAAATGCCAATTTTATTCGCATCGTATGCAATAAATAAAGGCGACAAAACAAAATCGATCATATCGATAATCCTAAAGTATATAGCAGTTGACGTGGCTCTGATACCACTGTTGGTTTTTGGGGAGAGAGAGAAGGCAGCGGAAACAAAAATTTTCTCCCCCAAACCCAGAAGAGAGGAAATGCGTCAACGTCTATACAATAGGGAGGATGGTTTGTGGAGGCATACCTTGTCCCGAAGCTTGCTCGGTGACGATACCTCGCGGCTTGCACGATCTTCACCTCCAGTCTTGGACGGTGTCTGTGCAGCTCCTGGTCTCACCAGGACTGTCGGGATTGACAGCTGTCCTCCGAGTCGCAGAAGTCTCCCACCTCTAAAGTAGTCCACATGGACCACCTGGAACTTCGATCTCCTTGTTCTACAAGGAATCTGAAGGAGGCGCACCCTCCTGTCAACGTACTATTCACCAATACACTCTCCTACAACCAGTTGCTTTTCTGTAGTTGTCTTTCCTTTGTTGTGCCTCCCTTATCGGGTAGCACTTGCACGGGCTCTCTCTCTCGGTTACTAAAACAAGAGAGAATGACAAATTTTCAGAGAAATTGGTGTTCTGAGTAGTTCTGTCTGAGAAGCCCCCAATACCCCTATATATATAGGAGGGTCATGGGACAGGGTTCTCTACCCCAGGCAGTGCAGGATTAAAGCAGGAATAGAAGGGTTCAAGATTTTCCACAAAACAACCAACTTGTGCCAGCTGAACCGATCGTTTCACACCCTGAAACGATCGTTTCAGGTCCTGAGTCGATCGTTTGGGACCTGAGCCGATCATCTGGGGCTCTGAGCTGATCGGCTGGATCTCTGAGCCGATCGATTTGTGGTCCTAGTCCAACTCAAATTGACTTTCAAATTTGTTTCCGATTAATCAAATATTAATCCTTGTCCAAATCAAATTTCTACAAGTGAAACAAATTGTATTTGCAAAATAGTCTTCTGACTTTCCAATGATCTCGGCTAGTCCATGAATTGACCTATTCAACAATTGAGATGATCGACTCATGACACATGAGTCAATCGTCTCACCAGTTGAGCCAATCGGTTCACCAACCTGAGCCGATCGGTTCATCCCATGAGCCGATTGGTTGGGGCAGCAGACTTGTGCAAATTAGTCAATCGCAGTTTCAATCAATCAGATACTCCAATCAATCGGTCCAACACCTTGAACACTATGATATTGAGCTATCAATTTATTGAGTGTTTAATTGAACTACTAAACTCCTTTAGTAATCAATCTAAACATTGTTTGTGGATAAACTCCTCTTCCAGGTTAAATCCTATGTATGTGACCCTACATGTCCATTTCATGTTGACAGTGACAGTCCATAACACTTATGACTTCACAAGAAAAGGGTGATGCCTAGTAGCACATCAGTGCTACCCAAGTGAAATAGAAAGTTGGAGAACAACTTTCAATCCTACAATCTGTGAATGGTGTTACAGTGAATGTATAATTCCTTTGTCACTGATATCCCGAATGAACTCAAGGCATGGAATAGTCATCCTTTCAACTTTCATTCACTTTCTTGATCTCAGAGTAGATTGGAGGAGATATGTATGACATCAATATCACATACCAATTCACACATGTGTGCACGCCTTTCTCAATCCTACTCATCAAGTGGCCATGGATATCAAACTCCCTC
The DNA here is from genome assembly GCA_963693085.1 of Alisma plantago-aquatica. Taxonomy (NCBI): domain Eukaryota; kingdom Viridiplantae; phylum Streptophyta; class Magnoliopsida; order Alismatales; family Alismataceae; genus Alisma; species Alisma plantago-aquatica. The sequence continues at coordinate 615,845,130 of OY856409.1, forward strand.
AGGAGGGACAAATCCCATATCTATCACTCACCCCTCAAAAGCCACATGTGTCAAAGTCACCCAATCATCACCTTTATAACAACCCACGTTTTAGGACTGCGCTTGATGATATCAAAGTGTACCCAATGACATGTGTTGAGTGTAGTGATTCTAGGTCAAAGAATCACACTCACCACCATCAATCACTGTGAGAACTGACTGTGACTACCATGTCATGGTTCCATGTGTTAAACTCACAGTGGGTCTGTCCGGTATACTTGTTCTCTAACAAGTACCTATGTGTTTGGTTTGATATCTCCATATCATGACTAATGAGCTTCTGTCATCAACCAAAACCACACTCTAGTCTTGTGTGTCATTTTTGTCCATCTACCTTCCACAATGACATCCGACTAGGGACATAATAAGAATGTACAAACTCTTTGCATCTGTATGATCTCATCGTTCAGGTCCTGAACCTAAAGGCATACGTCATTGAGTACTATCATTCTTTAGACATTCAATCTATTCTATCATTATCTCATATGACTGAACCTGAAAGAATTGGAAGCTTGCCTTTGATGCTTATCAAATCAATCTTAATGTATCCCACCAATCATCCCATGATTGGCTCTCAGGGCATACATACCAACAAGTTCCATCCTCCGAGATGAGGAGGTCGCTATACCCAATATCAACATCATGAACATGATAGTTTGGGCAATCATAATGGGCATATCATTTATGTTCAAGGTTTTCCAAGAGTATATAAAAATCAAAAGACTACTAAGTAGGGAACATTGTAGATCAAACAAATACATAGCCAAGATGGTCAAATGAGAGTACATACAAGTATCATTCAATACCACTAATCTATTCAAGGAGGAATTAATATAAAAGTGTACCTCCTTTGGAGTCTAGAGTATTATCAATATCCAAATCACAAGTTCAATTAGTATTTGATCCTGACACATAATGAGAACAAACATGTATCAGAATTAAGATAGGCCTGATCTGGTGTGCAAAATATCAGGGATTAAATATATCAAATGATTTAGTTATTTTCATGTACAAACATGCCAATAATAGATTGGATAATTAAGTAGTAGTTATATTCATGTGATCTACTTAGAAGTATATGACCAGAGTCTAACAAAGTCATCATGCAAAAAAATTTCACAGAAATCCGGGTTTCAATAGTATTAGGGTTTGAAATAATAATAGAACCCCAATAATTAAGATACAAAGAGAGATGTAATTAACTTCAATGAAAACCACCGTCACATAGTAGTATTATGGTCTCATATTGAAGTATATATATATATATATATATATATATATATATATATATATATATATATATATATATATATATATATATATTAGCATGTGGATACTTTTTTGGAAATTTTCAGATAAGTGATCTATTTATAATTAATTTTACCAAACTTATGAATCAGATAATTTCTAGAAGAATAAAAAAAATAAAATAACAAGGAAATTGCTAGCTTATTAGAGCAGATCATAGGAGGGGATTCAGCTTTGTGGGTCCTCCCCCGAACTTGTGAGTTGGATAGACTCACCAAGTCAAGAGGGTTGAGACAAAGATTGAATGAGTAATAGGGCCAAGGAAAACTACCAAAACTGAGACAAAATTAAGGGCATGTCAGTAATATGTGGTCCATGAATGTACAACGAAACTAGTGAGACTACCCAAACCAAGGTTGCATACATGAGAAAAGGATGATGGATATAGGAAGGAAGACCTGACCATGAGGCCCCACGAGGCCAAGGCTAGGATATAGCTCATCTCTCTTGTGTTTGTAGAGTCACAAATTTATTGTGCATCTAGAAAGATGAACCAAAATGGCAACTCCAGGTCTAGTTGTAGGTCAAAGAGAAAAGCAAGAGGGAAAAAAGGTTTGAGCATCATACCATAGTCTGAATAGAGATAGGATTTTTTGTCGAGTTCGCGACGCTCCAAGGATTCTTGTGTTGTCTTCAGAGGCTCCTGATAGAGCCTGAAGATGTCTTCCGATGAGCATTCGCTGATGTGAAGGTGGCTTGAGGATGGAGCTGACTCGGCCTTCACAACTCTCTGTGAGGGCTTGGAGAGTTCTACCTATGTCCCTCGCTAGTGTCGGCATGGTTCATTTGAAGGGAAACATCTATGGTGGGAGATAGACATCCCATTTTAGGTGATATAAAGCAGATTTTAGTGGAGCAATGTTAAGGTAAAGATGAGAAATTCAGGGGCCTTTACAGCCAAAGGAAGGGTGGTGGAGCTACTGGGCTCCATAAATAGGTGTTTTGAGACCCAGGGTTTGGTGGAGTGTGTTTATGATGTGTTCTTAGATCGTGACAGATTTGGGAGTTTTTGAAATTGACAGAGAGAGGGGGTCTATTATGGGTTGTTGAACATGGGATATTGTTTTTGATCTAAAGAAACCAATTAGACTAAGCGAGGACAAGAGGGGAGGGATATTTTATGTTTTGAAATCTCATACAACAATGGGCCTTCTCCCTCCTCAAGTAAGGAGTGGGGAAGATGTCTATGCCACTAGGGTCCTTCCCAGATTTGGGTCCGAGTCTGGGTATGGGTGGTAGTGCCCAAATAGGCTAGAAACTTAGGTATATAGGGTCATTTTGTAGGTATTTCTTCATAAAAACATACTTATTAATTTGATTGTCCAAAAATTCTATAATTTTTATTCAAGGTCTATTAGAGTCTTTTGAATATATATAAAAATTTTCAAGAAAAAACTATAATGTTAAACCCAAGTTATAAAATCTAATGAGTAACACCATAAATTGAGCCAAATTTGAATGTCACAACATCTATATCATTCAATTTGGGCTTCAAAATTGCAAAGTATGTTTCAAAGTTGTATAGGGATCATGAGAGTGATGAAGTGGGATTAGTTTGGGCAACATTAGTTACTACAAGGTCACAATTGAGATTTGGATCATAAATGTGGAACCTTCCACTTCATCACATTTACATTCATATTTATATGGAATTTGTCATATGACCCCCTTATTTGAAGAAAGTTCTTAATTTAACTACATTTTTGAAAATATTCCAATGGTTAGAAATCATCCTTTATAGCCAATGAATATAAGCATCATGTTTTCTAAAATGGATGATAGTTGTTAGAGGAACCAAAAGGGATCAAATACAACATTCCTCCTACTGATAAGCAAATCATATATATGGAATTTTCATGCATCCCCTTATCAAACCATTATTTGGGTGTAATGAAGCAGAAGAACTAATAATGTATTCAATCTTATGAATAAGTGTTGCATGAGATCCAGGCCCTATTCTATACTTCTTCTTCCGTCTTCTTATCTTCCATCCACCAAAAAGTGAAAAAGGGAAATTAAATACCTAAGTGTGCCAACATATAATCTTGGGGTGGTACACCCTCCATCTCTCTCTATAACTTCTTCAATACCCATCTTTATGTAATAAGGGCGTATCATAAGAAAAAAATGATGACAATGTACACAAAAAGAAAACAATGCAATGTATGTATATGCATAAACAAAATGCAATCTCAAGTCAAATAGAGGAGAGATATGAATTCTTCCTTCAATAGCTCCATTCATTCCATTTTCCACCTAGGGGGTCATTAAATGCCCCTTGATATCCATTGGATGTACCGCAGAGTTGGATTGTGTGAATACATGTGATTTTTTTAAGACTGTCAATTTTTTATGAAATCCTTATACATGTATGGTATTGGGGATGGGTGACGAGGTGGTGTTGGTGAAGCAAAGTCAGAAATGGAGATATGGTAATTCATGTATGTGATCTCTGGGGGATGGGTTTCTTGGCCTTATTGGTGGTAGCGATTCAAATATAATGTGAGTATGAGGCACGCAAATAGGTTGAAATTATTAATTTGGAAATTGTTTTGAATTTTGTGTTACTCGAGGATGAGCAACATTCAAGCTTAGGGTTGTGATGGATGTATATTCACAATGTTTCTTAGTCGCATTTTAGATTTAGTTTACATATTTTATTTGCATTTGGCATGAGATTTCTCTTGTTTTATCTTTATAGTTATTTATGCAATTTATTTGATATTTGAATTTTTTGTTTAATTTGTAGGTTGATGTAAGGAGAAGATGAGAAGTTATAACCTCCCTATTATAGTTCCAATGAAGAAGTTGTATCACTGATGTAAAGAAAAGATGAGAAGTCATAAAACACTACGTATTCACAATGCATATGTCAAAAAAATTAAATCATCACTCCCCAACTCCATCAAATGGACAAATAATCATTTATGAGTACTCAATTAGTAAAATGGCTCAATATTCCACATATGGTATCAAAATTGATTTTGAAAATCCCTTGGATGTAAAATTTAATTATCTACCAAATGTGTATATTTAGTGATCACTTTCAACTCATGAGCCTATCCTTAATTTGCCCATTTTTCAAATTTGCAATCTACAGAAAATTTCTCACGATCATTGTATTATGTTAGATCAACTTGAAAGCTTAGGGCACGCTGTTAAAGTACCAAAGGAACATCAAAAACTAATCTTATTTCATACTACATTGATTCACATCCTAACCATCACTAAGAAAGGTCATAGATAAAATCCATCGACTTGACGTGGAGACGTGCTCCGCTAAAGAATGTAGAGATTGAAGTTGTTGTTCATATGGTGATTTTACAAACCATGAAGATTCTTTTCTACATCACTATCTTCTATATGATCTTCTTCTATCTTTTATATTTTATGTTGATCATGTGTAAAGACTAGTTCATTTTACCAAGGCACAAGTATTAGCCCATGCGTCATATATATGTAGTGTTGCATTGTGAAACATTACTTGTTTGAACTATTATATTTTTTATTAACTATTTGATGCATTCTTTTTGTATTGTCTATCCATCCTATATATCTATTGCAATATTATACACGAATACATTAAAACTTAAAATTTGAATACTAGTTAATCATAGTTAAAACATAGATAAGACCACAGAATGGTGTTTCCTAGAGTGATGTATTTGAGATATGTAGGTAATGAGACATCAAGCCTGTGATGAAATTTGTCCTTCTAAGATTCTATAATGCAAAATGATATTGAATTTCCTTGGCTTCAATCTAATAATCTTGTGAGTAAGTGATGCAATGCGAGAGAGATGATACATGGGTAGTGGTGGTGAAATACTTTGCTTCAGTGATTTTACCATTGTAAAAATCGGTTCTTTCATCATTTGATTTCATTTCTTGTTTTGTTAATATAATCAATCAAACAAATAATCAATCATCTATCATTTTAGGTAATTTGGTTGATTATATTAAATACCCAATTTGTTCTTAAAAATCTATCCTTTGTGTTAAATCCTTAAATGTACTACAATAAGACCCTTCAATTTGGGGGTGGTATTTTTCATGCCATTATTTTGGTGAAAACTAGGATTTCATATACTAGTGTAATCACAAGGTACAAAAATACCACATCAACACCCATATAGTAGAAGTGAATACAAGATCGGATTAGAAATTCTCCTATAAACCCTATAATGCCCTATAGCGTATCATCTATTTTTTAAGGATTAATACAAGACCCCAATTATATGAATTTTAGATAGTCTTCTCAATTTATATCACTCTAATGACTATTAATACTATGATCTCTGTATTATTGGTAGCCTATGTATGGGGAAAAGTAAAATTTTAATAAATCCGTACAAGTTGGCTCAAATTATAATGGTGCCATGATCTAATCCTGACTTGAAACTTGATTATAGAAAATGTAAGTACCCTTGATTATGCACACATGTACACTCCTCTAGTCATGCAAGTCCTTTTAGACAAATCTAGAATGTGTGATTCCTATTTGGAATATCTAGGTACTTATATTTCCCAACCTCAAATGGGACATAAGGTTACAAACTACATAAAGACATTTGGTTTATAAAAGGGAAGTGAAGAATCAACATAGAAAAGTGATTGAACCACTAGAAGATTTATATGAATTACCAATTCCTAACTATTATAGGGGAAACACCTTTAAATATAGGATTATAGTTGCCATATAGTAGCTTCACCTCCTTCTTTGGTCTATTGAATATGGATAGGGAATCTTGGCTTCATCCTTCATAATTTCAATTGTTCCTTTCTATCCACGTGAGATGGACACATCTAGTAAGAGCCTATAATTTAACAATGATTTGCTCTAGGATCTGTTACCAATGATACTGAGACGGTCATGAAGGGAATATGTACTTCTAGTGTTTACTTTTAGTTGAGCTTGACCCCATTGATATCTCCAAAATTTTACATGTATCAAATAGATGCTTGATAGATTTATCATCTTGCTGACATAGAAAATAGTAAGAGTTTACCACCAAGATCCATCTACTAATTCTTTCCAGTGTAGAAAGGAAGTTCTTAAGGGATCTATATGTAGTGAGGCTCCAATGTGGTTGATGCATATTTACCATAGATTTCAATAGGCCTTATTCTCTATAAGAGTCTGCCAACAACTATTCCATATGGAATTATCATCAGTATTACTGAATTTTGACCAGAATCCACCATTCTATGCCATCTAGTAGAGAAGTCCCCTATAACCATAGTCACAATGTACTCCGACTTTTTGAAAAAGTCACGTTTAAAACACGATTTTTCCCTAGACGTATCAAACAGACGAATAATTCCCAATTTGAGCATAGTCACAATATATTACGTTTTATTCCTGTATTATTCACAAATTTGACGTTTTCTACTTTTTTATGTACTTTCTCATTTTATACTATTTAAGACTAACTTGATTTGAGTGTGTTTGTGTGTGTGTTTGTATATGTAAATACACACACACACATATATATATATATGTATGTATGTATGTATGTATGTGTTATATATGTTGCAATAGATGTATAGATATGTACTTATATATCATGCACTATATGTATTGTGTTATATATATGTGCAATACACACACATTATATATATATATATATATATATATATATATATATATATATATATATATGAATCCTTCGATCTTTCGCCGAATTTTTCCCGAATCGTTGACCGTATTTTTACCGTACGTCGACCGCTTTTTTTTTTATTTGAGAGAGAACCACCCCCGCACGAGCTCCACTTAGTGACCCCCGCAGGCGGTGTAAACTCTCGGGGACCCCTGCCGCCCATACCGGGGCCCCAATTCAGTCGCATTGTTGACCGCTTTTTACACGAATTTTCCGCATAATTCCCGAATCCCAAATTTTTCAACTCAACCGAACGTATCCCGAATACCGAATTTATGACTATGACTATAACTAGGGTTGAGGGATAGGTTACTACCATATTTTCTACTCATCCACGTTCCCCATGTGCCAAAATCATATAGGAGCTTCTTGATTCTCTTCAAAGTGTAGAAATTTGCTAGGTCTTCAAATTGTCTAAGGTTTAGGCCACCTTCATGGGAGGGATAAGATAACTTGGACCGACTAGCACGATGAACTAGACTACCCCAAATAAAGTTTGACATAAATATCTCCATTCTCGATAGAACCAATCTATGTATCTCACCTCACCTCATCGAATAATTTGTTATTCCCACAGTGAAATATTTAATCATGGTAGTTTGCCCTACCATAGAAATATTGGAGCCTGGCCATCTACTAATCATGTCTCTCAATGATCAAGACACTCATTCATATGTTTCCTTTTTAGATTGCCTCCAGCCATAGGGAATCCAATGTATTTAGTACGAGTTTCACCTATCTGAATACCCATGCATTCAATCTCAGCATCTGTATTCCTAAAGGAAGTTGATAAGAATAAATGAGTTTCTAAAGAGTTACTCTGCATCCCAGATTCTCTCCCAAAATCTTGGAGAATAACATTGAGAGATTTGAGGCTATGTAGTCTTCCTCCAACAAAAATGAGTACATCATCAACAAATAGGAGTTGACTGAGAGCTTTTGTTCTCCTTATAGGATATCGGCTTATTAACCTCTTGTCATATGCATCATCAATATTTCTACTGAGTCCCTTACATCATCCATCTTTCTACTGAGTCCCTCCATGGTAATGATAAAGAACAAAGGTGATAGTGGATCACCTTGATTTAATCATTAGAACTCTTGAAGAATCTGACCAAAGAGCCATTGATAAGAAGTTAGGAGGATTTACTTCCAAATTATTCACTAGATTGATCCATTTATCACAGAAGCCTAAGCTTTGTAAATAGTTCCATAAATAAGACCAATAGATAGAATCAAAGGCTTTGGTGATGTCCAGGTTGATACATGTTGTAGGTGGGATATTCTTCACATTAAAGTTGAGTTTGAGTTTGTCTCCTAGCATTTAAGTTGAGTGTGAATTCATATGCTAGCATATGGCACTCTTCAATACTTCAAACTTAGACAAACACTCCCTAGATGGAAGAGATCAACTTGGGAAAAATAGTGGAGAGTATGCGAGTGATGATCTTTATGATGATCTTGTAGATCATAGAACAACATGAAATGGGTCTGAAGTCCGTAGGAGAAGTGACAACATCTTTCTTGGGGATAAGAGCAAGGAAAACATGGTTGACTTGGAAAAAAATGTTTCCTTCCTCAAATACCCAATTAATAGCTTTAGCTAGACCATATTTGATCAGATTCCAATTCTCTCTATAGGGAAACCCATTGAATCCTTCAGGACTAGGCTCTTGTTGGGGACAATACTCCAAACAACATCCTTGAGATCATTATCATCAAGTAGCCTACACAAAAAATCATTGTCTTCTTCTTTAACTGTGTCAGTCCAATCATAATCGACAACTTGCACATCAACTTGTTCCTGGTTATAAAGACTATCAAATACCGAAAGATTTTTGTTAGCTATATCTTCTTCAATTTTCATATATTTTCCATGAGAGTCATATAACTTAGTAATAGATTTAATGGAGTCTCTCCTCTTGAAAATGGTGTGATATAATATAGTGTTCCTCTCACCATTTGCAACCCAATGTAATCTACTTCTTTTCCAGTATTATTTCTCTTCCATTTTTGCGAGCATCTCCAATTTGTTGTAGGTGATCGTTTCAGTATAAATGAACTCAACACCAAGTGGGAAACTTATGAAGATAGTTGTAACATCAGCCAGTTTGAGCCTTTATCTAGCTATAAGATTCTTGAGGTTAAAGTATTCTTCAAACAACTCTTGAGTTGCACCTTTACCTGCTTCTATTTTTTACAAAAACAAAATCAAGGATTGCCTAGAGGCTGAGTATTCTAGGCCTCCTTGACAATGTCAAGATAGTCTGCCCAGTCCATCCAAAAGCTGAAAAACATTAAAGGTTTCTTTTTGTGGATCAACCCCTTCATATCGAGATTAATGGCAGAATAATCAAATTAGACATATGAGAATATCTTTGTTTTTAAACCCTGAAATTTAGTCAACCATTTGTCATTGACCAATGCACAATCTAAATTGCAAGAAATTATCTTACAAGTACTTTTCTTATTATGCCAAGTGTATAAATCATTCGCAGTTGTGGGTAATTCAGTGAGACCAACCTTGTAAATGAAGGTTGATGCACTATTTATTTGTCGTTTTCATAGGCTACTTTGTATTGATTTTAGTACAATTTTTTTGTCAAATCTCATATCAATCATGCATAATTTACTTTTATTATCTTGTGAAACTCATTTGCATAGAATAAGCATAATTTTAATGTTTCTGAATAATTTAATCTATTTGTAGAGCTTATGTTCATATTTTATGCATTTCCAGTGAATGTATAAGAATATACACAACTCAATACTACCGAATTTGGAGTCGGTGGTATTGTCACATGCTCATGTTGCAACAAAAGAAATGGATAAGACTCGATAGTACTGAAATTCAAGTCAGTACTATCGATGATGTTACATCATGTTTGTCAAAGAAATTCAAAGCAACTCGGTACTATCGACATCCATGTCAGTAGTACCGAAAACTTGATAGGTGGTTGTGCAATTACAAGAGTTGGTCTACCGACCAACTGTCGATAGTATTGGCATGTCGAGATCAGGCAGATATGAAGGCTTTGTTTAATCCAACGACTGAGGTTCTAACTCACCCTAAGTCGTGCTTATGACTTAGGGGAAGTGCGGTCAAACGTAATCATCTCATTTTTTTCCATTGTGTAACAAACAGGAGTAAGAGGAGATAGAGAAGAAGGACACATTCTGAATGATTTGAGCACTTCTAGTGGATAGAGTTGTAGCCGGAAGATAGAAAATTTACACATGCTCGAGAAGGGGTCATTTGAACCGTCTACTTCATGGGTTCTTCATGATCTCTATGTTTTTTATTTCTCCTTTGATATTTGTATTATGGAAACCATGAGGGGATGATCCCCACATTCCTTAGGACTGGGAGTAGCCTGATTATGCATTCTATTTGACTCTTATGCATTAAATAATCAATTTCTCTTAAATTCTGGATTTATTTCTATGTGAATGAATGAACTATCCATGCTTGATCACCATAGGTAGTTCTTGGACTAATAATTACTTTAAAAAGGAAAATTATTGGTCAAAACTTTGTAGAAATACACGTTCTATAAAACCCTTCATGAAAGGAGGTTTAAAAATGTGAGGAGATTGCCCAGAGTATTCAATAAAGCACCGATCTAATAACACAATCAGTATGAGAGTGGGGTTGGTATTAGGTTAGGTAGTGAATTATACCATGAGAGTGGGTAATTCTGACAACTACTTTTGCTATTTGTAGGTACTAGTGCATGGTGCATACCTGAGCCCACGATTGCAGAGAGCCGTCCCCACCAGGATTAGGTCAAGCAGAGCTCCTACGCAGAGGACATGAGTACAAAGGATCAGTGGATATATTTAATCAAAATCCACCACATATACCTCCACCAGAAGAACCTGAGACACCATAGGAACCTAAGCCAGTAGAATTGGGTGACCAAGCAGGAGAATAGATGATCTGGGAAAGTATCAAGGCTTCTTATTCAATTTCTCAAAAAGGGCCAATCAAAAGACGAGCCATCAATGTCGACAGCTACAAGATTGACCTAGGTTTGGTGTCATTAGTTAAATCACATGCTTTTCATGGCCACAACTCAGAGGATCCAATGACTGATATCAGTAACTTTGTCAAAAGTTGTGATATGATCAAGATACATAAGGTGTCAATGACAATCATATACTTGAAGCTATTCCCGTCATCATTGATGGATAGTTCTAAGTCTTGGTTTCATAACATTGATGATGACTGTAATGAAATGTGGGAACAAATGATTGATGCTTTCTTAGAGTGGTACTTACCACCCCAGAAGACAAATGACCTGGTCAAAAAATTCCACAACTTCATACAATAAGTTGATGAGTCATATTCTGAGGCATGGGAGAGATTCCAAAACATGTTGTGGAAGGTCCCTCAACATGGCATCGATTTTTTAGGTCAAGTGAAGATTTTCTACTATGGTATGCATAAGGGAGAAAGGACTATGCTTGATAGAGCAGGAGAAGGCTTCTTCCTCAACAACAAGCCAATATGCTATCATGAAATCCTAAAGAACATGTCTAAGAATAAGACATGGGGAGATGAGAGAGATCACTGTTCAACCCTTAAAAGTGTCAGGGAGTCCAAGGTTATTTCAGCACTAAATGAGAAGTCGGATTTGATTGCTAAAAATGTGTGTGCGAAATATGGGAATTTTTTAGAAGGGGAACATGAGGATTGCAAGTTTGCATGCCAGTAACAATAGTACAAGAATAACTACTACTCTTAGAGAAAGGATCCTAAGTTCTTCTGGAAGGATCCCAATAATTTCCAGCAGGACCCATCTCATGAACAACAGAATAAGCCACAATAGGTTTGCCATCGATAACAGGACAGGGGTCCCAGTAAAATCGGCTGCATTGAAGAGATGCTCAAGAAGTTAGTAAGACAAAACGAGGTGCTAATCGGCTAGAATCAAAGAGAGCTATAGAACCAAGGAGTATAGATCCATAGTAGGGAAACACAAAATTCTCAAATGGCAGATGAAGTGGCTTCCTTGAAGAAGCCAGGAGAACAAGGGGTTCCAATGAACACTAATGTTCCTTCTGAAAATCAATAGGTCAAGGCACTTTTACTTCACAGTGGCATAAAATTGCTTAATGACACACCATCTAGTTCAGATGTAGGAGAGGCCATAGGTGCTAAAGACAAGGTAGTGACCGTGGATATAATGGAACCATATACTGTAACAGAGGAAAAGATAGTTGAGTAAGAGGCTGATGAGACAGAGGAAACAAGAAAAAAAGACATGTTCCACCTCATCAAAGTAAAGTGGTAAAGTCGGTACCCTTTCCAAATAGTCTGAAAGCAACAAAGGCTGATCAATAATTTCTCAAATTTTTAGACAGCTATAGAAAACTGCATGTTAATATCCTTTGATTGATGCAATTGAAAAGATCCGTTCCTATGGAAATTTTTTAAAGGATCTCATCAACAAGAAAAGAAGGATAGAAGAATTGAGGTGGTAGTTCTGAAAGACGAAGTCAGTGCATTCATTCTGGGTACATTGCCACCGAAAAGATAGGATTTGAGCTGTTTCAATATTTCTTGTTTTATTGGGAAGACAAAATTTGGAGAGGCATTGTGTGACTCTGGGGCTAGCATCAATCTCATACCCTTGACCACCTTCAAGAAGCTAGGTCTACATGAGTCTACAAAGTATAATATGACTATTCAGCTGGCAGACAATTATGTGGTGATGCCTTATGGTATTTGCGAGGATGTCCTTGTCAAGGTTGACATGTTTGTATTTCCAGCACACTTTGTTGTCATGGAGATGCAGGATGGGCAAGGCAATGAGCTATTACAGGGTAGGCCATTCCAAGCCACAACTGATATGATTCTGGCGATGGGCAGAGGAAGACTAACATTGGGCAATAGAGAAGAGAGATTCAAAATATTAATGCCTGAGCCTACATAGACTTCCAATGCTAAAGCTCAGTGCCATATGCTACAACAGGTCCAAGAAAATCTATCATTATTTCTGGGAAAGCCATTTCTTGAGATGGATCATGTGATGATGTAGGTTCATAAGGGCACATTGGCGGTGGACATCTTGGACAACACAAAGGAGTTATCTTTGAAAAAGGCGGTGCAACATCTCAATGATAAAGAAGAGGACTTTTACCCAACAACAATTAAGGAGGAAGCCTCAATCACTCTTGTCCAAGCATATCCATAGCTACCTTTAGAGGCATGTCTCATAAATCTGGTAGATGATTATACCAGACACTATTCCTTGGAGGAGTGTGTCTTGCTTCTAAAGACCTTGCCTTTCTACTATGCCACACATTTTGAGGATTTGGGACCACCCCCACCACCATTGGTCCTTTCTTTGCTGAGTCCCCCAGAGTCAGAGCTGAAGCCATTTCTGCCCCATTTAAACTACATTTTCTTGACGATAGAGGAGAAACTTCCATTCATAATCTTGACTTCACTAAGCATTCGAGAAGAGCAGCAGTTGATTGGGGTTCTACAGAACCACCATGCTGCATTTGGCTGGTCAGTAGCAGATATAAAGGGGATCTCCCCTAGTTTTTGTCAACACAAGATTAGACTGGAGGAAGGAGCCAAAGCCATAGTACAACCTCAATGTCAAATCAACCCCATCATGACTGAGGTAGTGGAAAAAGAGATAGTGAAACTTTTATCTATAGTTATTATATATGTCATCTCTTATTCGAACTAGGTTAGTCCAACCCAGGCGGTTCCTAAAAGGGGGGTATAATGGTCACTACTAATCCTAATGACGAGTTGATTTCTACTAGACTAGTGATTAGGTGGTGTGTTTTTATAGACTATAGACGCTTGAATTCCACCATGCTAAAAGATCATTTTCCACTCCCTTTTATCGACCAAATTTTAGAGCGGCTCGTTGGTCAATCTCATTTTTGTTTCCTTGACAGTTGTTTGGGATACAATCAAATTTCCATAGAGTCACAAGATCAACATAATTCGACCTTCACTTGTCCCTGTGGCACATTTGCGTATCACCGTATGTCGTTTGATCTTTGCAATGCACCGACCACTTTCCCGCAATGCATGCTTTCCATTTTTTCCGATATGGTGGAGCGATGTCTGGAAGTGTATATGGATTATTTTTCAGTGTATAGGGAGTCCTTTGATTATTGCCTTGACAATCTAGATAAAGTTTTACAAACATGCAAGGACACTCACCTTGTTTTGAATTGGGAAAAATTTCACATGATGGTGAATGAAGGAATTGTCTTGGGACACAAGGTGCCCAGTAGAGGCATGGAGGTAGACTCGATCAAAATAGAGGTGATTTCCAAACTACCTCCACCGGCATCAATGAAGGGAGTGAGGACCTTTTTAGGACACACCGTATTTTACTGCTACTTTATCAAAGATCTTTCAAAGATTGCTAAACTACTCTTGGAGTTGTTGGCAAAAGATGTTGACTTTAAATTCGATGTGTGATGTTTGAAATCTTTGAAGGTGGTAATGTTGGTCTCCGCACCCATTATCTAGGCTATATATTGGAGCCAACCTTTTGAGTTGATGTGTGACACATCAGATTACACAGTAGGGGTTGTTCTAGGCCAACGTCGAGATAAAGTTCATGTTGTCATCTATTATGCATCTAAAACTTTAAATGATATTCAACTGAATTATACAACAACTGAAAAGGAATTGTTGGCGGTTGTTTAAACATTCTGTAAATATTTGATTGGGGCCAAGGTTGTAGTATCGAAAAGTCATACAACCATCAAATACTTGTTGCAAAAAGAAAGATGTCAAGCCTAGGTTGATTAGGTGGATCTTATTTTTGTAGGAATTTGATTGAAATTAAGGATAAAGTCGACACTGCGAATGTGGTGGTGGATCATCTTTCCAGGGCTGAAGGGGTGGATGAAAAGGATATTGGTATACTCATTGCGGAAGAGTTCCCTGATGAGCCGCTCTTTGCTATGAAAAGCAAAGACCCATGGTTCGCAAACATTGTGAACTACTTATCATGTGGTGAGCTTCCAAGAGATTGGGGATACTAGGAGAAGAAAATAATTTTCCAATCCCTAAGGTATTATATATGGGACAACCCTATTTTTATTAGGCATCTAGGAAGTGTATGCCAAATTGTGAATTCTAGAATATTTTGGCACACTATCATTCTTTACCTACATGAGGTCATCATGCTAGTTCTAAGACTGCGGCCAAAGTATTAGAATGTGGTTTCTATTGGACAATGATTTTTAAAGATGCATACAATTATATTCGTCAGCATGATGTGTGTCAACGTGCATGTTATATCTCAAAAAGACACAAAATGTCTTCAAATGTTTTTTTGGAAATAGAGGTGTTTGACTCATGGGGCATAGACTTCATGGGCCCTTTTGTGTATTCAAATTACAATCTTTATATATTACTTGTTGTGGAATATGTATCTAAGTTGGTGGAAGCAATTCCAACCTGCACCAATGACGCCCAGGTGGTATGTAGATTTGTGAAGGAACACATCTTTTGTAGGTTTGGGGTGCCCATGTTTGATGATAAGTGACGGTGGTTCTCACTTCACCAATAGAAAATTTTGGGGTGTTGTTGAGCAAATATGGGTGAAACATAGGGTAGTTACTCCATATCACCCCCAAACCCAAGGACAAGTTGAAGTGTCTAATAGAGAAATTAAGAAAATTTTAGAAAAGACAGTTTCAACCAATAGGGCTAATTGGAGCATGTTGGTCAATGATGCTCTTTGGGCATATAGGATTGGCTATAAGACTCTTATAGGTACTACTCCTTTTAGGTTGGTTTATGGGAGGGCTTGTCATCTACCTGTAGAGATAGAGCATAAGGCTAAGTGGGCTCTGAGGAAATTAAACTATAATTTGGATAATGTAGGAAAAAAGAGATTGTTAGAATTGAATGAATTGGATGGGCTTAGGTTTGATGCTTAAGAAAGCTCAAGAATTTATAAGGAGAGGACTAAGAAATTTCATGATCGCCATAATTTGCATAGGACATTTACTCCATGACAAAAGATCATTCTGTTTAATTCTAGATTGAAGCTACATCCTGGTAAATTGAGGTCTAGGTGGAGTGGACCCTTTGAGGTGATTAAAGCTTTCCCCCATGGAGCTGTGGAGATTAGCAATGGGACTGGGCCATTTCTTTTCAATGTCTAGTGTCTTAAGAATTACTTTGGGGGAGATGTGATTAGGAAGGAAGATCAGTTGAAGCTCATGGAGGCAACCCAACCATCTTTCTTGTTCTTTACATTCCAATTGGTAGTTTTACTGTTGTAATTTTTTTTTGACTTAGTTTGATATAAAAAAGGTACCTTGATCAATTTGGTGTAGTTTGTAGGATGAATATCAGTCAACAAACCTGACATCTTGTTGGTACTACCGACAAGGTTACAGGGATAAAAGATGGATTTGGCTGCAAAAGTCGGTATTACCGACAGTCAGCTAAGTAGTACCGATGACATCACAGGGAATTTGTGCAAATTGAGCAAATCAACTTGGTACTACCGACTGCAATGTTAGTAGCACCAAATTTCTATAGAGAAGAGGGTCAAGTAATTGAAAAGGACTCGATACTACCAACAAATCATCAGTAGTACCGAAAAAAGAATGCACCCCAGGTTCGAGACATTGAGTTCTCGCTCAAAATCACTGACATGATTTGAACTAGTCAGTACCACCAACATTAGACATCAACAATCCACAAGGAGTGCCAACAAGTGATCAAGATCAGCTGTATCTAACACTCGGTGATACCGATCCATAGGTAGGTCAATACGACCGACAACGGGTCAATACTACCAACAAAGGACGATCCACATCATCAATCTAGCCAATAAAAAATGTCGGTACCACCGATCATGCAGATTTGTGACCAAAACCCAGTACTATAGACAGATTTTTGGCAGTACCGACATTGTGGCAGAGAGGTAGGAGCAACTATAAAAGGAGGGGTTGTGAATCATTTCTCTTCACACCTTCTCTACTCCTCTTCAAATCAAGTGTGTGAAAGAATCTCTGGGTGTTCAGAATCTACCACGAGCTCTTATTTCCTTAACCTCTATCTTATTTTGAAGATGTCACCAAGGCACGAGGCTTCCTCATCAGTGGGGGTTTCTAAACCTGGTTCCCAAATTAGGTCGAATAGCCCACCACTACTACAGAAATAGCATTCAGTGACACCCTTCTGGGCGTCGGTTATTAAGGAAAACCGACACCTTCTATGTTAGGCGTCGGTTGTTTATGAAAACCGACGTCTATATTCGAAGACCAGCCAGACACGGGTACCGCTTTGTCTTCAGCGTCGGTTGTGTATAACAAACCGACGCTTAAAGTCGCCCGCGAAATCCATTTTTTGATCAAAAAAAATAGTGTCCTTTTCAGCGTCGGTTATTTAGGTCAAAACCGACGCCTATGTCTGATGAAAAATTTGCGCGAAAAGTGTCACCTTCAGCGTCGGTTATTAAAGGATAACCGACGCTGAAGGTGGTTCCCGCCAAACAATTTCATGAAAATATCGTCCACTTGGACGTCGGTTATTTCAAACAACCGACGCTAAAGATGTTTAGGCGTCGGTTGTTGTAAAAAACCGACGCTATGTGGGACTTTATAACCCGCGATGCCCGACTCTTCCCCTTTCTTCTGTTTCATTGCGAGCCCTTTTTTCTGCTTCTCCGTCGATTTCCCACGCTGTCGCCGTCGATTTCTCTGCTCCTTGTTCTCCAAGACAGCGCCGTCGTGCCGCCACTGCTACTCCGGTGCCCCCTTCTCCGCCGCCACTGCTGCTGCACCTGCCTGACGACGCCTGACGCCTGGAGCTCTCCACCGACGCCTGCCTGACACCTGGAGCTCGCCGCCGCGGCCTGCTACTCCAGCCACCTGTTGCCCGCCCTGCTGCTCCATCCGCTGCGCCGCCGCCACGCCGTCAAGTTCAACCTGCAGCTTCCACCTGGCTCCCGCTGCCTCCTTATCGGCGCCAACAGAACTGGTATGCGCCAGTGTCTTTTCCTTTCCTCTACCTATTTCTCATTTACTGCGCGGATTATTTTGTGAGGTGAAGCATTTTATACAATGTAAGCTTCCGATCCTTCATGGAGCTGGTCACTTACTTATGAGGTTTACTTTGCTATAGATAATAATTTCTGGAGTCAGTCCACAGACAAATTGATAACTGTTCTTAGACAATTATAAAAAAAGAACTATGTCATCTTTATCTCTGACTATGTGCTCATTTGTGCTAGAAATTTTGATGTGCTGTAAATTGTATCTTTACAATAACTGATTTGCTTGCCGATTTTAATTATTAGAGATACTGATTAATAGTAAGTATTGATGAATACTTACTTAATTACTAATGTGTTGATTAGATATGTATAGAAGTTCCTTATAAATATATTTTTTATATACACATACATGTAATTTTGTATAAAATACATGATGTAGTGTGATCTTAAATCCTAGAGTGTACCCCTTTTGTTCTATGATGGTACCTATGACCCTAAATCCTAGAGTGTTTGTTGGCCTAGAAACCCGTCCAAGATTGACTCATTAGGAGTACATCTTGGATAGTCCCCGGTTTGGGACTGTTCTTGAACACCTAATCTCACTTAGGATGTAAGTGTATAATGTGTATTGAGTTTTCGAGAAAATTTTGGCAGCATTTCCCCGTTTGTTCTCTAAGTACATATGTACTTAGAGAACAACGGGGAAATGCTGCCGAAATTTTCTTGAAAACCCAATACACATTATACACTTACTAGTGAGATTAGGTGTTCAAGGATGGGATAGGTGGTACACATTTATTATATATAAGAATGACATCACATGTGTTTGTTGGCCTAGAATGTGAACAATCATTGTTTTTTATATTACTTGTACATTGGTATAAATTAGAATGAACAATCTCCAAATTATATACTGTTTGTATGGAGTCCGGCTTCATTGTAGATATCTATTATTGTGTTTGTTGGCCTAGAAACCCGTCCAAGATTGACTCATTAGGAGTAAATCTTGGATAGTCCCCAGTTTGGGACTGTTCTTGAACACCTAATCTCACTTAGGATGTAAGTGTATAATGTGTATTGAGTTTTCGAGAAAATTTTGGTAGCATTTCCCCGTTTGATCTCTAAGTACATATGTACTTAGAGAACAGCGGGGAAATGCTGCCGAAATTTTCTTGAAAACCCAATACACATTATACACTTACTAGTGAGATTAGGTGTTCAAGGATGGGATAGGTGGTACACATTTATTATATATAAGAATGACATCACATGTGTTTGTTGGCCTAGAATGTGAACAATCATTGTTTTTTATATTACTTGTACATTGGTATAAATTAGAATGAACAATCTCCAAATTATATACTGTTTGTATGGAGTCCGGCTTCATTGTAGATATCTATTATTGTGTTTGTTGGCCTAGAAACCCGTCCAAGATTGACTCATTAGGAGTAAATCTTGGATAGTCCCCAGTTTGGGACTGTTCTTGAACACCTAATCTCACTTAGGATGTAAGTGTATAATGTGTATTGAGTTTTCGAGAAAATTTTGGTAGCATTTCCCCGTTTGATCTCTAAGTACATATGTACTTAGAGAACAGCGGGGAAATGTTGCCGAAATTTTCTTGAAAACCCAATACACATTATACACTTACTAGTGAGATTAGGTGTTCAAGGATGGGATAGGTGGTACACATTTATTATATATAAGAATGACATCACAT
The DNA here is from genome assembly GCA_963693085.1 of Alisma plantago-aquatica. Taxonomy (NCBI): domain Eukaryota; kingdom Viridiplantae; phylum Streptophyta; class Magnoliopsida; order Alismatales; family Alismataceae; genus Alisma; species Alisma plantago-aquatica. Next base: position 615,864,863 of record OY856409.1, read on the forward strand.
GTGTTTGTTGGCATTTCCCCGTTTCTTCTCTAAGTATATATGTACTTAGAGAACAGCGGGGAAATGTTGCCTAATCTTTTCCTAATATATACTTGTTTCCTAATATATACTTGTTTTCTCTGATCATAGAATGGATAGATCATGGATGTCCATTCGTAATCGTTGCACCCCAGAGTTTATATCTGGTCTTGATCAGTGTATTAGATTTGCCGAGGAACATAGGAAAAAACCTACAGATAGGTTCTACTTTCCATGTAGGCATTGCGGTAACAACTTGAAAGTCAACACTGGTGAGGAAATCAAAAGTCATGTCATGTGCAACGGGATTGTACAAGGCTATACAGAATGGCACTGGCATGGAGAGATTTCAAAATCGAAACCAGTAGATGTCGATAGCAGTGCTTGGGTGGAAGAAGAAATTGCCTCTGATGACGTAAATGTGAACGAACCAGTTCCAGCAGACATCGTTGATGCGATGTTGGATAGTTGTAGGGTAGAGCACACCGATCCACCTCCTATCTTTACAAACATTGTGCATGATGCTGAGATACCGTTATACACAGGTTGTGCTAAGTTTACGAAGCTTAGCGCTGTCTTGAGATTGTATAAGTTGAAAGCTAACAATAGATGGAGCGACAAAAGCTTCACTTCATTGTTGACTTTGTTGAAAGAAATGCTTCCTGAAGGAAACGAGCTTCCAATCTCAACATACCAGGTAAAGAAAATGTTGTGCCCAATGGGAATGGAGGCCAAGAAGATACACGCATGCCCGAATGATTGTGTATTATTTCAAAAGGACTATGTAGATTTGAAAGATTGTCCAAAATGTGGTGCGTCACGGTATAAATTGACGACTTCGGGGGAGTCCAAAACTGGTTCTCCTGCCAAGGTGTTGTGGTATCTACCTATAATATCACGGTTTCAACGCTTGTTTGCAAATCCGAAAGATGCGAAGAATTTGAGGTGGCATGCAGATGTTAAGAAAAATAATGATGGGATCCTACGACATGCGTCTGATTCCCCACAGTGGAAGAAGATTGATCTATAGTACCCTAAATTTGGTGAAGAAGATAGGAATCTAAGACTTGGGCTTTGTACAGATGGGATGAATCCGTACGGGACATTGAGCAGCCAACATAGCACTTGGCCAGTCATGCTTGTTATATACAATCTTCCTCCCTGGATGTGTATGAAAAATAAGTACGTTATGTTGTCATTGTTGATATCGGGTCCTAAACAACCCGGAAATGATATCGATGTTTATCTTGAACCTTTGATTGATGACTTAAAGAAACTTTGGGCTGAAGGTGTGATGACCTATGATGCTTCAGCAAGAGAGACATTTCGTTTGCACGCTATGTTGTTTTGCACTATTAATGACTTTCCAGCATATGGGAATTTGTCTGGATATAGTGTCAGAGGAGCTAAAGTGTGTCCTATATGTGAAGAAAACACTGATTCAATAAGACTAAAACATGGCGGCAAGACTGTATATCTTGGTCATCGAAGGTTTCTTTCAAAATTCCATCCGTATCGTAGGAAGCGCAAAGCATTCAATGGATGGAATGATGAACGAAGTGCACCTAAACCTATACCAGGGGATGTTGTTTATGAAAGAGTAAAAGACATTGTCAATGAATTTGGTAAGAAATCACAATGTAGTATGGCCACACGGAGTGACAATTCTTCATTCAAGAAGAAGTCAATATTTTGGGATCTTCCTTATTGGAGTTCTTTGACAGTCAGGCATTGTATCGATGTAATGCACGTTGAGAAAAATGTATGTGATAGCATCATTGGTACTCTATTAAATATACCAGGTAAGACTAAAGATGGGATAAAATCCAGACTGGACCTACGTGAAATGGGAATAAGGTCAGAATTAACAGAATTACGTGAAATGGGTAATAAAAGAACATACTTACCTCCCGCTTGTTACACGTTGTCTAGAAAGGAGAAGAAAACTTTTTGTGAATGCTTGGTAAATGTTAAGGTGCCACATGGTTACTCATCCAACATCCGTAGATTGGTATCAATGAAAGATCTGAAGTTGATCGGTCTTAAATCTCATGATTGTCACACTCTAATGCAACAAATATTGCCCGTGGCAATTCGATCTATATTGCCGAAGCATGTAAGGTTTGCAATTACCAGACTTTGTTTCTTTTTCAACAGTCTATGCAGCAAAGTTATTGACCCTGATACTCTCGATAATTTGCAAAGAGAAGTGGTTGTTACCCTATGTCAGCTTGAGATGTATTTCCCTCCTTCGTTCTTTGATATCATGGTACATCTTGTTGTCCACTTGACTAGGGAAGTGAAAATGTTGGGACCAGTTTTCTTGCATTGGATGTATCCCTTTGAACGATACATGAGCGTTTTTAAAGGTGATGTTCGAAACCGTTATCGGCCTGAAGGGAGTATTATTGAAGGTTATGTGGCGAGAGAGGTTATGTATTTTTGCAATGACTTTCTCAGTGGTAATGACACTCCTGATAATGACAAGAATATTGAGGAGGGCAAAGGAATTTTGGGATCACGGGTGAAAGTAATCAGCCGTGAGCAGTTGGAACAAGCTCACTTGTATATTTTACACAATATGGATGAAGTGAGTGTTTATATCGAGGAACATACCAATTTCATAAAGAGACAACATCCTCGAGCAAGTTCAATGTGGCTTGCTAGAGAGCATAATAAGACTTTTACTAAGTGGTTTGAAGATAAAGTCTTACATCAACTATCTCAAACACCAAATGATATTACAGAAACTATCAAATGCCTCGCCTTTAAACCAAAACCGAATGTTATGTCTTATGAAGGGTTTGACATTAATGGATTCACATATTACACAAAGCGCCAAGATGATAAGAGTGTCGTCCAAAATAGTGGGGTCACTCTTCAAGCGTCGACTATGTACTTTGCAAGTGCAAAGGATAAGAGTCCACGTGAAGCTAAAATGTCATATTACGGTGTCATTGAGGACATTTGGGAGTTTGACTACATAGATTTCAAAATTCCGCTCTTTAAATGTAATTGGGTTGATAACACCAAAGGAGTTATAGTGGATGAATTGGGTTTCACTTTGGTGAACTTTGAAAAGATTGGCGAGAAGGGTGAACCATTCATATTGGCATCACAGGCGAAACAAATATTCTATATCGATGATCCTGCAAATGATAAATGGTCGGTTGTTCTTCATGGTAAAAGATAGTTCATTGAAGATCCTATAGATGAAGAAGAGTACTATGATAAGTATGATGACTCCAGTCCATTCTCAGTTGGGTTGCCAACTCCACAAAATATTGAAGCTAATGATGACTTATATGTGCGCGGAGATCACAATGAAGGATTGTTAATTGATAAAAGATCACAATTTTAGAGACATGTATGTTTATACAAATGCTAAATGTTTGCCTTTTTCTAGTTAATACAAATGCTAAATGTTTGCCTTTTTCTAGTTAATACAAATGCTAAATGTTTGCCTTTTTCTAGTTAATAGAAATGTTAAATGTTTGCCTTTTTAATGACATTTTCAGATGGCTGACCATGATGAGCATGATGTCCATGATGAGCATGAAGTCCATGATGAGCATGCTGTCCATGACGAGCATGGCGAGGATACTAATGTAAGTTCTAAAAACATATCCTATATTTCTATAAAATTCATTATCTTCTAGTTATGTCATATATCCTATATTTCTATATTGGGCTAAGTTAGTGTGTTTTATTTTTGTCAAATTTTAGGTTGATGCACCTCTACCCACTGAAGCACTGGAGCAACTTGATGCGCAACACCAGACACTTAACAAGAAAAGGGGCATCACTCTGTTGAAGAAGTTATTAGCGCTAAGTGGTAGTGGATCTAAATTGGTGGTGGAGTTTGATAATGGAGGAAATCCAATTGGAGTGAACCGCAATAATTTTGTGAACTATCTTGGGTGTACCACTCGGAGCCATTGTGGTGTTAAGTATGACAATTGGCATAAAGTTCCTCAAGGGAAAAAAGACTTGATATGGAAGGATTTATGCGTGAGTTATTATTATTTGCAATTCTATTTTGTAGATTACAAATTCTATTATTTGCAATTCTATTTTGGATACTAGTTAATAACATTTCTATTTTACAGAATCTGTTTGCATTGGATGAGAAGTTGCATCGTAAAAATGTGATGCAACGCGCTGGAAAGATGCTTAGGAATTATAGGACAAATCTGAACAGAGAATACATAAAAGAGGGTGATAAGAAGAAGAAGTCAGCCCTTGAACAATGGAACTTCTTGGACAAAGAAGATTGGGACAATTTTGTTGCTTCAAGAAAATCTGAAGAATTCAAGGTATTAGGCGTCACTCCTAATTTAATTAATATACATTGTATTCACCTATTCAAGATTAGCATTTAGTGCTACTAACCAAATCATTAATGTGCATACTAACTAGGCCCTCAGTGACGCACAAAAAGCAAGGCATGCACTGAATGTGCATGACCACACTATGGGTCCAAAAGGCTATGCAAGCGTTCGCCAAAGACTACAGGCGGAGTCTGCGGCTACTCAGGAGTCTGCTCCTACTCAGGAGTCTGCCACACCCATGCCTCGCCATGATATCTGGATAGCTGGCAGGCAAAACAAGAAGGGTGAAATAAAGAAGCCTGTAACTGCTGAGGCGGCTGCAAAAATGGTAAAATACAACTCTTAGAGAAATTGTTTGAATATTGATTATTTGTGGTGTTAACTTACCAATTTCTGTTTATGGTGATTAGCGGGAGCTGCACGAGCAGAGGAAACAAGGCACGTTCATCCCTCAGGGCACAAGGGATGAATCGACAGTTGCTCTGGGTAACCCAGAGCATCCTGGACGTGTTAGAGGTGCCGGCGCTGGTGTTGGCATCAAAGCATTCTTTGGGCCATCCCAGCGCAAACCCAGAGCGGGACTTTCTCAAGAAGAGGTAACCTATTCTTTTTTTAGAATGTTACTGCAAAAGGAAATTCATTAATAAGAAGCTAATGTTTCTTTTATCCATGTATAGGAGAATAAGAGAGTTGAGGATTTAGTTGCTAAGAAGATCAACGATGTAGTTGCTGAGAAGGTCAAGGAAGAATTGCTGCGGTGGCAGGCATCTCAGGCTTCCAATACGCCTATGGCGACCCACTCTTCTCCTGATGCACAGATTGCGAGTAATCCTGGAGACCCATCGCCTAGCACGTCTGCTGTAAGTATTGTTTATGACATTGTAGTTAGTCTTTTCAAGTTGTTATGTTTTCAAGATGATATGTATATATGTATAATATTCTTTACGTAAATTTGTAGGCATTGAAGCCATGCCGCTTAAGAATGCAAGACTACGTTGTTGCAGAGGCGCAGGCTTACCCGTCCCTTCCTGGGGCAATGTTTCACGGGACTCCAATGCCACAGGGCTACGTTCGTGTGAGCCCGATACGTGTGTTACCTAATTGGAGAGAAGCTACATTGCCATATCCCCACCCGGATATTGATAGACTTGCTGATGCAGAAGGCGGGGTGATATTGTGGCCCAAAGCAGATGTCGTCTACACGACTGAAATTGTAAGATAAATTTACATTGATTTAGACTGTTAATGTGTATATATGATGTCAACTGATCTGAAATTATATGTACAGGTTAAAAAGAAGACACCAGGAGCACCTAGGCCTCCACTTCCACTTCCCGCATTACCCGATTGGGTTCCAACTGACCTAACATACCCGTTAGGTCCTGCTTGTAGGGGAATGGCATGTTGGCTACGGGCACATAATGTACATTGCCCAATAATTATTTCTTTAGATGCAGATTATGCAGGTCAATCATACGATAGCTCTTTATTTATATAAGATATTATTGAGCTGTTTATGTATGATTGGCTGAATACATCAATGATAGAGACATGGATAAGGTGAGATCTTGTTTATACATCCATATACCTTGTGTAAGATCCGGTGATCTGGTTTCTTATATATTAATGCATACACCTATATGTTTTGCAGCTACCTAGTCGAAGATCATTGCAAACAATTTGCATTTGATCATGTGGGATTTTTGATTCCATCATTGATTAGTTTGGTAGCTAAAGACCCTGATAATGTTCAACAATACTGTATAGATGCTTTTACAATTTTTGGTCAGCAAAAGAAGACGATAATAATAGCTCCATTCAATGTCAAGTAAGTTTACTTTATTTATAATTTGGACTTAAGAAAATTCCATTTTTATTTTGCATTTTGAGTTATTAATTGTTAACTTCTTACTTCTAGCGGTAGACATTGGGAGTTACTAGTTATTGTCCCCGGGACATTCACTGTTTATTATCTAGATCCTGCGGGGAGTACATTGAACACTAAAATTGGACACGTAATGAGAATGCCATTATTCTGGTGAGAAATATTTCATTTTTTATATCCGTTAACATCTTTTATTACATTACTATTTACTTATGCAATTTATTGTGTTATATTAACATGTAGGGGTTTAGATGCATTCAAAAAGGCTGGAGGAACGGTCCCAAGGAAAAAGAACCAGCCAATAAATTGGCAGAACGTACAAGTAAGTTCCCGACTCGAATATATATATTATTGATGTGAATTGTGCTTAGTTGTATTATTTTGTATGTTTCAATGTATAGTGTGCTACACAAGACAATGGCTGGGCATGCACATACTATGTGATGCGATTTATGCAGATGATTATCAAATATGCCGCATTGGACATCGATACCATACATGAGGTATTATATATAGTCTCATTAGTTAGTATGCAATATATCAATCTTATATTATTTTTATATTATTACTTATATATATACATCATTCTCTTTGCAGGTGTTTAAAACTGACAACACTACAGGTAAACGTTTAAAAAATATACATGCTCCATATACGATGGAAGCATTAAATGAAGTAAGAGAAGAATGGGCAAAAGCCATACAAGCAGTGGCAACTGTAAGATATAATTGGGATGTTGATAGCGATAATGAATGATATTATGTAAATGAATATTTCTGAATGTTAATACATGTATTTGAATGTTTCTATGTGTGAATGTGAGAATTGAATTGATGTCTGAATGTATGTACTTGTGTAGAATTTTGCTTGTGACTTTTGCAGGTTTGCGGCTTGTTTGTAGGCTGATATCAATGGATGTCGTAAACCTGCAGTTCAGAAAACTGAACTGCAGGTTCTCATCCTGCTGACCAGCCACAGCAGGCCTGCAAACTGATATGAAAAAAAAAAATATAAATAGGCGTCGGTTATTTATCGAAAACCGTCAGCAAAGACATACAGCGTCGGTTACTTGATAAAACCGCCGCCTAATAGTACAAACAACCCAACCGTGCAGGATAGCACGGTCGTGGTGTAAATGGCGTCGGTTATTCATATAAAACCGACGCCTATAGTACTAACACAGCCGTGCAGGGAAGCACGGCCGTGCAGGGAAGCACGGCCGTGTCGTCTTGAAGTATAGGCGTCAGTGGTTTAGTATATAACCGACGCCAAAAGGGTTCGCTCCACAGAAAATGTGTCGGTTATCTACTAAAACACCGACGCTATATTCCATATAGGCGTCGGTTGTGTAGTAAATAACCGATGCACAAAGTGCCCTAGATGACGCCATTTTCTGTGGCGCGAACACTTTTGGCGGCGGTTATTTACTAAACAACCGACGACAATAGGACAAATAGGCGTCGGTTAAAAAACCGATGCCGAAGTGTTCAACCTTTAGCGGCGCCCACATAGGCGTCAGTCGGAAACCGACGCCAAATGGGGTTAAACGACCGACGCCAAAGGTCGTTTCTGTAGTAGTGCACCCCAACATTGACATCAAGAATATCTATGAGTCATGGCAAAAGCAAGATATTTGGGCAACATGGTATGATGATTGTGAGCTCATAGATTCCATTGGCTTCGCCAAAAGCATGCACATGATCTATGAGCATTAAGGGCTGGTAGGCGACCATTCCTTCTTTAGTAACTAGCTGACGTACTTGAATCTTGTTTGTAAATTCCTGGCATCACTGGAGGTCTGTATCATCTCCAAGCATGGGGATGAATGGAGGTGTGTCATCATCAACTTTTGTATCTACAATATAGACTCCACCATGATGCTGTAACAATTCAACACCATTTATGGATGTCCATCTAAAGGGAACCACTACTACCCCAACAATTTCAATTTTCTGGCAGCATGGGAGTTACTATCTGAGCTACCGGAGGCCCAACACATCAGTTGGCATACCAACTCTATCAATGACATTAAGAAACCCTTTTCTCACATTCTCCATCACCTCATCACAAACACCATCTTCACTAGATATAGTTAAGGGCAGGGGAAAACCCTGCTGGTTGACCTCTACTTTCGATACAAGCTACTAGAGCTAAGGAGCAAAAGTTTGAACTTAGGCGCCTTCTTTCTTCTTCACATGATGGGAGTCAAGCGCTAGGTGGGGAGGAAACCTCTAATTCATTTTTTAGGATTGATCACTCTGATTGCTCTTCATCTCAACCTTGACCTCTCCACCACCAAACCACTGAAGGCTACCCAGAAGCTTGATCTCAAGCATTTCAAGAAATTCGGCCTCATCAATACAAGCCTTACTACTGTATATTTATGTTGTACAATAGGCACACAATATAAGGATAGAGCATTATCAGATGTTGTTTTCACCCTATAGGGAATTCACCTCATGCGGTGGCATGTGGTGAGTTCATCAGACAAGGAGGAGGAAGAGACAACTGAAGCAGAAGACCAACCACATGAGCACAATGAAGAAGAAGAAGAGGTGGAGGTGGAGACAACCATCCCAGTCACAAGGAGGCTGGTTCTATACAAGAGTCCACGACATTATGCATAATACACTTCTTCTTCTCCCCCGCCATCACAAGAAGATGACCCATACTTCATGGTGGGAATGTATAACATGCTGTAGAAGATCCAGCAGGGACAACAGTAGCAGACAACTATGTTGGCAGGTACCATGACGTGTAGGGACGGTTGTACCAGAATCATTAGGCGATATTAAAAGATGAGCAACTTCTCTTGGCCAACCAAAAGAACATGTACACCCATCTACAACATATGGAAGGGACCAGTAGTCATTCTTGGATCATTATTGGAACTAGGGATATTTTGGTAGATATCCACAACCCCCTCCACTGCCACAACAGTCACCAAGTTTTCAGGGGACATTCTACCCCTTTGATCCCACTGTGCCACAGCCTCCATCACCACCCCTGTGATCTAGTACCATTGTTCCACCTGTTAAGTAGAATTTAGACTATGCAGACATATCAAGTTCAAGCTTAGGGGGGTAGATGGAACAATCTTATCTTTAGTTTTATTCTCTTTAGTTTTTAGTCTTATTTGTTTTTTTAGTTTCTCTTTTTAGAGTGGTCGGATCCACATCTGTCTAGTGTAAAAGTGGATTTTAATTTCATGGTTCATGCCAATGTCAATTGCTTTTGTTGTGTGCAATGAAATGAAAAAAAATTAAATAGGTGTTAGCTTAGTTGTAAAATTATTGAGTTGCACGACTTAGAGGAAGTGTATGGGAAAGTTATCTTAAGGACAGTTAACATGAATGGACATCTTAATTATTCAAGAAATGTGGATGAAGATGGGGTTTGAGCTTGAATTGATCAAACAGTTAACATGACCTTAAATTGAAATTTAATAAAGAAATCCTAAGGTTGCCATGTTCACAGGTCATTAGAGAGGGACATATCATATTTTCATGAAAGGTTTTACCTCTTAATTATGTGATTCCACCTATCTTCCACTCATTATTGAATCAAAACCTTAAAATGAAGAAGTACTCCAAATTATTTCCTCTTTTTTCATTGCATGGCATAATAGGTGACATGATAGTTAGTTTGATTTTATTGCATTTCGAAAAAAAACAATTTGGGATGCATATCATTTTAATTGCATATATAATTTCACCTAGATTACATGCATTCCATATCATTCATTTATTTCTCATGTGGATATCAGTCTCTATAGAATTTTTTGTGCAAGGATATACATCCATATCCAAAAAAAACCATACAAAAGGAAGAAAAAAATGAATGGTGTTAGTGAAGCCCACACATAATTTCCAGCATGTGAGAATCATGGGCCAATAAATGAAAAAAAAATTGTTAATGTTTCAAAGTTAGGAGGGAGAAAGGATGCCCTTAACTCTTCTTAAAGAGATAGAGACATTCACATGATACATTCTTTTGCTTTCTTACTTCATTTTCATTTAGTTGATGAGATTGTTTGATTCATGCATCATTTTATTCAGAAAAAGTAGGCATTAGGATTCATGCATTTTCTCATTTTCACTAATATAGGTTCATCATGTTTTAGTTTGCATAAATGATTTGCATGTACTTGTTATTCTTCAATAGCCACCCATTTCATGCCATCCATTGCTCTTATTGGTAGGCCACCAATATGATTTTTCTCATCATTAATTTTTATACAGATAACTGCTTCCAAGTAGATTGTAGTTAGCAAAGAGAAATGTAGAATAGGGAATCACATAATGCACCAAGAAAATGCATGATTGAGTATGATGTTAACAACTCTCTTGATAGTGTTCATTGATCTAAGGGTGGATGTCTTTTATAAATGTTTTATAGAGCAGTTAATTGTTAAGTGATTAATGAAATCCGGTTTGGGACAGCCAAGTGGGGATAGTTGAGAAATGATATTCATATTAGTCTATCCTTTTGCTAACTTGTATCAAACATATTTGAGATTGTGTTTCTCGAGGATGAGCAACATTTAAGCTTAGGGGAGTTTCATGCACTATTTATTTTCCATTTTCACATGCTACTTTGTATTGATTTTTGTGAAGTTTTGGTCAAATCTCATATTAATCGTGCATGATTTATTTTTGTTAGCATGTGATATTCATTTGCATCTAATAAGCATAATTTTAATATTTTTGAATGATTTAATCTATTTGTCGAGCTTATGTTCAGATTTTATGCATTTTAGGTGAATTGTACAAGAATCTATCTAGCTCGATACTACCAACTTTGGAGTCAGTGATACTGACACATGCTTAGGTTTCAATGAAAGAAATCGAGAAGACTTGGTAGTACCGACATTTAGGTCGATACTACTGACGATGTTACACCATTTTTTTCAAAGAATTTTGAAGCAACTCAGTGTATCAACAACCAATAGGTGGTCATGTAATTAGAGGAGTCAGTAGTATTGGCACCCTATCGGTAGTACCAACTTGTCAGGGTCCAGAAGATTTGAAGGCTTTGTTTAATCCAACATATGAGGTTCTAACTAGCCCTAAGTCATGCCTGTGACATAGGGGAAGTGCATCCAGACCTAAATATATCTTTTTTTTTAATTGTGTAACAACCGGGAGAAAGAGGAGGAGATAGAGAAGAAGAAGGACACATTCCAAATGATTCAGACACTTCTAGCGGACACAATTGCAACCGGAAGGTAGAAAATTAGCACGTGCACAAGAAGTGATCATTTGAACCATTTACTTTAGGGGTTCTTCATGCTCCCCATGTTTTTTCTTTCTCCTTTGATGTATTTGACTATGGAAACCGTGAGGGGCTAATCCCCACATTCCTTAGGACCTGGGAGTAGCCCGGTTATGCATTGTATTTGACTCTTATGTGTTAATTCATCAATTTCTCTTAATTGTGGATTTATTTCTATGTGAATGAATGAACTATCCATTCTTGATCACCATAAGTAGTGCTTGGACTATTAATTGCTTTTAAAAAGGAAAATTAATAGTTAGAACATCATAAAACCCTTTGAGAAAGGCCATTTAAAAATGTGAGGAGATTACCCAGAGTAATCAATAAATCACCTATCTAATTAAAAAATCGATGCAAGAGTGGGGTTGGTATTAGGCTAGGTAGTGAATTACACCATGAGAGTGGGTAATTCTTGCTATAAGATCTTAATATAAAGTTAGGAGAGATTTTCATTAATGTATTAGGACTCAAGTACAATGTTAACTACGGTGAAACCAATATCCTAAGGAATTCGCTAAGACTAAGAACAAGAGCCAATAGTTTAGAGTAAATTTCTATTTTAGATAATTAATCAAATCTTGCAAGTTTCTTCAGCCTACACTGATCGCACTACAGTTAGTACTCATTTTTGAAGTCATGTTTCCCTATGTTAGACATTCCAGCCTCATTGGCCTATATTAATACAATAGCATAACTTGTATTTTGAGCATATAGAAAATACCTATCAGTGGTATTGAAGGAACTCAGGATGAAAGAAGGGACCTAACGACCACCAGCCTTATCCTCACACTTCTTAATGTTGTTGAAATCACCAATAACAAGATAGGGCTTGGTGATTGAAGCTGCAAGACATTCTAATTTCTTCCATATTTTAGCTCTCTATTGATTTAGGTTCCTCCCATAGATAAATGTAAGGTTAATGAGAAAACTGACTTTTTTCAAGCACTTCACTACAATTTGTTGATCGTCCATGCCTGATATAGCATCCCAAGACCTGGATTCTAGGCCACATAGATACGACCTTGGCATCTTGGGTATGATTAGATATCCATTTCCAACCAATTGGAAACAAATTCTCTAAAGTATGAATCATATGAAACATGATTTTAGTTTCATCTTGAACAACAATAAAGATCGTGTCTTCTATTATTATCCTTCTTGCCTCCCTTTTCTTACATGGTCTCCCAAAACTACGTGCATTTGTCATAATGAAGGTCATTCATGACCTCTACTGGTTGATGGGGTCTTACGTGATCCATCCACCTTAGAAGTCTTGGGCATCGTATTGGTGTTAGGATCCTTGTAAGAGCTATTTCCATCTTTCTTGGAGCTAGTTTTTTATTTAGCATTGTCTTTGAATTTAGAAGTCCTATCTAGACTATACTCCTTGTTAGGATTTCCACCAGTGTATGAAACTATAGTTGAGTTCTTCTGTGACTTATTTGAATCCCCTCTTGGCATTGCACCAAAGACTACCCTAGAATCATGTATAGTATCATCCTTGGATTGTTCATCATCATTGAGATTCTCAAATCTATTGTTGACCAGGATACCTTCTTCTTATGTTGGTTTATCACTGGTTTTTTTCTTTCTGCCAACAAGCCTCTAGCTGGAGTATCAGGTTGCTTCTTTTGGGAAGGAACCTCCTCAATCGGTTTCCGGGGACAACAATGATCATCATGACCAAAAACGTTCCAGTTTAGGAACTGGTTAGGTATGTGATTATAATTAATGTTCACCATAGAAGGTTTTAGTTTTGGCATATTGACCCAAATATCACTTGGAGATCCTCCTCAGTATCAATCTCCATGAGTGCATAAGCTTCTGTAAGGATTATTGTTTATTTAATTTATAAATGATTCTTAGTAACTTGTCTGCACCTCTATCCATGATACCAACAACTCTAGATAACCAATTCCTATCAATGTTGGGTATACTGATCCAAATTGTGATTGTACAAAAGAATTCTTTTTTGTGGTCATCATCCATATTGTAATCTTGATTACAACCATTCTATTATGAAAAAAACACATATTGCCATTGATGAAGTTCTATTTTTCTTTAGTAAAGTTAGAGTGCAATAAGAAATATTTGACTGGCTTAGAGAAGAGATTGAAGCCACCTTTTGTCTTCCAAACCCTCCTAATCCTTGCCATGAGGTGGTAGTATCATGTTCATTTATCCATCACATAAAGTATGGTGATGTGTTCCCAATATTTGTCCATCATTTCAAATGTTGGATCATTGATGGTGACAATTTTTTTTCCATCCATCTTCTCAAGTGGTGCAAAATCATGTTGTTTGATGTTTTACGCTCCACCAAGAACCTAACACCATGCTTTCTTAGTGATAGTAGGCTCAAATTGGTTCTCACTAGTGGTCATCATCCTGCTAGGAAACTAAGAGAAGGGAGGAATCCCCCTCCATGGATCTGAGAGGGTCTCCTCCTAGGTTGCCACTCACGACAGTGCAGTGCAAACCCTAGAGTACAATATAGGTTGATCTATAATGAACCAATTTGCACATGTGTGATTCCTATGTTTGAGGTACATCATAAGGATCTTGTATATGATGTAATATGTGGAACACATTATTCATAACTCATGTTTAGATGTACATGTTGATTAAACTTGTATTGTCCCTATATGCTCTATTAGCCTCAGACATGACTAAGCAAACCTTTCTCTTATCCACACTTCTAAGTTTGAAGTGACTATGTCTCCAGTCATGAGAATCGTGATGGAAGTATTTATTACAAGAGGCAAAGCTTTGTTGATTATAATACTTCTTAGTAAGACTCAAACTTTTATAACTTGAGAAATGTATGATCTCAACTCAATCTAAAGATGCTTTGACAATTGAAAATTTTATATGGACTCCATCTATTCCTCATTGTACCCATTGCATTGATCCATGAGAGAATGAAATGAAATCATGATGTTGAATATATCATGAACACCAACCACATTTGCATTACTATGAGAATCAATATTTGACTCTGTGACCTTTTCAAATGCAACTCCAAAATCACTAGTTTTCTTATTTGCTCATCTAATACTACAATGATAAGAGTACATCCATTCTAATACAATGCTCTCAAACAAAGATGTGTAGATTATGAGGGTTGCCTGATTAATTACGACCCTGACCTATGTCACATCCCTATTATGAGTTCTTCTCTTAATTTTCATCTCTTGATTTATTGGATATTTGGAATGGTAATCCTTTATTAAGATTTTGATTGCTCTATCTTAAAGCTTCAATAGGAAATATCTTACCTTGTTGTTAAAATTGAAATCTCATATCTTGAATTGATGACAATATACAACATGATGATGTTGATTATAAGCTTATGGTTACATTTATTAAAGTATTTAGTCTAGATCATTCATCAACCATGAATTCTATGATGATGAAAAAAGATGTAGATATCATGAAACATTGGAAGATTTGTTTTCTATTTATGAATGATCACCCCATGGTCTAAATGGGAGGTTATACTCTACCTTCTATAATGTTGGGCCCATGATATTTGATGTCCAAATCTTGACACTTGAAGCTTTTATTCAAAATTTCTACTCGTGGTTTTTAATCTCAATGTCCATTAAATCATGTTATTCCTCTATGTAGATATTAAGATCACACTATAAACTTATATCTTTTATGATTTTTACATCTTTAAACTTGAAACCATGCACATTGATAGTGTATTGATTTAAATCTGTCCCCTCATAGCCCGTCGCTCTGGCGATTAGGGCTTTGAGTAGTGGACGCCCCTCCACCCTTCTAGGGTTTTCAACTCTTGTAGGTTCAAGTGCTTGGCGTTCTTCTGGTCTTGTCCCCAGGATGGTGGCATAATTGGAAGATAGGTATGCAGGTCTTCGCTTGATGGAGGAGGAGGAACCCATCGATATCCAACCAGTGGGCAACGGTGATGAGGATGATCACATGGAGTTGGCATTGGTTGGGAAGATGCTGAGAGAGCGAACATACAACTTCAGAGCTATGGAGAGAACTTTATTTCAGGCGTGGAGTCTGAGGGAGAGGGTGGACTTTAAGCATCTTGAACGGGATGTCTTTATAATCCAATTTACTCATTGGTGTGATCGATAGCGGGTCATGGAGGGGATGTCATGGCACTTTGATGGACGTCTGTTGTTGTTCAAAGAGGTCTGGAAGGAGGAGCAACTGGGGCAGGTTACCATCAATAAAAGTCCCTTCTGGATACGTTTGTATGGCCTCCCTCTAGGGTATAGGGGAGATGCAACGATCAGAGAAATCGTTGGAAGGGTGGGGGATGTGATCTGCGTCGACAGTGACAGTTCGGGATGGGATGCATCCACACGCAACAGGATACTCATTGACGTTACAAAACCCTTGAAACGGGCATTAAAGATCAGGGTGTAAGGGGGTTATGTTGTGGAGATAGAAGTGAAGTATGAACGCTTGTCCAATTTCTGCTTCATATGCGGAAAGTTAGGGCACATTGATAAAGATTGTCAATGTGACACGGATGAACATGATCACTCACAGCACTGGGGTAACTGGTTATGGGCGGCACCATGGAAACAACGATGTCTGGAGCAAGATGGCATTGGGACCAATGCGACGATGAGGCAAAATCTTACTTTCAGAAATGAATCACAAGGGGCCTCACTACAAAAGGGAAGCACAAGGCAGAGCGGATCAGAGGACGTGTGGGGTTGGCGTCAAAGCCATGAAGGCAGCAGGAGAAATGAGCGACAAAGTAGTAACGACGACGACGCAGAACTGCAACACGCCCACCAACGTAGCGTCAACGCGTCGAGGGGCACGGAGTGTGGGAACGCGAGAAGGGATGCTGAGCATTGGAAAGCATATGAAGAGGGGCAAGATCAGCAGGGAGAGAGGGGGAGTGGGAAGGAGTTTGGAGACGGGGGGACAATAATAGGAGATGGGATGATGCCACATAAAGGCCATCATGGGGGTGGACGGTTGGAGCGTCAAAGCCATGATGGCAGAGACGGGCGGCCGCAATGCCCATATGGATGCAAGATTGTGAAAATGCCGTGTGCCATGGAGGAGTTGGATGGGGAGTCAGTAGAGGAGGGGCAAGTACTATAGGGTGAGAGGGGGGCAGGATTACGTCAGGAGAAGGGGGGAAGCAACAACAAGGAGGGTGACGCTACGTCGACATTACGACAGTGATAGTCAGTATGAACAAAAAAGCTATGATAGTAGGGACGAGGTGCCACAAAGCTCAAAAGGGCACTACGTTGTGGAACATCCTGAGTACCGTTGAGGTTTTGGAGGTGGCAGCAGTAGAAAGGGGACAAATGTTTCAGGGAGAGAGGGGGCAGGCAGGCATCGGGGGAAGGTAGGGTAACAATGATGGGGGAGGAAGCGTTACGCCATGGGGTTGAAGAACCACCAGACCATAGGAGGCTACACTAGGCAAGAAACCGCGTTGGAGAGGCAACCCATGCTCTCCATGAGCATGACAAAAATTGAGGAACAAGCACCAGAAGTGGGAGAGGAGGAGGTGACATAAGACAATGGAGTGCAATAGCACAAGGAAGGAACTACTCTGATGGGCATGATCCAGGCACAATAGCAGCAACTAGAGGGATATAACGCCTCCAAACCAAGGGGTGAACACTGTGCAATTACATGATCTCAAAGAAGGAAGGCAGCAAGCATAAAGTCGAAACAAGGTGCCAATTCAACTTGATGTAAGAAAAAGCATCATCCTTGGGTGTACAAGATGAGTAGAGGTGCCCACATTGGCATCCCAGAGGACGAGGTGGTGTGGGAAAGAAAGGCTGGTAAAAGCACATGAACTTAGAGTGGTGTGATATGGAGCTTGATGATTTATCATGTACGGGTAATGGAGAGAAAAATGCAAAGCAAATCAATGCATGTGGTCCCAACTCAACCGGGGTCTACAACACCCAAGTAGCAGAGATTGGCAGTGTCCAATCCCGCGAAGGACAATGAAACTCTCCAGCTGGAACTGTCAGGGGATGGGCGACCCTGACACATTCACGACTCTCTGATCCTGGTGTTGGAGAGAGTGCCTGTCACAACCTTGAAATTCATAGATTTCAAGCTGAAATGAATTAGGGAACATATAACAATGAAGTGATTTGAGGGATCTTGGTGTTGGTATGTATGCCCTGAGAGCCAATCATGGGATGATTGGTGGGATACATTAAGATTGATTTGATAAACATCAAAGGCAAGCTTCCAATTCTTTCTGGTTCAGTCATATGATATAGTGATAGAACAGATTGAATGTCTAGAGAATGACAGTACTCAATGACGTATGATTTCAGGTTGAGGACCTGAACGATGAGATCATACGGATGCTAAAAGTTTGTACATTCTTGTTATGTCCCTAGTCGGATGTCATTATGGAAGGTAAATACACAGCAATGACACACAAGACTAGATTGTGGTGTTGGTTGATGATAGAATCTCATTAGTCATGATATAGAGATATCAAACCAAACACATAGGTACTTGTTAGAACAAGTGTACCAGACAGACCCACCGTGAGTTTGACACATGGAACCATGACATGGTAGTCACAGTCAGTGTTCACAGTGATGGTGGTGAGTGTGATTCTTAGACCTGAAATCACTGCACTCAACACATGTCGTTGGGCACACTTTGACATCATCAAACGCAGTCCTGAAACATGGGTTGTTATAAAGGTGATGATTGGGTGGCTTTGACACATGGGGATTTTGAGGGGTGAGTGATAGATATGGGATTTGTCCCTCCTAAGGGAGTTTGATATCCAAGGCCACTTGATGAGTAGGATTGAAATAGGTGTGCGCAAGCATGTGTGAATCAGTATGTGATATTGATGTCATACATATCTCGTTCAATCTACTCTGAGATCAAGAAAGTGAATGAAAATTGACATGATGACTGTTCCATGCCTCGAGTTCATTCGGGATATTAGCGACAAAGGAATTATACATTCACTATAACACCATTCATGGATTGTAGGATTGAAAGTTGTTCTCCAACTTTCTACTTTCACTTGGGTAGCACTGATGTGTGACTAGGCACCACTCTTTGCTTGTGAAGTCATAAGTGTTATGGACTTTCACTACCAATGTGAAATGGACCTGCAGGGTCACACACATAGGATTTAACCTAGAAGAGGAGTTTTGTCCACAAGCAATGTTTAGATTGATTACTAAAGGAGTATAGTAGTTTAATTAAACACTCAGTCAATTGATAGCTCAATATAATAATGTTCAAGGTGTTGGACACATTGATTGGAGTATTAGATTGATTGAAATCACAATTGACTGATTCTGGACAACCTATACTCCCAACCGATCGGTTCATGTGATGAACCGATCGACTGAGCTTGGTGAACCGGTTGGCTCAAGTGTTGAGTCGATCGGCTCAAGATCATGGTGAACCGATTGCTTCAAGTGTTGAAACGATCGATTCAACTAGTGCAACCGAGCAACTTGGGAAAATAGGATTGATGAGAATTCTCCTTTCGTTTCAATTGCCCAATTTGATTGGGAAATAGGATTGGTATTCGATACCAATTAGAAACAAAAGAAGGAAAGTCAATCGGGAACCGACCAGGACCACCAACTGACCGGTTCACTTGTGAACTGACCAGTTGAGGTTTCCCAACCGACCGGTTCAGGTCCCCAACCGACCGTTTCAGTTGTGAAATGATCAGTTCAGGTTGTGAGTTGGTTGCTTTTGTGGAAAATCTCGAACCCTTCTACTCCTGCTTTTAGTCCCGCATTGCCCGGGATAGGGAACCATGTCCCATGACCCTCCTATATATATAGGGGTATTGGGGGCTTCTCAAAGTACAACTCAGTGCAACTAGTTGCTCTGCAAAGTTGACGTTCTCTCTGGTTTTGGTAACCGAGAGAGAGCTCGAGAAAGTGCTACCCGCAAAGGGAGGCACAGCAAGGGAAAGACAACTGCAGTTGCAACTGGAGGCAGGAGAGTGTGTTGGTGACTAGTACGTCAACAGGAGGGTGCGACTCCTTCCAACTCCTTGTGGGACAAGGAGAATGGAGTTCTAGGTGGTCTGTGTGGACTACTTCAGAGGCGGGAGGTTTTTTCCGCTCAGGAGGACAACTGTCAACCCCGACAGTCCCGGTGAGAGGAGGAGTCATCAGTCCCGGTGCGACCAGGAGCTGTACAGACACCGTCCAAGACCGGAGTTGAAGACCGCGCAAGGTGCGAGGTATTGTCACCGAGCAAGCCTCGGGACAAGGTATGATTCCACAAACCATCCTTTCCTATTATATAGATGTTGACACGTTTCCTTGTTCCGGGTTTGGGGGAGAAATTTTTTGTTTCCGCTGCCTTCTCTGCCTCCCCTAAAACCCAACAGTGGTATCAGAGCCATGTCAACTGCTCTATATTTTAGGAATATCGAAATGATCAATTTTGTTTGTCGCATTTATTTATTGCATATGATGTGAATAAAATTGGCTTTATGCATGTCAAATCCTAAATCCACAAATCCCAATTACATATATGATATGTATTATTAATGCACTCGATACACGTCACCCTTAAACGAGTTTTGTGGTGGATGTATAGCATGGTTATGGCCAATAAACCCTATCTGTGTATGGTTGTATGTGGTTGCTTGCATCTCGATCTGTGCACCAATCTTCCCTCTCCTATTCCTGATGTAACTCGAAATAATTTGAGATTCTTTCCTACCTTTGCTCCCCCCGAATGTAACTCGGGGTTTCCCTTTTAAGCAATGTAAAATTAGGATAGATTTGATTTCTTGTTATGTCAAAGAACGAAGGACATCCAGATGACAGCTGAGACAATCGGTTCAAGACGTGAACCGATCGGTTGATGTTCCAGACGATCTGTTCAAGGAGTGAACCGATCGGTTGATGACTGGTTCGAGGAGTGAGACGAGTGGGTGGCGGCCATGACAAGATGCACGACGACCAGGAAAACTGATCAGTTGGAGGAGCCAACCGATCGGCTGGTGCCACACAGACGACCGGGCCAGATGAGCAAGTCAATGATATGATGAGTTGATCCACTCAGAAGGCAAAGCATAGACTTCATCTTGTACAGGTTGCATGTGATGTAGACCTAGATGACCGTGATTCCTCTTGGCTTGAGGAATCACATTAGGATGGCCATAATCATTGCTTTTATTGTTTTGCATATTTTCTATGGGATATAACATGTATATGATACATACTATGTATTGTGGTGATTGGATATGTATATGTATATAAAAACCAAATCCCTCATTAAATATTAAGTTTTAGATGCCTTCCAAATGCGACACATGTGAAAAGCTTGATCGACCAAGTGTGGGCACGCCCAAGCGTGGTGCACCATCTATCTCGTGGAAGCGTGAAGGATGAATGTGTGGGTCTGCCCAAGCAGGGTGCATATTCATCGTGTTGGCTTTGGGTCAGACTTAACAAGGTGACCTAGATAGGATCTAGCACCTTGAGGCATGGGGATGCTCATGGCAAGGAGTTGCATATGACATCTTATCAAGAGTTGCATATGATGCAATTGGCAAGTGTTGCCTACCTGAGAGATCTAAGTTGTGGATGACAGCCCAAGCTGGTCCATGACTTAGAGGATTTTAGGATCTTGCCCACTAGAAGGTTGTATGATGCAATCTTCCGAATTGATGGTGAGGGCTATCAATTTGAAGTAAAATAGTGGGAGCGATAATTAATTAAAGGCCTAATTTTATCGTCACTTTTCAAATCAATCAAATAAGTCAAAAATGAGTTTTTGGACTAAAATTGCATATTTCCTTGTGTAGTACAAATGACAACAAACAACAATCACTTCTCTTTGTGATCGGTCCTTGAAAAGGACAGACTAAATGGGACAAACTTCCACGACTGGTATAGGACATTGAGAATTGTTCTCACTCAAGAGTGAAAGCTCTATGTCCTGGATACTCCAATTCCAGAGGAACCGGATCCTAATGCACCAAAGACAGAAAGGGATGCTTACAAGAAGCATTCTGATGATTCCATTGATGCAAAGTGCTTGATGTTGTGCTCCATGAACCATGAGTTGCAGAGACAACATGAGAATATGGGTGTCATTGAGATGATTCAGCATCTCAGGAACCTGTATGAAGATTAGGCACGACAAGAGAGATACGATGTCTCAAGGGCACTATTCAAGTGCGTCATGATAGAAGGAGATCCATTTGGTCCTCACACACTCAAGATAATTGGGTATGTGGAGAACCTACAAAGACTGGGATTTCCACTGAGCCAAGAGTTGGCTACTGACCTGATACTGCAATCGTTGCCAGAATCTTACAGTCAGTTTGTGATGAACTACAACATGAACAACTTTGATAGGCCACTGTCAGAGTTGTTGGGCATGTTGAGGACAGACGAGACATAGATGAAGAAGGACAAGCCTAAGTATGTGATGGTGATCAGGAGAAAGAAAGGCAAGTCCAAGCGCAAGGGCAAGGGCAAAGCTATGAAAGGTTCAGATGTTAGCCAAGAGCCCAAGACGACTTCAGATCTCAAGGCCGAGGGAGGCGTGACCAAGAAAGGCAATTACCACCATTGTCAAAAGCCAGGACATTAGAAAAGGAATTGTCCTCTCTATCTGGAAGAACAAAAGAAGATGGAGGCAACAAACGTCTCTACTTAAAGGTGTCATGAAAGTAAACTTGTAACACTTTTTGAGGTATATGATACCAAAATGTAAAGTGTAAAGCACTCAATAAATGGGGCAAGTGTTTCCGCCATAGATAGGAATACTTTAGTTTATTTTCAGCCTAAAAAGGCATGTAATACAGTTATGAACTGCTATTTCATATTTTCCAATAGATAGAAACACTTTATTTTTGCATATTGTATGACAATGATGGCAATCAATAAAGTTGATGTTTCAATCTTTTAAAGATGTGATCTTTGTGGCAATGCCTTGCTTATCTTGTGGTATTTGATATGCATAAGATAAAATGATACCTAAAAGTTATAGATAACTCAAACAATCAAATTAGCATCAATCATGAGAAATTCATTTCTAGTGTCCATATGATGGATAAATCTAGACTCTTTTGGTTAGAGAACCAGTAAGAGACATGAATATCTTGGACATGATTAATCAATCTTCACTAATGGTAGTGGGAGAATGATTATCATATTAGGTAAAATACATGTGATGTATTTACATACCTATTGGAACAAATGCTAATACTTCAAATGGTGTTTAGAGAAATACCAATATGAATATCTTGAAGTGTTCAAGATTATCATAGATGAAGTGCAAATTTGGTAAAGTGTTAATTCTTGATGAGATCAATGAATGAAATACTTGGACCAAATGTTTGAGATCCTTATGAGTGATTATCATAGTGTATCATAGTGAACTCATGATTAAGGCATGGTGATGTCTAAATCAAGAAGGAATCATGCTCTAAGGAGTTAGAGAATGATTATCAAATAACTGAATTCTTCTTAATAAAATAATACCCCTCACTAATAAAAGAAATTAAGAATCACAAGGGTTGTGAGTTCTTATATCTTTAACAGATACACCTCAATTATCTATGTGATAAGTTGTTCATGTGATGAGTCAACTATCTAGATGAATATGAGGAACCGAATTCTGAATTATGGTTTATGACCATTGCATCCTGAATGATATCCATGTGAACCATAAAGTATGACCTTGATGGTAGCACTTATTGGATGAAATCCACAAGTGCAGATGAATCTTAAGTGTTAAGACACATGGATAACATTTTGAGAAGGATGATGCTTGTTGATTGCAACTTAATGACTAAGACATTTGGCATATGGATACTAAAACCACATTCCTATGAGGAATAAAACAAGGATGTGTATGTGATACAACCTATAAGGTTTATGAATCCACTAATGCAAATGAAGCCTGTAAGTTACAATGGACTAATCAATGTGATTGATTGAGTACAAGCAACTCAGAATTGGAACCTTACTTTGATATGTCAAAGATAAAGAAGGGATTTGTGATTTAGTGGGAGTGTGTTCACATTCCACATGTTGATGTGAAATGGAAATGTTCTAGAATGGAAATCCAAAAGTGGAAATTATCTTTAAGGAAGATAGAGATGTTTCCTATGTGATAGGAATAGAGATCTATAGAGATAGTTCTCGAAAACCTCTTGACCTGTAAGGAGAAAGCATACATAGGCAATCTGTACTGAAGGGTTCAGTATGCACAAATTCAGTGGGAGAAAACTTGTCCATGTTACATGGAGTTAGTATCCCAAGGCCAAGTGTTCAATTCTTATGAAGAATGGAAACACTAAGAATAGATGGAAATGTCGAGTATCTATGCGTTAGAGAACAACAGTAGATACTATATGGATCTGGAAGTTCATGAGATGAGCTTATAGATATTCTGCTCATTGATGACAAGTATGGAATCCTTGATCATGCAATGTCGCTAAAGGTTATCAAAGGAATACTAGATCGCATATTACGGCAACTCCATCTCATACGTATGACGTACAATGAAGAGATGAGAGACATGTAATTTATACTGACTTTGGCAAGGTGTTTCCATTACTCACTATGATCGCACTAGAGCATAGTAACACGTGGGACATGTTTGAAGATCACTATGAATATGATTCAAGGGTGATTGGCTCGCAGTGCAAGTGGGAGTCTGTTGGTATGTATGCCCTGAGAGCCAATCATGGGATGATTGGTGGGATACATTAAGATTGATTTGATAAACATCAAAGGCAAGCTTCCAATTCTTTCTGGTTCAATCATATGAGATAGTGATAGAACAGATTGAATGTCTAGAGAATGACAATACTCAATGACGTATGCTTTCAGGTTGAGGACCTGAACGATGAGATCATACGTATGCTAAGAGTTTGTACATTCTTGTTATGTCCCTAGTCGGATGTCATTGTAGAAGAGAGATAGACACCAATGACACACAAGACTAGATTGTGGTGTTGGTTGATGACAGAATCTCATTAGTCATGATATAGAGATATCAAACCAAACACATAGGTACTTGTTAGAACAAGTGTACCGGACAGACCCACCGTGAGTTTGACACATGGAACCATGACATGGTAGTCACAGTCAGTACTCACAGTGATGGTGGTGAGTGTGATTCTTAGACCTGAAATCACTGCACTCAACACATGTTGTTGGGCACACTTTGACATCATCAAACGCAGTCCTGAAACATGGGTTGTTATAAAGGTGATGATTGGGTGGCTTTGACACATGGGGCTTTTGAGGGGTGAGTGATAGATATGGGATTTTTCCCTCCTGAGGGAGTTTTATATCCAAGGCTACTTGATGAGTAGGATTGAAATAGGCGTGCGCACGCATGTGTGAATTATTATGTGATATTGATGTCATACATATCTCATTCAATCTACTCTGAGATCAAGAAAGTGAATGAACATTGATAGGATGACTGTTGCATGCCTCGAGTTCATTTGGTATATCACCGACAAAGGAATTATACATTCACTATAACACCATTCACGGATTGTAGGATTGAAAGTTGTTCTCCAACTTTCTACTCTCACTTGGGTAGCACTGATGTGTGACTAGGCACCGCTCTTTGCTTGTGAAGTCATAAGTGCTATGGACTTTCACTGCCAACGTGAAATGGACCTACAGGGTCACACACATAGGATTTAACCTGGAAGAGGAGTTTTGTCCACAAGCAATGTTTAGATTGATTACTAAAGGAGTTTAGTAGTTCAATTAAACACTCGGTCAATTGATATCTCAATATCATAATGTTCAAGGTGTTGGACACATTGATTGGAGTATCGGATTGATTGAAATTGCAATTGACTGATTCTGCACAACCTGTACTCCCAACCGATCAGTTCATGTGATGAACCGGTCGGCTGAGCTTGGTGGACCGATCGACTCAAGTGTTGAGCCGATCGGCTCAAGATCAGGGTGAACTGATTGCTTCAAGTGTTGAAACGATCAATTCAACTGGTGCAACCGAGAAACTTGGGAAAATAGGATTGGTGAGAATTTTCCTTTCGTTTCAATTGCCCAATTTGATTGGGAAATAGGATTGGTATTTGATACCAATTAGAAACAAAAGAAGGAAAGTCAATCGGGAACCGACCAGGACCACCAACCGACCAGTTCACTTGTGAACCAACCGGTTGAGGTGTCCCAACCAACCGGTTCACTTGTGAACCGACTGGTTCAGGTCCCCAACCGACCATTTCAGTTATGAAACGATCGGTTCAGGTTGTGAGTTGGTTGCTTTTGTGGAAAATCTCGAACCCTTCTACTCCTAATTTTAGTCCCGCATTGCCCGGGATAGAGAACCCTGTCCCATGACCCTCCTATATATAGGGGTATTAGGGGCTTCTCAAAGTACAACTCAGTGCAACTAGTTTCTCTGCAAAGTTGTCGTTCTCTCTGGTTTTGGTAACGGAGAGAGAGCCTGAGCAAGTGCTACCTGCAAAGGGAGGCGCAGCAAGGGAAAGACAACTGTAGTTGTAACTGGAGGTAGGAGAGTGTGTTGGCGACCAGTACATCAACAGGAGGGTGCGACTCCTTCCAACTCCTTGTGGGACAAGGAGTGTGGAGTTCCAGGTGGTCCGTGTGGACTACTTCATAGGCGGGAGGTTTCTTTCGCTCAGGAGGACAACTGTCAACCCCGACAGACCCGGTGAGAGGAGGAGTCGTCAGGCCCGGTGTGACCAGGAGCTGCACAGACACCGTCCAAGACCGGAGTTGAAGACTGTGCAAGGCATGAGGTATTGTCGCCGAGCAAGCCTCGAGATAAGGTATGATTCCACAAACCATCCTTTCCTATTATATAGACGTTGACGCGTTTCCTTGTTTCGGGTTTGGGGGAGAAAATTTTTGTTTCCGCTACCTTCTCTGCCTCCCCTAAAACCCAACACTTGGTTTTTGATTCCAAAGCCTAGAATCATAGTAAATGTTCAATTTAAGTGAATAATGTGCTTTGAGCATATATCATCATATGAGGCTAATATAAGATGCAATGGTTAATAAAGTCTCAAGTTTGGTAATTAGGATTGTGAGTAAGCTCACGGAGCCTTCGGAAAGCCCAAGATGTGGTTCATGGGCCTTAGGGTCACTTTTCAACCCAATTGGATAATCAAAGTTTACATATGGGTCCCTAAGACATGATTTTAGATATTGTGGATATTCGTGATCATAGTAGGTATCCAAAATAGTCACGGTTGATGGATAATAGGAATATAAGATATGAGAGGATTTGTAGGATAATCCTAGATAATATGTGGTTTGGATAATTAATTAAAAGATTATCCACCTTGTTCTTGGAAGCCAAATAAAGGAGCAATATGTAATTTTCCTTAAAGAAATGGAAAACATGGTTTAAAGGAAGATGAAGAGAGGGAGTTTACTTGGTGGTGTTTCGTGGATATCCATGATAATCAACAAGATAACTCTTTATAATAAGAATAAAAAGACCAGATACCAATAGGGCAAGAAGTTTTATTGTGAGACTTGTATTGGGGATACAATCATGACTTTAGAAAGAAGGAAGTGGGGTTGGTAGTTGAAGTATGGACTCCTTTAGATTCCCCTCTGGAAGGCATACATATATATGTGTAGAGACCATGGGGAATCCTCATCGCAACCACAAACTCCTCCCCTCTCTCATATCTCCATCCTTCAAGTTTGAAGTCCCTTTCTCCTCCTACCTCTTTTTTCTCCCGCCACGAGCAACTGGGGTTTGTATCAAGAATCAGTATCCGGGTTGCAAAGGGTCACACAAAAACCAGGAATTTCTTGCATCCTCTAGTATGTCGTGGAAGGGCAGATGACCAAATCACAGGACTTGGTCTCATCCCTGCAGCGATGGTCATCCTCCTTTATAGAGTTCTTCAAGGCTTATCACGGTAGATCACCTCCTTCACCACCCCACACTCTGTTCTTCTCCCCACAATGACCTTCTATCCTGCTCTACTGTGGAAAGAGGGTGAACGGAGGATACAAGGGCCAGTTGAACCAGATTGGTCGGAGCCAGAAAGGGCAGGCGATGGAAAGAGAGGGGCTAAGGCCAGCCACCAGCAGCCTCAACTACCCTGGGTTCGACACTGGTAGCCGATGCTGCAGTGCGATTGGTCATAGGGTGGTAGTGTCATGTGAGAACAACTGAGAAGAGGGAGGCACTGAGACCTACCCCAGACATTTGGAACCCAAGGATGCAGAGTTGATGGCCGGCAGGGGGTCTTCGTGGCATCAAAGCGTGGTGTGTGCTCTAGCACGAGGTGAACGGAGGAGTAGGAATAGCCAACGACATCCCCGATGTGTTACTAGCGTGAGAAGGGGAGAGGACAAGTAGATTCAGAAGATGAAATCTGTGACGAGATCGTGAAGGCAGTAGGGGTCCAATGAGTGCTGACGGGCGACACTCGGCAGCAACGTCGTGCATCACGAAAGTCCGATGTAGAAGGAGAATCAGAGAAAAATGACGCAAATGCCCTCAGCTTGTATACAAGGTATAGGGGTCATGAAGGTCTTTCCCCATGTTCAAGATGGCCCAGAAATTGAATAAAGGAAAAACAGATTCGCTGATGTGGCAGCATAGGATTGGCCCAATAAAGGTAATTTTTTGATAATTCTAGTAAATTATTGGTAAATTTGTTTGCAATAAGTTATATATAAAACTTGCTCAAAAAAATGAGAGGAATCCAAGTAAAATACTATCAGAACTTGATTATGCTTCTTGTTCTAAAATTATGGACAAAACATGTTCTAATGTGTTAAATGTAAAAGGAAAGCCTAGTTTGGTTTAATATGATGTTTAATTGGGTAGATTTTCTTGTGTTGTGATAATTCCTTATCTAGATAGGTATAATGAGTAAATCCTTGATAAT
The DNA here is from genome assembly GCA_963693085.1 of Alisma plantago-aquatica. Taxonomy (NCBI): domain Eukaryota; kingdom Viridiplantae; phylum Streptophyta; class Magnoliopsida; order Alismatales; family Alismataceae; genus Alisma; species Alisma plantago-aquatica. The sequence goes on from OY856409.1 coordinate 615,893,253, forward strand.
GATGTATAATCGATGTTTCTACATTAGTAAGCTTATATATGTTGATTTAGGGTTTGAAACCAATGTAGACATCGTGATATAATCCTAATTCTAGTAATGTGATCTAGGTATCATGAGTAGTCTTATATGTTTAAGATGATGATTAGGTTTCACCTAATATGCATAATGAAATTGGTAATCTTAGAAACCATAATATGATCAGATTAAGATTTATAACTCTAACTTATAGTTTAAACATGAGATAATCCTAAACCCTAATTTAGGAGCGCATGTAGATCTGAGTAATGTAATAAGAATACATGGTGACACATATGTAGTATTCTTGTTTTAGATTGAATGCTTGTTGCTTGGATGTTTGGATATATTCTTAAAGAACATATGATGTTCATCACAGTTCTACAATGGAATAAGGTACGTGGTTACGCTTATGAATACATGTATTGAATTTTGAGATTGCCAATGTTTCTCGATGAGATTGAACGACATATAAATTGCTTGCTTGTTTATATACTTCTTGTGAATTATAAAGTTCCTATGAGTATCATGTAAAGTAAATAATAGTATTCTAAACCCTGGGTTAGACTGATCTTAAGGGTAATACACATGAGCCCTAGAGGGACGGTGATTACACCTGAGGTAGTAGACCAGATAAGGGTTAGAAAATGAAAATAAGATTATATTCTTTTATGTAAGACAAAGATGTTTCTAATATATGTACTTGTGATTACTGCTTGAATTCACATACCAGTATAGAAATATACTGATCGCGTATTTGTTTGTCGGCATTTTAGGTATCAGGTATACTTGATTCATGGACATGAGGGTACAATTAAAGATGTTGAAGACATTGTACCTTAGTCATGAAGGTTTAGTCTTAATGGTTTATATTCACACTTGTAAAATTTAATTCTATTTAAAAGTTATGTAACTCCCTAGAGGAGCTTTTTATGCAAACATCTAAATATTTGATCATTAATGGAAATTGTTTACTGTTTTGTATTATTTCATGAATCTGATCCTGGAAGTTATGATTAACGATTTGTGACTTTAAAGTCTTTTAGATACTCAAAAGTGTGGGTAATTACATTTGGTATCAGAGCACAGATTCATCAACTAAAACTTAATAGTCTATAATTTCCAATCATCCTTAGAAATTAAAGAGAAAAAGTTAGTAAAACATAATGAATCTTTTAGGTTGCTCATGTCACATTTTCGTCTACTCCTCATCTCTTTGCTTAGAAAGGCTAGAAAACAAATTGTTAATTAGAGAAGTAAAATGGGAAAAGATGTAATCTTTTGTGTAGGTCCCTCTAGAGAGGGTAAACATTAGAAAGTTACATGTATGGGTAAGCCCTTTCTTAGAGGAAGGACTTGGATTAGGGTATGAAAACTCTAGAGAGTCTAGGGGCAAGGAAACTCTAAGAGGTAGAGTACATTCTCTAACCCTAACCCTAACCCTAACCCCAAAAACCTTAATCTTAAATAATGAACGTGGTGTGGTGGTATGGGACACTACCCATGTGAAACTTGAAATCAAGAATAAGAAGATAAAGGGATGGGTGTAGGTGACCCACTCTCCCATGCATGAGTGCATGAGGAGCATGACCCTTAGGTAAGAGGCCTTAAGAAATATATGAACCCAATAATTATATATGAAAATGAAAGTTTGAATATAACTTGCTCAAACCCCTAATGTTGTCTCTAGAAGTTTGGTGATGGTGGCCAAGCCCCTGGAGGGGAAGGTCGATGTAGCACAAAGTCGACCCAAGTTCATTGAATGGATAGAGACCATGAGGGGGGTATTCAAGAAATTGAGCAAAGATGGGTTTATATGTTATAAGGATAAAAGTTATACCTAATAAATAAAAAAGAGGTATTTATGAAACCTTTAGGGTTAGTGTACCAACCTAGGGTGGGTCAACCCAAAGAGTGGGAAGATGACCTATGAGGGAGGAAACACATAGATCTTGGGATCAGGTTGTGGCTAGAGAGCCTACCCCCCTCCTATGAGCCAAGAAGGCACCCTAGGCTAGGACTTTCCCTTAAAAGGTAAGTGAATAAATGTATTTAAGTATTGAGATAACCTTAATCCCCACCTAGAGGAGTGAAGAGTTAAAGATATTAAAAAAATAAAAACACTTAAATTCTTTGAACCCAAGGATGCCATCTCCGAGTGACACAAATGGTCAAGCCCTGGAGGGAAGACCAATGAGGCACCAAGCCCAGGAGGGAAGGTGGCCTAAGTGGATGACCAAGCCCAGGAGGGAAGGTCATGAAATATGTCAAGCCTAGGAGGGAAGACCAAGCATGCACCAAGCCTAGGAGGGAAGGTGGCCTAAGTCCACAATGTAGTTGTTTAGGATCAAGCCCCTAGAGGGGAAGATCATAGAGGTCAGGCCCAGGAGGGAAGACCGACATGGCACCAAGCCCTAGAGGGAAGGTGGCCCAAGCCCAATGATGGGATGACACCACATTATGTGTATTCGAAAGAGAGAGATGAAGGCAATCCGAGTTAAAGAATTAAATAAGATAATAATGTGCTTAAAAGATGTGACATCTCAAAAGAAACCCTTAGGTAGGGTAGAATGCTAATGCAATCCTAGGGTCAAGTAGAGTTTATTAGAGGTACATAGGACCGATGGGTTGAGAGTTGATATGCCATGAATGCACATGACCATGTGGTCAGGAGGTAACTGCTACGTTTATCCAAGGTACATGAATCAGGAGATTAGCTACCTCCATGAGGATCATGTAGCCTAATGGGTGAATGTGAAAGGCACTCTCTTGATGCATAAGGATGAGATCACTCCAAAAGTACCTATACCCCTAGAGACCTTGAGGATTTGTTTAAGGCTCATAATGTTACATGAGATGTAAATATAAAGATATAAGGAAGTCATGAAAACTTAACAAGAGTTATGCCCTAACTTAAGAGTAAGAAAAGGGACACTTGACTTCATGGAATATAAGAATGCTATAAAATTAAGAGAAATAAAGTTTAGAGTCGTATAGAGTATGATTTGACTTAATATGTGAAATTGAAAGGTAATGTGTGGATGTACCATCTTCACCCTTGGAATGGATTGAACTTTGTGTTTGGACTGCAACCAAATGCTTATTTCATTTCATTATAAGGGAGGGAGATTGGATAGACACACGTTATGCTTACAAATTGAGATACAGAGGATGAATATCCTACATTGAATATGTAATGAAAGGAACTAGGGTTAAAGGTGTCACCTCACCCTTGTGTAAAAATAATAAATAATAGGTTGGAAACCTAGGTGAAAAGAGAAATCACTAAGTAATAATGAAATCATCAAGTGATGATAAGAGGTGTATACTATAGGTGTGGATATACTTGAATTTTAATTCATGTGTCAATCTTAGAAATAAAAGGAAAATTGATATACTAAAGAAATGTTGTTAAAGAAATATAAGTGGGGTGGTAACCCTAAGTTTTGAAGAGGAGATGAGTATCATTCACCTAGGCTTAGTAGGCCTGAATTTTGAGGACAAAATTCCTTTTAAGGAGGGGTGAAAGTCACAACCTTGTAATTCATAGATTTCAAGCCTAAATGAATTAGGGAACATATAACAATGAAGTGATTTGAGGGATCTTGGTTTTTTATTCCAAAGCCTAGAATCATAGTAAATGTTCAATTTAAGTGAATAATGTGCTTTGAGAATATATCATCATATGAGGCTAATATAAGATGCAATGGTTACTAAAGTCTCAAGTTTGGTAATTAGGATTGTGACTAAGCTCATGGAGCCTTTGGAAGGCCCAAGATGTGGTTCATGGGCCTTACGGTCTCTTTTCAGCCCAATTGGATAATCAAAGTTTACATATGGGTTTCTGAGACATGATTTTGGATATTGTGGATATTCGTGATCATAATAGGTATCCAAAATAGTCACGGTTGATGGATAATAGGAATATAATATATGAGAGGATTTCTAGGATAATCCAAGATAATATGTGGATTGGATAATTAATTAAAATATTATCCACCTTGTTATTGGAAGCCAAATAAAGGAACAATATGCAATTTTCCTAAAAGAAATGGAAAACATGGTTTAAAGGAAGATGAAGAGAGGGAGTTTACTTGGTGGTGTTTCATGGATATCCATAATAATCAACAAGATAGCTCTTTATAATAAGAATAAAAGGATCAGATACCAATAGGGCAAGAAGTGTTATTGTGAGACTCGTATTGGGGATATGATCATGACTTTGGAAAGCAGGAAGCGGGGTTGGTAGTTGAAGTATGGACTCCTTTATATTTCCCCTGGAAGGGGGACATATATATATGTGTAGAGACCATGGGGAATCCTCATCGCAACCACAACCTCCTCCCCTCTCTCGTATCTCCATCCTTTAAGTTCAAAGTCCCTTCTCCTCCTACCTCTTTTGTCTTCCTCCACGAGCAACTGGGGTTTGCATCTGGAACCAGTATCAGGGTTGCAAAGGGTCACACGAAAACTAGGAATCAGGAACAGTCGTGCGTCGTCTTTCTCACATCCTCTAGTATGCCATGGAAGGGCAGATGATCGAATCACATGACCTGATCTCATCCCTGCAGCGATGGTCGTCCTCCTTCAGAGAGTTATTCAAGGCTGATCATGGCAGATCAACTCCTTCCCCACCCCACACTCCGTGCTTCTCCCCACAATGACCTTCTATCCTGCTCTTCTGCGGGAAGAGGGTGAACAGAGGATACAAGGGCCAGTTGACCCAGATTGGTCGAAGCCATAGAGGGCAGCCGATGGAAAGGGAGGGGCAAAGGCCAGCCACCAACAGCCTCGACTGCCCCGGGTTCGACGTTGGTAGCCGATGCTGCAGCGCGATTGGTTGTCGGGTGGCAGTGTCGTGTGAGAACAAATGAGAAGAGGGAGGCACTGAGACCCGCCCCAGTCATTTGGAACCCAAGGACGCAAAGTTGATGACCGGCAGGGGGTCTTCACAGCATCATAGCATGGCGCGTGCCCTTGCGCGAGGTGAACGGAGGAGGAGCAAGAACAGCCAACAGCATCCCCGGTGTGTTACTAGCATGAGCAAATGCCCTCAGCTTGTGTACAGGGTATAGGGGTCATGAAGGTCTTTCCCCATGTTCAAGCCGGCCCAGAAATTGAATAAAGGAAAAATGGATTCGCTGGTGTGGCAGCGTAGGATTGGTCCAATAAAGGTAATTTTATGATAATTCTAGTAAATTATTGGTAACTTTGTTGGCAATAAGTTATATATAAAAATTGCTCAGAAAAATGAGAGGAATCCATGTAAAATACTATCAAAACCTGATTATGCTTCCTGTTCTAAAATTATGGACAAAACATGTTCTAATTTGTTAAATGTAAAAGGAAAGCCTAGTTTGGTTTAATATGATGTTTAATTGGGTAGATTTGCTTGTGTTGTGATAATGCCTGATCTACACAGGTATAATGAGTAAATCCTTGATAATGATGTATAACCGATGTTTCTACATTAGTAAGCTTATATATGTTGATTTAGGGTTTGAAACCAATGTAGACATCGTGATATAATCCTAATGCTAGTAATGTGATCTAGGTATCATGAGTAATCTAATATGTTTAAGATGATGATTAGGGTTTCACCTAATATGCATAATGAAATTGGTAATCTTAGAAACCATAATATGATCAGATTAAGATTTGTAACCCTAACTTATAGTTTAAACATGAGATAATCCTAAACCCTAGTTTAGGAGCGCATCTAGATCTGAGTAACGTAATGAGAATACATGGTGAGACATATGTACTATGCTTGTTGCTTGGATGTTTGGATATATTCTTAAAGAACATATGATGTTCATCACAGTTCTACAATGGAATAAGGTGCATAGTTATGCTTATGAATACATGTATTGAATTCTAAGATTGCCGATGTTTCTCAATGAGATTGAACGCCATATAAACTGCTTGCTTATTTATTTACTTCTTGTGAATTATAAAGTTCCTATGAGTATCATGTAAAGTAAATAATAGTATTATGAATCCTGGGTTAGACTGATCTTAAGGGTAATGCACACGAGCCCCAGAGGGACAGTGATTACACCTGAGGTAGTAGACCAGATAAGGGTTAGAATATGAAAACAAGTTTATATTCTTATATGCAAGATAAAGATATTTCTAATATATGTACTTGTGATTTTTGCTTGAATCCACATACCAGTATAGAAATATACTAATCGTGTATTTATTTGTCGACGTTTTAGGTATTAGGTATACTTGATTCATGGACATGAGGGTACAGTTAAAGATGTTGAAGACACTACAGTTTAGTCATGAAGGTTTAGTCTTAATGGTTTATCTTCACACATGTAAAAGTTAATTCTATTTAAAAGTTATGTAACTCCCTAGAGGAGATTTTTATGCAAACATCTAAATATTTGATCATTAATGGAAATTGTTTACTATTTTGTATTATTTTATGAATCTAATCCTGGAAGTTATGATTAACGATCTGCGACTTTAAGGTCATTTATACACTCAAAAGTGTGGGTCGTTACAGTGCCCAAACATAGTTTTTGTTATGGAAACTATGATCGCAGGAAAGAATCTAGAAGGAGTACAAAAAGTTGTGGCTACAAAGACGGTCTGTGCATCTCTAGTGTGGGTTGAACAGGGGGCATGGGATTCTGGTGGAAAGACATAGAAGTTGAGGTTCTCAATTACTCGAATAGACATATCTCCAGTCTTGTCAGAGACAGAGCTACAGGTATCAAGTGGCGAGCCATTGGGATCTATGGATGGGTGGATCAACAGAGTAAAACAAAAACATGGGACTTGATGAGGAGGTTAAAATCTGAGGCTGAAGAACCCGTACTTTTTTTTGGTGATTTCAATGAGATTGTCTCAAACAATGAAAAAAAGGGGGGCCACCAAGAGAGGAAAAGCTTATGCAAAACTTCCAGGACACCATTGATGACTGCGGCTTGGTGGATCTTGGTTTTGAAGGAAATATCTTTACATGGAGAAGGGGGCTTTCTGAGAGGACTCTAGTACAAGAACGTCTTAATAAGTATCTACCTGAGCTTAGCTGGCGGGATCTTTTCAACCACTACAAGGTCATCCATCTACTTATATATGAGTCAGATCATGGTCCTAATATCTTGACGACGGAAAATAGGGATAGGAAAAGAAGAAGAAGACGCTATTTTGCTTTTGAGCCTATGTTGGTAGGTGAGGAGGATTGTGAAAATATTATTAAAGAGGCATGGATCTCTACAAAAAACAGAGACCTAAAGGCAAAGCTGAATACATGCAAAGACCATCTCAACATGTGGGTTGCAAAAAAGTTTGGGAACAGAAAAAAGAAAATCCATGAACTTGAAGATGAATTGAAAAAAATACAATCACGCCCCCCGGACCAGGATACACTTCAAAAGGTCGACGACATATCAAAAGACCTCCAATATTGGCTTCAGAAAGATGAGGAGTATTGGGCAGCAACAACATGAGTACAAGAGCTTAAGGAGGGAGACTGAAAGATGACTTATTTTCACCAAAAGGCTTCAAATAGAAAGCGGAGAAATTGGGTTGAAGGTCTTGAGGACGAACATGGTGTGATAAGAACAAATGAAGAAGACATTGCAACCATCATATCCAGTTACTTCTCTCAACTTTTTCAAACTAGCAACCCTACGGGTTTTGAACAAGCATCAAGGGACATCGAGAAGATGATAAATCATGAGCAGAAAGCAAATCTCAAAAGAGACATCACAAATGATGAAATTCATACAACACTTAAATAGATGCACTCGAATAAAGCACAGGGGCCTGATGGTATGAATGAGATGTTCTACCAAAATTACTGGAGCATTGTGGGTCAAGACATCTCAAACCACATAAAAGGGTGGTGGAAAGGGGAACAAAGCATGGAGGAGATACATGATACACTAGTGGTGTTGATTCCAAAAACTGAAAATCCCACAATTGTAGGGGAATTCCGCCCTATCAGTCTTTGCAACGTTCTATACAAGCTTGCATCAAAAGTGATGACAAAAAGATTAAAACCACTCATGGACAGCATCATAACGGAGAACCAGAGTGCATTTATACTGGGGAGAATGATTACTGATAACGCTCTTATCGCATATGAACTTTTCCACATTATGAAAAGAGATAAAGAAAAAAATAAAGGTGACCTTGCTATGAAGTTGGATATGTCCAAAGCTTATGACAAAGTAGAATGGAGTTTTCTAAATCACAATATGGAAAGTATGGGATTCGGTTTGAAGTGGAGGGAAAAGATCCAAGACTGCATCACATTTGTCCAACACATGTTTGCCATCAATGGGGACCTGACCAGGAAAACAAAGCCTATACAGGGACTTCGCCAGGGTGACCCTCTTTCCCCCTACCTTTTTATTATATGTGCAGAAGATTTCTCTACCATGTTAAGTATCGCTGCACGTGACAACCTGATACATGAAATCACCCTATGTAGAGGGGCGCCACGCATATCTCACCTCTTCTTTGCAGATGACAACATCCTCTTTGCTAGAGAAACCTCATCAGAATGCTTGAAGATAGCTGAAATTATCAGCCAATACGAACAGACATCCGGGCAACAGATCAACTTATCCAAGACGGAGGTAGTTTTTAGTAAAGTTATGACGACCATAAAGTGGGAAGAACTCAAGAGGGTACTAAAAGTTAAGGAGTTGGATCGGCATGCAAAATAAATAGGCCTTCCAACGGCCATTGGTAGATCAAAGAAATAGGTTTTCAACTTCATAAAGGAAAGCATATGGAAAAAGCTACAAGGTTGGACTGAGAAACTACTATCCAAACCTGGGAAGGAGGTTCTTATAAAGGAAGTGGCACATGCTATTCTAACATATGTGATGAGTATCTTTCAAATCCCAGCAGGCACCCTTCATGAGATTCAAAGCATCATAGCAAGGTTCTGGTGGGGAGCAAACGAAAATGAGCGGAAGATAGCTTGGATGAGTTGGGAGAACATGTACAACCCAAAAATGTTGGGAGGTCTAGGTTTTAGAAATTTCCATATCTTTAACCAAGCCCTCCTAGACAAACAACTATGGAGGATAGGGGTGAATCTGTACTCCCTTGTTCATAAAGTATTGAAGGCTAGACATTTTCTGAGAACTTCTATATGGGAAGCTAGGAGAGGCTACAATCCCAGCTACACATGGAGAATTTTATGGGGGCAAATTCATTACTAAAGGAAGAGACTGAATGGAGGATAGGAAACAGGAAAGATGTGGACATTTGGGAGGACACATGGCTGCCAGGGGAGGAGGACACACTTGCACGCTTCAAGATCTTGGATGACACACCCTATGTGAAAGTACATGATCTTATGTCACCAAGAGAATGAAAATGGGACACTGCAAGGCTGGAGGAATGCTTCCCGATGAGATACTTAGAGAAGATATGTGCTATCCCACTTAGCATAAGGGACGAGAGCGATGCATGGACTTGGTGGCCGAACAAGAAAGGGATCTTCACAGTCCGTTCAGTATACTGGATCGATATGCTTGGAAAGGAGGAAGCCCGAAGACACTCAACTCAGCAAGGAGAAAAACTATGGCAACGCATATGGTGAGGGGGATGGGTTCCCAAGGCTGCACATTTCCTTTGGAGAGTGTGCACTGGAGGACTAGCGACCAAAGGAAGGCTGTTTGACTACCATTGCATCGATGACGATACATGCCAACTGCGTATGTCGGAAAGGAGTCCATTCCACACATTCTCTTCCACTGTCCAAATGCAACAGAGGTATGGGAACTTTTGGAACAAGGGATCCAAAAGTTGGCGGATGATTACAAAGATGAAAACATAAACATCACTTTGGGGGTGGTGTTGGAAAGAGAGGATAAAGATGTGATCGTTGTAGCCATGTGGGCTATCTTGAGAGGGCACAATATGAGGGTCTTCTAACATGGTGAGGTAGATAGCAACTTCTTATTTTGAGCAACACTATCAATGATAAAATATGTAGGGGGTGAGCAGCACAGTAGGAGAAGCAGCAGCGCCCAACAGGGAGGAGACGCAACACCAAGATGGGCCAGGGCAGCACTCGAAAGGGTTAAGGTTAATGTGGATGCCACATGTGGGGAAGATGGGGTGATGACCATCGGGATGGTGATGTGAGACATCGAGGGTGCCTTGATGGGTATGGCAGGTGAGAAGATCAGTAGTGGAATGGGAATAATAATGGAAGAAGCCATTGCCTTGAGGACAACACTCTAATGGGCGAGTAACAAAGGTGTGGGGTAGGTGGAAATGGAATCACTCTCGTGAAGTCGTCCAAGCTTGTAGTGTTCTCCCAATGAGAAGAGACTATGTGAGTGTTCTTTCAAAGGACATTATTGATTTGAAAAGTCAGTTTTCTTTTTGTAGTATCTCCTATGTCATTCATAAATGTAACAAACTTGCCCACGAAGTTGCCACCATGGCATGAAGGGGCCAAGTAGATAGTTTTTCTTTTTCCCAGTCTTTTCCTTCATGCATTGTAAACCTTACCGCGGATGATGTAGCTTAATCAATAGATGACGGGGGGTCCCAATCATAGGACCCTCTGTCCTTCCTAAAAAAAATGTATAGTGATCGTGTTGACCAATTCGATTAAACTCTTACGTGGACTAGGTGTAGGACCATCCTTTGACTTTTATATGATGTTCATTATGATACAAATAGATAATAGTTGAAAATTTGAAATCACAATAATGAAATGTAAAACCACACCTTGGAGGCCGATGTGTAAGCCTAAAACTCTACTGCTAGACTTTAAAGTCATATTTCATATTGGAACCAAAGAGCTATGATTCTTTACCTAACAAAATTTTCTTTACCTAACAAAATTTTCTTTACAATTGTGTCCTATGGAGAATCACTATGTCTATATTTGGGGGTGTTTTGAGAAACAAGGATGATGAGGTGGTGATGATGCTAAATGATTGACTATGGATATGTTGTGATGAGGTCCCAATTAGTTTCAACAATTACTCAATTTTGGGGGAATATTCTTTTTGAACAGGGAAGGATGTGACAAAGCATAATTTTAGTATCAAATTCTTGATTCACTTCTATTCTTATAACATGCTCAAATTTTGCTCAATAATATTTCATTCAATATTTAACATAATTTGACATCACAAGTTTCTCAGTGATTGATTTATGCTTGATAATATGACTTCTTGAAGATTTTAAATAATTTTGAATGCACTAAATTCTCTTTGAAATCGTTTGATTAATTGACCCTCTTAAACATCATCTTTTTTTTGCTAAAACCATGCGCACATCCTCTTTTTATTAAACCAGAATAGTAGAGTTTTCAAGCTGAGTACAAAGCCTAATGGCTACAGACTGTACAAAAGAATAAGAAATGAAAAACTATATGTACATAGATATTTTCCTGTTCTTTTCATTCCAGATATAGTAGATAAGAAAGAAAGCTACACATTTAGATTTCCTATTGAGGTGAGAAATATCATTGAGCCATCTTGGTACACAACCAAAGAATGAACTGAAATAAGCCCATAGATCATAAAAATAGCAGCATGAGAAGAGAATATGATGTGCATTTTCTTCACTATTCCAACACAGATAACAAATAGACAACAATTGAAAGGCAAATCTCTTCAGAACATCATGAGTAGGGAGACGAAGAGGGTAGCATTTCCAGATAAAGATAGAAATATTCCTCAGAATCAGACTCTTCCAGGTGAACTTTGGCCAATTCATACATTGGTCTTTCATCCTACACATATTCCAACAATCCTTGAGAGACAAAGTCCCTTTTCTAGCCATAGAGATGTGATCCTCAAGTTTAGAATCATGATTAATGAGATTTTTAAGAATCATAAGCACTTTATAACTCCCATGAACACTAGAAGGGATGAACCAAAAATCATTGGAGATATAAGAATTTATAGGACAACTAGCACCCTTGCCAAGCCTACACATAAGCTGACAATCAACATGGTTGGCTAAGTAGGTTCAACCATCACACCAAGGATCCTTCCACAGAAGAAAATGAGATCCAACACTCAAGTGAAATTGAATATGAGGAAGAACAACATCCCTATACTTGAGTAATTTTTTCTATAGCCAAGAATCATTGGATTTAGTCTTAATCGACCAAATAGAGTCATGTAAAAGATAATTCCCATGAAACCACTTAACCCATAGAGTTTTCTTATCACTAGAAACATCCCATAAATTCTTGATAATGTCTACAAGAGACCAATCCATAATACGACTATGACGAGGCCACCCTCAACTCTAGGTTTACATATTTGAGACTAAGAAATTAGGTGTGTGCACTTTTTTTCCTTAGTATCTCCCCAAATGAAGTCTATAAATTTCCTCCAAATAAGAAATAACAGCTTAGGGAGTGGGAACGCGGTTGACCAGAAAACATGGCAGGAGGAAAGAGTGGAAATCACTAATTCAATCCTACATGCCATGGAAAGCAGTCTGCACTTCCAAGGGTCCAATTTGGATAAAACTTTATCAATAATTGGACTACACATTGATTTTATTAACCTACCTATAAACCAGGGAAGGACAAGGTATCTAACTAAGAAACAAGCCACATTAATATTCATAAACTTAGAAATATCATCACTACAACCTCCACGACAAATGAAAAGTTGACTTTTGCTTGCATTGAGCTTAACACCTGAGATAGGAGAAAAAGTGTTCAGTATATCGTTAATGACCGATGAATGCTTCATGTACACTTTGGAGAACAATAATAGGTCATCATCGAAGATGATATGAAAAATACTCATAGCTCCATTCATCAAAGGAAGAAAATTTTGCACTGAACTTCATAGTTGATTATAGCCGACAGTCCTTGCATCACAATGATGGACAAATAGGGTACAATTGGGTCACCCTACATCACTTTATTAGAGGCTTTGAAAGGGAAAGAAGGGGAGCCATTTGTAAGCATCTGAAAAAAAGCCTAAGAAAAGCATATGTTTATCCATTCAAGCCTACAACCAGGAAAACCCATAATCTTCATAATGAGAATAATACACTCCTCGCTAATAGTGTGCCTTAAAAAGATTTTCCATATTGCACACATTATTTCTATGAATAGCATCACCAATCCTCCTTCCATGAATAAAATCTTGTCTTGGATCAATAAGATCAGGTAGAATCAGTTTTAATCTATTCGCTAAAATTTTAGTAATCACCTTATAGACAAAGTTGCAAAGAGAAATAGGTCTATAGTCTTTCAAGGTATTAGCAACTTTCACCTTAGGGATCAAGGTAATAAAGGTTCCGTTGTAGTCTTTAAGGAGCCTCCCATTGCAAAATAAATTAAGGACAACATTCACCGCATCAGTCACAATAATGTCCCAACAAGAAATAAAGAATTCCACATTATAATTGTCTAGTCCAGGAGCCTTATCCTTCTTCATACTCATGACAATATTTACCACCTCTTCTTTCATAACCCATTTCTTCAGATAATCCTTGTATTCAGTAGTAAGTATGGGTAATCTCCACTCATGCCTCCAAAAAGAAGAAATAGAAACTTCATAATTAAACATATTAGAATAAAAAGAGACAGTGTGCTCAGAAATAATTTTTGGGTCAAAGCAAGGAGAAACTTCAATATTCAGTAGATGTATACTATTAGTGAGATGTCTGGTATTCAGAGATGTATAAAAGAATCTGGAATTTCTATTCCTTCCTTTAGCCATTGAATCCTTGACTTCTGCCTGAGGAGACTTTTTTTCTTTATAAGAGCATTATTTGCCTTAGTTCTCACAAGCCTTAATTCATCTTGGAGAATAGGATCATCAAGATTACTATCTACCTTAACATTTTTAATGTTAGCAATAGATTCTAAACACCTTGCATTCAAGTGGAATTTCCCAACAACCTCCATGTTCCACTTAGCAGCTCTAGGACTATTTAATTTTGAGTAAAGATTATACATAGGAGCACCACAACTCTTCGTACTCCAAATCTTTTTCACTAAGTCATGAAAACTGTTCATAGAGATCCATGAATTAATGAATCTAAAAGGATTAGCATTCCTTTTTCTAGAGAAAAAATGTAGTTTTAAGACTTTCTGGTCACTAAAAGACAAAGAACATACTTCACCCCAAGCTCCTTTAAAAGAAGAGAGAAAATTAATGTAGCAAAGGAATCTATCAATCCACAAAAAGGTAGTGACTCCACTTTTACTCCTACTATCCCACATAAAAAGGGACCCTTAGTAGGCATGTCAAGCAGACCAATGACTTCCATAATATCATTGAAGTCCTACATATTAACCTTAGAAGGAAGATGTTTCTCTGTCTTGTTATTAAGAAAATAGAAAACATTAAAATCACCCACCAAGAACCAAGATAGAGAACAAGACATAGAAATAAGCTTCACATCCCTCCATAACCCTTTCCTATCATTATCACCATTCACACCATGTATAGCAGATAAAAGAAAGGAATGTGATTGAAAAGAAACCTCATAATTGATCAACTGATCAAAAATATAACAAGGCCTGATCTTAATGTTCAGATCCTTCCACAAGATCATGATTCTAACATAAAAATAGAACCCATCATTCTTGATAACATAGACATCCTTCCAGATAGAATAGATACATTTAGGAACATCATCGGGTTGTAATCTGGATTCAAGAAGAATAAACACATCTGCTACTGAGCTTTCTATGGTATCCTAGATATGGGCAAATTTGTTACGTGCGCCCCTCAGATTCCAGGATGCAACTGAGAAATGTCTATTAAATAGAGATGAAGAAAAGTGAGACCATACCTTCATCCACCTTGGAATGAATAAGCTCCTCATCCTAAAAAAATCAGAGTCAAGAAGTGAGAACCTATTACGAGAAACTTCCACCACCCTAGAACATGGGTTCGAGCTTTTTGAAAAACATCTTGGGGGGGGGATTTGGACCACTTCCCCTGAACTCTCCAACCACCATTGTTATGACCATTCGGGGTAGAGACAATATTAGGAACCAAGCTAGAATCACCTACAATAGAAATCTGAGTCCACATAGTTTTGGTTTCGTCAGATTCAATAGAAGAAGATAAAATAGAAGAATCAATAACCAACTTTGCATAAATCATAGGTAGAATAGAGTCCTTTCCCTAGATCAGAAACCAGGTCTTCCTAACCATTGACCTGCACTTCTTACTTTGGTCCTTCTTCTCAGCAATTTTTGGTGCCTCACTACACAATAATAATTCATGTCCGAAGTTGCCACAATTCAGATATTGAGTTGGCTCCCATTCATACTCGAATCTAACCTGATCTTCAATTCCATCATCACTAACAATAGGGAGTGTCTTTGGGAAAGAGGAGTCATCTAGAATCAAAACCTACACTCTAGCAAATTCAAGTCAACGAAAGGTGGCAGTAGGCACATAAGTTCTAACAGGTTTACCTAGGACTAACCTAATACGATTAAACATCTCCTCATCCCAAATTTCAATAGGAAGATCAAATATCCTAATCCATATCAGAATCTTTGCAATCTTTAATTACTCCATAGAGTACCCCCTCTCCCACTTCTTGATGATCAACGGTTTCCCAGCTACAAACCATGGCCCGCCTTCCACTATCATATTCAAATCATCAACATTGGAGAAAGTGACTAGGAAGAAAACTTTAACCCAAGATCTAACTTCAATTGATCCCTTCACCTTCCAAATTTGTTCCAGATGTGTGATCAAATAAGATAAAGGTGTTAAACTAATAATGAAAATTTCATGTCAACTGGCCTTACAATATGAAAGATATGAATTTTGCAACTTCGAACCTTTTTAAATTCATGTTTCTCCCCTTTTTACTATTTTATCGAAACATCCTTTCTAGGTCCCAATAGATTGTCATCCAATGACCGACATAGTTTAGGTGGCTGATATCTACATGTGTAGGGTGGGGATTGCTCCTAGCCACCAGATTGTTGGGCTACAAATTGTGCTCAAAATAGACGGTTGGGAATTTATCCCCTTCCACACAGACAACTACACAACAACTATGCCCATGTTGTGAGGAGGATTCTTGTACCAAATATATACTTCATACACACTCCCTGCTCAATACCAAGCATCCACATTCCTTGTGGTGTGAACAATGGGCACATGAGAGGAGATATCCAACTCCCCCATCAGTGCACACCACTGCCACCACAACCTCAAACCCAAATACCTTTTTGCACCTCCTCTTGGCACATTAAAGGGTCAACTCCAACTATGAGGTGTTGTTCTTTCTCTTCCTCTCTTCTCTTGAGCCTCAGAACCGTTGAATCTCACCCCTCATACTACCTAGAGATGAGCAATATCATTGCCTTGACCCTAGATAAGGAGGATGACAACCATGGGCTATGGATTGACCATCCAATGGCCCACACCCCTCAAATTCCCTCTCTCACTCTCACTTCTTTTATCTCACATGACAAAATGTTGTGGAGCAAAGCACTCATGTTGACACAATCTAATGCTCTATCAGAAACTTGACTCATACTTTCTTGCAAAGAGAGCGCCACATAGACTCAACATGTGTCCTCTCTGCCACTCGATCCTAGAAAGTTCACAATGGACCCAATATGGGTGGATCATGCCAAACCACATTGATGCTTCCTGAGATGTGTGATCACCTTGACCCATCATGGACCCAAGATCGACGCACCGGGAGAGTGATACATTGCCTCCTCCTCCTCAAATTGAGCTAGTGGAGGTGGATTCCCTAACCCACATGATCATGCAGTCGGCCCACTGTCCTCGCTTCATCCATGACCCACTTATTTTCTTGAATAAAATAGAAGTTCACTCTCTGATTAGGTAATCAATCAATGTTATATTCTTCTAAACAAATCATGATAAGTTGATACTAACTCCAAATGAGACATGTAAGTCCCTATGCTTGGTATGTATTATTTGAGCTACTTGTTCCCTAAGATTACAATGTTGTTTGTGCTTATATTATGTTCTAAAAATGGCAAATACAAAATTATATGTCCATTATACGACCCTTGTTGTAGCTGCATGTCTTCTCAAGGTAAGGGAATGAGGATCTATGTGCCTACTTATTTTGATCAAGCAAGGGTACAGCCATGAAATAGAGTTAGCTCTTGACATTTATGCCTTGAGGACCCTCATGAACTTGAAGCTGGATTAACCCTTGTCTCTTATCCTTGTGGTCCTTCGTAGACCATTCCTTTGGAAGGATGGTTAAAGGACTTATGGTTTTTTGTTTGGTATAATAAGAATTCACTTAAAATGTGTTTTTATGCTAACCAAAAAGTCTTTGATATTGTTGAAGTTTTATCCAAGAAAATACGTTCCTCTAAATCTAAAAAGTTTATATTTTTTAAAGTGTATCGATGTTTTTGTGATTTTTTGTTTTAAATTTCTATGATTTTAGGTACAACATGTATATAATGATATCCCACCACAAACATGCTTATTTTATAATATGATATCTGTTGTGAACTCTGATAATGTGGCATGAAATGTAAGTCCATGGGGTTTATGTATAATTAAAAGGAGTTTATCTTGTATTAGATAGATTCCATTTGATATGTATCTCCCCATTTCATTATCTACAGACTGTGATGGATAAACCTTATGGTTCATGAAATAAAGAATGATGTCATTGTTGTTTTATTTGTATATATTTGATGTGTGGTTTGAGCCTTTCCAGTGATGGACGATCAAGTATTTTCATTACTGACTTTCTGGTTAGGGAGTTTAGATTTGGGTAATGAATGGTTTTGTGACATTTACATCCTTCATCCTTCCTTCCACACCATCTATTATTCTTTTTCACTCTTTAAATACAATCATGAATGATATGATTCTAGAGTTAGCTATTTTTAAATGATATACACCATAATTTTGTATAAGCTTATTTATAAAAGGTTTGTAGTTCTGAATCCACGTGATGTATCTAATACCATATAATTCTCAAGCATGTTCCCAAATCTCCCTTCATTAATGTGAATCATCTACTTCCATTCCATCTTCATAGTTTGTGCTTGATCCAATTACTTCTTCTTGTTCCTTTTCTCCCCCCCCCATGTGTATCACAAGATTATTTATAATTGTATCTATTTTGTTACATCTATTAGATTAATTCTTGTGTGTATAATTTGAATTTGATTAGTAGTGTAGTTATAAACATATTTTTTATAAGAACCAACATCTTCTAACTATTATTTTATAGTTAGTTAACATGGTTTCCTTATATTGTCATTCCTTATATGAGTCAACTAATAGTATAATGTCGTTTTACTGGATTTTAATATGGTTCAGGGCAAGTTCTTCAACACTTCTATCTATGAAGAAATTTGTAGTGAAGCAGGGTGACCATTGAATAGTAGATATGGTACAATGTATAGGTGAAGGACTCTTTTGGCATATTTGTAAAGGGAACTAAACTTGAAAGGGCTGAGAAGTAAAGTCACTTGTTAAAACATAGGACTTCCAAGATTGGTTTCTTCAACATTGGAATTAGAAGATTATCGATTCAAATTCCTTACCCAATCATGTTCAAAATATCCTTTTCCTTGCGATTCTACTCGAAATCATGGTTGAAAGTGCATATGAAGAATGCGTTGGAAACATCTACGCTGAATAGTGTTGTTCCATCTGAACAATGGTCACATGCCTAAAGCAAAATGGGGCTATCCATTTGTGTTACTATAAATTGAATGTAAAATGAGAATTCAATGTTGGAAGCTAATTTCTTTTCATATAGAAAGCCATGTATGCAAAATGTTTTCAGATTGGGCAAAGTGTTTGCTTTTGAAAGCTCAATGATTGGACGCTTTACCTCCCACGGAATATAGGTGTGGGCTGGGATAGCAAAGAGAAGATAGGGTTGCATGAGTAGGTAGTTGAAATGGGGGGTGGAGAGGAACATAGACCATACTAGTACTAGCAGTCTCCATGTCTCCCTAGTTTCATCCTAATTTGGAGGGGCACACAATTGTATTTGTTCTCCGTTTGCATTTTCAAATTTAGTCAAACAAGGTTTGCCCAATCTTTTCTGTTTCTTTTGTTTAGGTTTCCCTTTGTGCTAAACAAAGTGTACAGGTAAAAAATTGTTGTTCAAAACCAACAAACCGTTGCGGGTAGAACAGCTTTAGGCCCAAACATTAGGGCAAGTACAGATATGTCATTCTTCTTTGTATGTTTGTGTGTTCTCTTGGATGCTACGACTGGCTGAAGCCAGGAACCGGTAGATGCCCCGTTTCATTTTATTGTCACTGAAGAGCAGATCTAAACAGGGTAGCCTTTTTCGCGATCGACCACGATTCTGGGCCGTATATATATGGGCCCGAACACGTTCGATGGTTCACGAACCTACCGCATTCTCAGACACGACGCTGCAGCCACATTACATTACACCCATGCTGCACTGTCTGTTTGTGACTACTCAAAGTCCATCATTACGTCTAACGGGGCCACATCTTATTCTCATCTCAATAACCACAAACATGCAGATTGCAGAGTGCGAGTCTGTCGGAAAACGGTGACAGCAGCGAAGATCTGAATCTTTTTAGCCGGATCTACAAGCAAGTGATCCACGACATGTTGCTACTTGCTTGTTGATAGAAAATGTGCCGATTGGGCATTCCCCTTCCACTCATCTCATCGAATGGCTATCCTCGATTTGGGTCATCACGTGTACGTGGAGGTGCAAGGACTGAGTTTGGCGGTGCCATTGAAGGTTTAATTCTACTTGATATCATCCGCTACTTATTTCTCTGAATACAAATAAGCTTGCAAATGCATCAGGTTGCATTGTAAAGGTCGCACAGTCACACGTGTAAGGGATCTATACCTTTTAGAAGGGTTCATGGCCTGATGTTTAACGTATTAGGAGGAACATAACAACGTCTAATATATGACAACGCCGCTAGGTCAAGTTCCACGAGGTGTGGTTTCAATGAAAGGTGAATTAAGCTCAAGCTAGCTTAAATCCACCTAACAAACTAGTTGCAATTCATTCTAATTGTTATTTACAAGAAATGCTCGTATCTTGAACGTAATAGCCTTTCTCGATATCATGTTTGAATCCTGATAACCGTTCAACTTAGTTGGTTGCGCTACACAACAGACACAACAACCATATATAAGATTTATCACCTTTAAAAGAAAACAGGACACGAAATGCACATCTCACATATAGATCCTTTACCGATAATCTAGGGGTTATTAATTGTCTATATCATAACTACCGTTCTAAGTCATTTTCAGAAACATTAAAGTTATATATATATTTCCTAAAATCATAAATAACATAAATTTCACTTTTACATAATATTTATAGTAGTCACATTACTGGGAAATTAACGGCCACAATGTATTTAATTCACTAACTTCTCCCCACTATACTTGAACTACTATTGGTCCATATGTTTTGTTCGTTCCTTTGCGACAATTCTCTTTTGGTTCCTGCGTAAATATGTAAGGTGTTGAGACTTTCTGAAGAAGAGCATCGAGAAGCAACCAACCTTAGAGGGGTAGCTGGTAGTGTAAGACATGTCCTATATTTATTCTATAGGACAAGTAATCACAATACATTATTTCCTTCTCATTCTTCTTCAGACCCCTTAAAAAAATTAAGGAGAGCGAAATGTCACATGTATAGTATAACATAATTCTATTGGATCCTATTGAGTTTCTATAGGGCATGTCTTATAGAATGGATGTCGTCCCAGAGGCAAGTTGAAGACACATATGTATTTACATATATTAAAGTTAAATACAATTCATTTCAAAGTTAAATAAATACTTAAATTAGATATTATAATGCAATGTAAAGAAACTACTCAAATTAGATAATTCTAATTTTTCTCTACTGGTGTTGATATCATCCATTTTTCATATTTTCTGTTAATAAATATGTATTCACAAATTTCCAATTGACATATGTATAATAATGACAACTTTTTCCATGTGTATTTAGCTATACCTTCTCAAATAGTTTGTCTCCATTGTATTTTAATAAGATCTATTCTAATATGATGAATTGAACTCAAACTACTATACACCGTCTATACAAAGTCTTGTTTCCGAAGTTTTTTTTTGTTACACCAGGTAACTTGTATTGCACCAGGCCCAACTTGGGGGAGATTTCACCGGCAACACGACTCTCTCCAGGTAAGTTCCCGAAGATATTGAACTTACCTACTAACTCATGCTGAGGATACCCCAATTTTATGTACATGCCCTAATTGATGAATTAGTATGCCAGTGATAGTCTGAATAGTAATTCATATCAATTTACCTAAATTAGATTTTAAACTGCACATTACTCATTTCCCATTTATACAATTTTTCTCCCTGAGCAAAATTGTAAAATGTGTGAAGTGATTTAATTGACATAATTTTGGACGTATTACATATACCACACCTAACTTAATTGAATTGAGACTAAAGGAACATAAGTCATTGTGGAACTGAAAACTATGGAATACCTTGGATCTAAATTGATTGTTTAAAGACCAATGACCATAACTAGAGTATGGAGAGTATTTATGTGTGGGAACTTATTGTGATTGGATAGACTTAGGAGAAGAAATCAATTCAAGTCAATATCCTAAATGCTAGAATCTTTCAATATGGGTGCTAGCATAAGTATTTATATTTTAATGTAAATATTGAAATCATCCCTATTAGCTTTAGCTATTAGTATAATACTCTAATATGATATCTAGATTTTTGAACACATTATTATTATTATTAGTTTTTTTGGTCGGCTAAAACTCATGTTTCTTTTTTTTCTTTTTCATTTTCTTTGTAGACTCTGTACAAAATATCTACCTTCAAAAAGAAAGTAGAGGGAAAAAAGAAACTAACCTATACAACTATCTTTACAATGAAAAAAGGAATAGCCTTGCCCGTATACCAAAAAAAGATAAGATAAATTCTAACCCCAACAAAATAGAAGACCAAGGAAAACTCCTACAACAGCCACCCAGGCATGACAGCCAACCTCCACTCCAACGCAGGCATCATCAGACAGACAAAGACATCCAACAAACTACTTCCCCATAATCCCCTCACCATAACAAATAGAACATGGATAACAAAAACTAGCTGCAGGAAGCTCAACCCACAAAGCTCCAAAGAAACTCCGCCATCATCAGAGGATCACCAACAACATATCATAAAGGGAGAGGGGAGTCTCACATTACAGAAAAAGGATACTCGACCTTCACCTTTCCTCCACCAAACAAGATCAAAATCCACAAAGCAAAGCTAGAGCAAAAAAAAAAGTCGGAACCACCACCTCTCCAAGACTTAAACCATCATAAAGTTGAAGCCAGAAAGAACCAGGGAGAGGGGAGCCTTACTCACAGATGAGGATACTCAACCATCCCAACCTCTCACCAAAACAAATAGAACAATGATAACACTATCCAGCAGCAGGCAACTCAACCCACAAAGCTAAAAAAAAAATGGGCCATCATCAGAAGATCACCAACTAGAGACCAGACAGAACCCACAGAAAAGCCAAAGAGATAGGGGGGGTCTCACAACCAAAAGATCATAAAGGGAGTGGGGAGACTCACATTCCAGAAAATGGATACTCGACCATCACCTCTCCAAGCCTTAGCCTACCTCTGGTGGATACTCATCCATCACCAAATCCTAGAGAAGCCACGACCCGGGAACCCAGGGACAAGAAGAGGACGACACTCAGAAAGGTGTATCAACCATCACCAGCAAAGCCAACCAAGCACAAGACAAAGGTAGAAAATAGAGCAAAAGAACCAAGGAAAGGAATGGGAGAGGGAAGCCTCACACCTCAGGTGGATACTCAACCTTCACCAAAACCCAGAGAAACCAAGACCCAAGAACCCAGGGCCAAGAAGAGGATGACACTCAGGAAGGTGTATCAACCATCACCAGCAAATCCAACCAAGCACAAGACAGAGGCAAGGGCAAGGAACGGGGGCCCTCACCCTTTAATAGGTGGATTTTCAACCTATGCCAGCACCAAGCCAACCAGAGAAGAACACAAAAGAAAATACCATCTGGCACCACTGGAAAGCATCAACCTTAATAGCAGAAACACTCTGAGGACAGAACGCAATCAAGGCCCAACCTCCCCAAATAGTTATTCAAGCAGGATAGAAAACTCATTTTCAATATTGCTCCAAACAAATATAGTCCTCTTGCAAATGTTATCATGAATTCTTCTATTTCTCTTTGACCAATAATGATATAGGACCAAAGGGAAGATAATACCATCTTTCTTTGTCTTTAGAACCCCAATATCATACCAGCTAATAGGAATCTTCGAACACAAACCATTGGTGAAAGCCATGGACCAAAGCTCTTTAGTGTAGGTACACTCAAAACTAATATGATGGGTGTCTTCATACCCATTCATACAGAGAATACACAAAGAGACCACAGAGATTCCTCTTCTCTTCGAATAATCATTAGTGGGCAATCTATTATGAATGGCTTTCCAAATATGGAACTTGCTATTAAGGTGGGCCTTGCTCTTCCAAATCCAAGAGAAATTCGGATTGACAACCTTCTTAACCCTGATATTATCCCAGATAAACCTGAGTTTTACTTTCTTTCTCCCCATGAATAACCAGTGATCATCTTCACTATCATCACATATTTCAACATCCTTAAGAATGCCAAGAAGGAAATCTGAGCATCTAGATTTATTAATGGACCACTTCCTATTCTAGATAATCTTACTAAGAAAGGCATCATGGGGAAGCCCATCTCTAATAATGATATTATTTTCAACCACATCATGAAGGAACTGACCATTCAACCACAGGTCTTTCCAAATAAAGATATTCTGACCAGAATCAATCCTCAGGGAAGTAAGATGCCTAAGCTTTTCTTTACATCTAAGCATCAAATTAAACATCCAAGAGTGATTAGGAGAAACATCACAAATCCAAAAAGAATCTTTTTTTAGGTATTTATCATTCACCCATTTCACCCAAAGAGAGTCCTTCTTCCTCATAATGTCCCAAGTGTTTTGAATAAGACAAGCATCCGCAACCTATTTACTTTTCCTAATGCCCAGACCACCCTCATCCTTCGGAAGAGTGACAAGGTCCCAACTAACCAGATGAAGATTCTTATTATTATATGAATGAACTCAGATAAAATCTCTACTAATCTTATCTATCTCTTCCAAGACTGATTTAGGAATGGGAAAGGCCATCAAACAAAAGAGATGCATAATGAAAAGGGTAGATTTAACCAATTTGACTCTCCCAGCTAAAGATAGAATCTTAGATTTCCAACTTTCTAGTTTTCTTTTGATTTTATCAACTAACTGTTCACATTGTTTCTTCTTGAGCTTACCAGAGAAGAGGGGGATCCCCAAGTACTTTGTATCCTCGTATTTCCCAAAACACATGTCAAGAACATCAACCACATCCTTACTATGCTTACTCTAATTTGCAAAGATAATACTCTTGTCTTTATTCACCTCCAAACCAGAAATCCTACCAAACTCATCCAGCAATGATTTAATACCTTTTGCATTATCAACCGAAGCCTTAGAGAAAATCATCAAATCATCAACAAATATCATGTGGCTACAATGAGTGGTTTTAGAAACAACAATAGGAGCAATGATCTTGTCATAAACATATTGCTTAATCAACTCAGAAAACCCTTGCATGACAATGACGAACAAATAAGGAGTGAGAGGGTCTCCTTGTCTTACTCTGTTGGAGGGATAGATCATTTTAGAAGGCTCACCATTAATCAACACCTGGTAAGAGGTGGACAGAAAAATAGTTTCAATCCAGCTGATCCACTTAATAGAGAACTCCATCTTGAAATAAGAACTTCCAATTAACATAGTCGTAAGCCTTGGATATATCAGCTTGAATGCACTTGTTAGGACAATTATTCTTATTAAACTCGCTCAACATCTCATTGGTGAGGAGCACATCATCCTTGAGACTCCTGCCCTTTACCAAAGCACATTGGTTGATGATAATGATGCTAGGAAGAACAAGATGCAATCTATTAGTAAGAACCTTCAAGATGATCTTATAAAAAACATTGCACAAGGCGATAGGACACCAGTTCTTGATGAGCGATGAATCACTCCCTTTAGGAAGAAGAGTGATGAAAGTTCTATTAGTTCCTCTGAGGAGAGTCCCATTGTGAAAGAATTCATTCACCGCTTCAAAAACATCATCACCGATAATCGGCCAAGAAATTTTATAAAAGAAACTACTAAAACCATCTGGACCAGGGAATTTATCAGTGTTAAAGTTCTTGACAATCTCATCAACCTCAGATCTAGAAATATCTTTGGTGAGCATGGAATTCTCACTACTCGAGAGATTGATGCCTCTCCACTCACCCTTCCAAACATCCCCAATACTTTCCTTACAAAATAGATCGCTATAAAAGCCAGAGATAGCCACTTTAATCTCATCAGTGTTCCTCGAAATAGAACCATTAATATTAAGACATTTAATAGTAATACTGAATATTCTAGTTCTCAGAGAAGAATAAAAGAATTTGGAATTTGAGTTGCCTTCTCTCAACCATTACACCCTGAACTTTTGTCTATATAATGATTCCTTAAGCTCAACAGCAGTTCTCGCTTCTTTCCTTTTGATATTGGCATCATGTCTAAGGAGGCTATCTAAAGGATTGAGATCAGCAAGTCTTTGAGCCTCTAAAGCACTGTTATTGAGAATCTGGTGGTTTTCATGCAAATCAACGACAATCTCTTTGTTCCACTTGTAGAGATTCTTCTTCAAAACTTCTAGCTTCCTGTACAAATGAAACATAGCATACCCAGACATGTCAGTATTCCAGCTATCTTTCAGAATAAGGCTGAAATCCTTATGTTTGGTTCAGCCATTAATGAAATGAAAAGGAGTCCTCCTTCTGATATGTTTACCCAAGAACAAGCAAAGTCTTCTATGATCACTGATAATGTTCGAGATACATTCACCAGGGAATTCTTCAAAGCTAGACTTAAAATCACTATTGAATAAAATCTTATCAATCTTTGTGGCCACAAACCTGTCCCCCTCTTGCTTATTGTCCCAGGTATATAAAGGCCCATTAATATCCAACTTGAAGAGACCATTATCCAAAGCAAAGTTATTAAAATCCACCATCAATTTGGTTGAAGGAGGGTCAATACCAATCTTCTCCTCAGCCTTTCTCACTGCATTAAAATCACCCATGATCAACCAAGGACCATCTATTCTACTAGCAAAAGAATAAAGATTCTTCCAAAGCCCTTCTCTGTCATAATCCCCATTATGACCATACACCGCAGATAAAAAGAAGCTTTTATCATAAATGGTGATCTTAACTTTAACAACTTGATCACACTCATTCAAATAACTAATATGACATACCTCCTCTTTCCAAAGAACGAAAACTCTACCAAGAGAATGCGGTTTAGAATTAGAAACCCACTTATAACCTTCAAAGTATTTCCTCATGAATTTCTCAGCCTTCTTCTCCCTAATTTTTGTTTCATTGAGGATAACCACATCACAGTTAGCCCTCCTTATTTCCTCTTGGATGCCCAGGATCTTGTTGTTGATACCTCTAACATTCTAAGAGGTTATGGACATAGATTGAGTCATTTATCCCCTGGGGTTGTTGAACTGACAACCTCAATATTTTCAGAGCTTAACTCAAGTTCTCTCCGATAGTTTGAATAACAAGAGTTGTCCAAACTATGCTTGGATCCTAAATTCAATTTGGAGTGACACTTCGGATGGTCCTTTCTTGATATATCACATGCGATAATCCTTACCGAATTAGAAGATACCTGCGAGCTAAGCTCACTATCCGGGGAACCTTTCTGAGTTCCAGGGATAATAGGAGGAGTAGTAGGAATAGAGTTAATGGAATCAACCGCATTACTTGAGCTGGCTTGCTCAGAGAGTTTAACTTGATTATCCTCTTGACCCGTCTGAATAGGGAGGAAACCCTCATTAACTTCTCTAGTCAATCGCTCATCTTCGATCACTATCTCTTCTTGAGTAACTTCAGCAATAGCCTTGATGCTTTCTCCTGAATCTTCAATCTCCTCCAGAATAAAAGACTCCTCATCACCCTCTCTTAGTGTGATAGGCATTTTGTCAGATAGGTTGTTGACAACCAGCTTCTTAATTTCCAAGATCTGGTTTCTACCTCCAAGTCTCTTTAAACTTTGTTTCCCTTCAACTTGCTTCAGCTGACAGTCATCGTGGCCCAGAAATCTGCATCGCCTGCATTTGTGTGGTATCCAATTGTAATCGAGCAGTATAGCTTGATCCTCGACTTCATCGCTTCTCAGAATAATCCTTCTCAGATAAGCTGTGTTGTTCTTCATCAACACTTGAATGCGAGCAAGGTCCAAGAATCTCCAATTTAGGGTAGCTTCATCCATTTTAATCGGGGTACCAAGGAAAGACCCAACTCTCTCAAACATTCTGATATCCCATAATTCTATCGGCAAGTTCCTAATATTCACCCACACTGGGACACTTGAGAAAATTACCTTCTCCTGCTTATCGCCCAACTTCCATTTCCTCAGTATAACCGGTCTTTCTAACACCGACCAGTTACCTTTCAGGACATTGCCCAGATCTCGCTGCTCCGCAAACCTGACCACAAAGAGACCTTCCCCTTTATCGAAGATTTCAAAGGAACCATGGGTCTTCCAGGTGACCTCAAAATGGTTAGCAAGCGTAGGTAAGTGTGGCTGAAAGTCTATGACATATCCAATGAGTTATTTACTCCACCTATTAGCGTTCTCCTCAGCCTCCTTCCCGGGGTAGATAATCTTCCCATCTATTATCTGTACTTCTACGTGCTTCAGATCTGACGTTCCTCCCACTGGTAAAGGCTTGAAACTTTCCCAGCTTCTCAGACCCTTCAGAGCTTCTGTTTCTAGCGTTGTCAATGGATTTGCAATGGGAACAGGCATAGGTCCTCGCCAAGATGGATCTCGGAATGGCGGTTGGTTTCTTCCGGTCGCCTTCTTGGTCGCCTTGTCGCTCACGGCTGTCGGGGGCTCGAAGAACGCCATATTAATAAGTAAGAACCCAAAATATTGGCCACTTCCTTATTATTATTATTATTATTATTATATATATATATATATATATATATATATATATATATATATTTTGGATAATATGTGGATGCCAAGTGGTAAACTCCAAAATACTATTACTATAACATCGATGCTATCTTGTGGGCCTAGACATTATGTTTTTGGTATCTAAAGTGCCTTTTTTCCACTAGTGATATGTACGACAATGAACTTTTACATAGTTAATTCTGGCTAAACTTAATCATAGTCTAACCAAATCATATAACAAAATATATTGAAATGCCTCGTATTTTGTTTCCACATTTTAGACAAGATGAGATCATTGAATGCAAAATAATAATCTAGTACTAAATATAAACCATATAAAAAGTTAATAAATAGGTAAGTTTTTATAACAAACATCCAATTAATAACTATAAAATTACAATTCAAAAAATCCAAAGACTCGAGTGATCACTCAATTTTAGTATACAATGTTATAACTAACAACAAATATAAGTAGAGTTTAGGAAATAAGTTCTCTTAGATTGTACTCCAAAACATGACTACCCTTAGACTCCTCCTCTATCTCTTTAACTTCAATTTAAAATAAATAATTATATGCATGAGATATTGACTCAACGTGTGGAGGTATCCAAAGAATACGTGGATAACACCACTCTACAATAAAAAACAAATATTCAAACTATCTACACAATTAAAAAACATTTAAGAAAACTAAGTGTATCTATAGATAAAAGTAGATTCTATATATGGGGAACTTATATAGGGAATGCATATCTTCTAGAGTTATTTTAAAATTTATTATAGTACCGGTATCAACCCATGGAGATCGTTTTCCTCACAAAAAATAGAGTGAATGGCACAAAAAGAGGAGGATATATCTTATATACCAAACAAAAGTGATAGCTATAACCACCATGATATCCATATTCAAAGAAAGAGTTTGTACAATTGAAACAAGAACATGCCAAATGTGCTTGAGAAATCTCTCTACATTCTATCAAATTGAGATTAGAATATTTTTTCAATTCCATGCTTCTTCCTGATAAAATATGCCTAATCTAGCTAATGTGTTCTACTCCACAACATATAGCCTTTCCTAAAAACAAGCTAACATATACCCAGTCTAGTTTAAGTATCCTATTCCACCACATATAGCCTTTACTAAAACCAATTAGAGTTTCTCATCACTTGTTCATCAATGCTTAATTTATAAACTTTGTGAGGCAGTTTGTACTTAAATTTATTCCATTATGTTTAATGTTGTGGTTTGGAGATTTAGATCTACTTCTTAAGAGAACACAACATTAAAAAGATTCTACCTTTGGGCATGAGGAGGATCTATTTATGCTTGCCAGTAAGTCTTCAATGAATCCTAATCCTTCAAGTGTTCGACAAAAAGACTCAGAGGTTTTGTTCCTACTGCAAATCAAGACCCTGCCTGCAGATCATGTCATCGGTAATTCACCTCTTAACTAGAGTCGACAGATTGGAGGAAGTTATTACTCCTCCTCCTCAATTGGGATGGCGATCCCCAAAAGAATCTAGTGAAGCAAGTACCTCACAAAATCATTTCAGTTGAGTTACTTCCTCAAGGGTGGTCTTCCATCATTATGCAATGAAGGAAATAGTTATCACGAGTTGAAAAGGACACATACGCGCAATTATAAATTATAGAGGTATACAAAAATATAAATAGAATTATAGGCTGGAAAAATTGAGAGGAAAATAGTAGTGTGTGGAGTGTGATGTTTCATATCAGAGCCACTATACATCTCGTATCTTTTATGGCTTTACTTTTTGATTGCGTTCTTATATATTCCTAGGAGACTTATAGTATATATTTTGTTGTATAACAATTGGCCATCTTATTTTTTGTTATAAGACCACCTATGCATCCAATTTGCCAACTTCTAGCTACCCAAACCTCCTTTCCAACTTTTTTGTTTAAATTATTTCGCATGAAATATTTTGAGTTTCTTTGATTTTTTAGCCACCCCTCACAAAATTTCTACAGATCAACAACCTCAACAGTGGAGGCTATGTGAAGGGTAAACAATACCGGTCCAAAAGAGATAGTATATAAAGATAGTTTATTATCAATCTAATCCTACCAACCAATAAGATATGATGACCTTTCCAGTTAGTTAGTTGGATTACGACTTCATTCACTAGCGGTTGATACAAGCATTTAATAAAACAACCAATAAACGAAGGATACCTAGGTACGTGATAGGGATTCAGTCACTAGCGGTTGACACAAACATTTAATAAGACAACCAATAAACGAAGGATACCTAGGTACGTGATAGGGATATCGGTCTTTTCTAGAAAAGAAAAAGATGTGCATTTATTTTAGTGGAAAGAATACCCAATGATTATTGAATTCATTGAGACTATTGGAGAAGGCCATCAACTCTATCTTATTTTTTTCCGTGTAACATCATATGCAAATAATATGCAAAGACATAATGAATTGAATGATTTATATGGTTGTTTTAAAAAATCTTTTTCGAAGAGGATGGACATTAATCCCTACATGCCTATATCAAATTGCTAAGGATAAAATGGCTCCTCATGTCAAATTCCATTGTGAAGTCTTATAATTTGGGATGTATAACCATTAAGGGTATTCAAATAGAGATTTTTAGTAGGCATTGTCAAATGTATTGTAAGTACAAATAGATTCTTTGGAATGATTATTTTAGTAGGTGGGAATTCATACATTATAAGACATTTATGATGTAATTTATGTAGGGCGTGAACCATATGGAGGTCTTCTTTAAGAAAAAAAATAGATTTTATATTGAAGAATATTGATGTTTCATAAGATGTTATACATAAGGAGAATGAAAACCAATCTTTAACTTCCCTTAACAATACTACACATGTTATTACTGATCTGGGCAAGTAAGAATACTATTATAAAACTTTGGTGGTATCTTGTAGTTGAATCTGAAGACAATATGACAAAGAAATATGGGACCATAGTGGGATGATTCACATTAAGAAAAACAAAATGTAATTTTTCTTATGTTTCTTAGAGGTGTACATCCTTTACAAAAAGAAGTCATTGGTAGATTTAATGATATTTGTCTTGATGTAATGCCAAGACTACATAGACATATGAGTCTTATACCAGTATCATCACGGGGCTTTATATTGATCTAGTTGATATACCATATAGATGTTCTACTCATTGGTGACACAAGGAACATTATAGGACTTTTGAGGTTGTAGAATTTTGAGGAGGATGCCAACTCATACAAATGTTGTGTATGTGTGATATTATGTATAAAACAAGTCAGTCTCATGATTTTAGACTACCTAAATATTGCGCTCATGAGTTATATGGCTTTCAATTTGAATAATTTGATTTGTTATTTCTCCTTGTTAGGAAATACAAAGAAAATCTTTGATTTCCTATTACCTATTTAACCTATATTCTCTAGATAATAAGTAAAGCATGGGTTCCTTGTCGTCCATGGAAATAAAGGCTTCATCCTTCTATTATGTAGATTCGTCCAGAATAATTGATCATCAAAATTATATATGATGACATCAAAGGTTGAAGATAACTCTTCCACTTATTTCTAATAGAATATTGTAAGTCTTCCATCAATTCATATTTCCACTTTGGTAGGGAAGATTTGGTTTTTTAATCTTTTGACATACAAGATACATTGGGTTTCCTTCCATATGAGTATCTCAAGCATGACTAATATAAACATATACTTTGATGGATGTCCAACATTGAGAAATCAAAATGTATAAATTATCTCTAGGGGTTTTCCTTGAGAAGGTGTCTAGACGATCTGTAATTCCATAAAACCTTATCGATTTGGATCTCATGTCATTGTTACCATACTATTAACTATTTGATATGTAGTAAGAACCTTCAAATATGATATCTATTATATTAACACCCTAGACTAACATATTGTGGTCCTTTAGAAACTAAGTAGAGTGATCAACAACCCTCCTTTTAACTAACCTATGAAGCATTCTAAATCTATAGGTGTCACATTGTTTTTTAGGAATTAGGGTAACTTTTTTACTTATTATTTCTTTCATCTTTGGCCAACATACAAGGATGATTATATTGAAACAATATGGTATTTTTAACTAAACGTATACAATTGATTATGGAAAAATATGTAAAAGATATCTCAATGACAATGAAGGAAATGTTAACTCCTTTATGTTTTAGAGATTCCATTGAGAACAAAAAGATAAAGAAAGATACTCTAAGATGATTCTAAGGGATAATAATTCCATCATTATCATAAAGATGTCATAAGAAGCATAAATAAAAATAGATAGCAATATGTATCATATGGTTGAGCATGTACTAAGTCACATAACTAACATAAATAAGCACAACAAAAGAAACCATGACCTATGATATAGTTATGAAATGAGGAACTAACAACACATTAGAAATAATCTAGATAAATAATTTTAAACTTAAAGGATCATATAAACATGAAGAAAAACAACTAAAATGAGAAATTTAAAGAATGTAAAAAAGAATGACAATCATCATTTTGTTCAAGTCCTTATCTGACGGAACTACCCCTTGGTTGAATTTCATTTCATCTGAGAGGTAGTCTGTGGGAATACTTTGACCCTACTGATATTTAAGTCCCTTATCACCTTTTGTGGAACTGAAACTTAGAGAAGATGGCGTTTTTACAAATCATTATCACTAATTTGAATTACTAGTCACGGTGAAAAAAATGCCTCCTATGTAGTTGAATATCACAAACAAAATATATATGTATTCACATGAAGATGGTAGTTGTCTCATGTAGCTGATTGTCCATACCTTGAATATCTCCATTTTTGTACAATTTTGAAGCAACATATTTTCATGCTTCCCTGTGTTCTTGGTATGTTGGTGTGTATCACATGCCTTGAAAAATGAGATTGTGACCTTGATGATGGATGACCTCTATCATGCTCTTTCAAAAACACCATATTCAACTTGGTAGCTTTTTTAACTATGATATGCTAATGTATTGAGTTTTCAACCATAAAGTTTTTGGAAGGATATTGATTTATCTATAGAGTGTAATACATCGTAAGAATAATAAAACACTCAACAAAGAAAAAAATTAAATTATTTTTCCCTTAAGATATTTTCTATTGAATAAAAAAAACTTGCTTCCTTTGCACTTAAAAGTAGGAGACTACCAATCTCCTTTGCATTTTGTCAATAGTAGGTTTCCACTAATCCACTTTACCTTCCCTTAGAGAATCATTAACACTTGTGTATGTCTTTATATTCTTCCACAAGGTTCCCTCTTCTTTACCTTGAAAATCATGTAGAAAAATCTACAAAAATAACGAACACAAATGGTAGAAATAGTTATAATGCTAGCACAAGAATGTTGTTTGAGAGATTCTACATTAACTAGGTTTTGGTGAATCCCGATAATTATCAATAAAAACATTCTTAGTAACAATCATGATATGACAATTTTCCTAGAAACTCTATGGATTAAGTTTTCTTTAAATGGATCTAGATGGATCATTTTTATATCAATATGTTAGTTTTAGCATGGGGAAGTATCTAGGAAATTCTAGAAGTTCATAAAGGTGTTGTGTTGTGTTAAAAACAAATAAATTGCTCAATATTTAATCAAAAATTTATTATTGGTTAAAGTTATAGTTAAATAAGATATAGTGTTGCTAAACTATGACTACAACTGTAGGCTAAATCATATCTACGTGTTCACAGTGATTTGAAATTATATATGAAATCAATTTGAATACCATCAACTAAATTGGAAAATTTTCTAATATGGTGCTTAATCAAACTAAGAGTTATACCTAATGTAACCTATGGGTATCAAGGACTCTCTAATTCTACACCAATAATATAGGATCTTGACTGGCCATTATCCTGGTAATATAGAAATTTACCTAATAAGATTTATCATTCCATGTGCCTCCTTAGGTCCTTAACTGAAGTAAAATGGGTTTAAATAATAGAAACATTTGTCAACAATATAAATATGAATAAAATATTGTACATAATTTACTAGAATTGAAAATAATTATATAAATAATCTCATAATATATGTCCATATGAATATGGTTCTAACTTTGATCCTAAAATATATAATAGAGTAGGTTAAATAAAAATGAGGAAGTATGCTACTCATGTATATAAATTTCCCTTTGACCAATGCATGAAGTACTTTCATCTTCTTTTACCCACCATGGTTCCTCCTTTGCTCTAGTATTCTTTCTCTTCCTTATCGTTAAGAAGACAAATGCTTGACCATTTTAAAAGGAAACTTGTTCTTCTCTAAATAATTTTCGCTCTTACATCCCGTTATAGGGTTTAAAATCCTTGATTAATTGTTTCTAATGTTTTATACAAAGAGGTATGGCATATCACATCAAGACGTTTTGCATTTTTACTAGGAAGCAACATCACATTTTAGTTTTAAAGCTAATAAATATTTTGTTGTTCGATAGTTGTTTCATACTTGGTTTCTCATATAGTTCTTTGAAAATAGTTTCACTTTTATTTGTTCTTTTAGTTATTAAAAGCTTGTTTAAATCTACAAGTAATATTTGAGGATGTTAATTTTTTTCTAGGTATTTTTAGTCACTAGCCTTCTATTGAACTTCATTCAATTAAGTTGGTTGTTACTATCTTGTTCATCAATTTACCTTGTTTTTATACCCTTATTTCTTGTTCAAAGATCTAATTTCTATTTTATAATCATGTAATTCTATTATTTATGCTTATTCTATTTTACCTCTTTAATTATTTTTGTGCTTTAATTCACAATTAGCATTTAATGTTATTTACTTGATTTTGTTACTTCCATCACACTATCAGTATTCACCATTGAATGAAAAAATTAATGAGAAGCCTGAAGGGAATTGGGGTAGAGGTAGAGGAGTGGAAATGAGAACCGTTCCACAAAAGAGATAGGGTGATGACCTCTATGGACATAACAACTCTGATCCCATTACTTATAGGGTAAATGAGATTGATCTTAGTTTGCATGACGTAGACAGAAGAAAAGGTGTTGGAATAAAGCTTCCACGGGTCGGGACCCATCTTAAACTTATAGGAAAGAGGTTGTTTATGAATTTATATCCTTCATACATTATTTAGTTGCATTTTATATTTAATTTCATATTTTGTACGTATTTTAATCAATATTTTTTAGATACTAATAGTTATAAAATTTGTTTGATATTTAGTGCATTTTTATGCATAATTTATTGTGTTGGTTCAAGTTAAAGAGGGATGTAACCATCGTTACATAAAAATCCAATTAAGATTACAAAGGATTTCATATTATCATTGCCCAACTCTGGCAATTGGGGTGAGGATCATGAAAGTATAGATGATCACTCAAACGGAAATAACTTTCACATACAAATTTAGTATTAGATGATTTAGAAGTCATTGGATGCATAATTGAATTATCAATGAAATAAGTATATATACTAGTACATATCAATTGGAAGACTAACCTTTCAAACATATGGGAATTCTGGAGAAATCAGAGTAACTCTGATATTTATTCAATCACCAGACTCACACTATGAGTTGACCAATTAGAAAATATACATTGATCCTAAAACATGTCTAGATTCCACATCTAAGGTCAGAATTGAGTGACTCAAGTTTTTTTGGAAACCTAAATATATTATCTATGAAATGAATACATTTACTAACCACTTATATTGATCTAATAGACTCCTAATCTCTTGTTTCTCTAGTGTCAAAAATTACAACAAAACATTGACTGTCGTTGGTTTATATTTGATGGATATGATATCTTGCGGGATGATATAGAAGTATTTGGGGGATGTCCAAGATAAGGATTCACGCCATGATCTCTCCCATACAAAACCCTGTATGCCTCCAAGGAGATCCGAATATGGGAGTCAATGGCTTCACGTGGAGATTCTCTTCATTGAAGAATGTGATTAGAGATTGCAACAATCATTCTGGAGTGGTGACGAGACCAATAAGCTACTCCTCTATAATGCTATATTATCTTTGAGCTTTCTCTTATTCTATACTTTCTCTTATATATTAACATGAGTAGAGAGTACATTACTTTCTGGGGCATGCCGATTAGCCCTATTGTCCATACAGAGATCTTACATAGTGAATTACAACTTACTTGAACATTTAGATTTTCAATTAATTGTTAATACGTATTTTAGTGATTAGAAACATATATTACATGTTAATTTCAATCCTGAGTTTACAAACCTTAAAATTTAGAATTATAATATCATTTAATCTTTGTTGAGCCTCAGATAATATCACAAAATGGGTTCTTTGAGAAAGTGGATTTAGGATTCATAGGTTATGAGACCTTGATCCTATGAGGACATCTATCCTTGTGAAGTCTATCTTACAAAAGAATATAGAAATTCATTTTCCTCAATGTAATAATCATGCAGTTAATGATGGAATGTGAAAGAACATATGTGCATGTAGTGGTGGTAAATAGGTCACCCTTATAATTTTACATTGTTAGAATCATTTAGTTCATGGTTTAATACTTTCTTATATATTTTATTTATTTAATAAAAAAACATTTAAAAAAACTTTATTTGTTAAGTACTTTTCTTGTTTAGGTTAACTACCTAGTACCTTCCTAAACTTTTCTATTTTCCCTTCATCTTGAATTGTAATTCAATATAAACTGTCCACTTATGGATGGTGCTTTTGTGTTGTTATTTTGATAAAAATTAGTATTTCATATCTTTCTGAATTTAAGGGATAATATAATGTTCCATCAAATTTTGATATGTTTCTAGAAACAACATGACATTTTGGATTTTTTTAGCCTATTGCGACAAGGTTCAAAATTTTCTATTTTTTTTTCGAACTTTCCTTAAGTTTGTAATTTTTAGTGTTGTTTTATTATTTCTTAGTGTATTTTTGTATTTAACTCCTTAAATTTTTTATTTTTTATTTTATTTTTATATACTTTGTTACATTTGTAATTTATTTTATTTTACATTTTCCCCTTCTATCATGAATTTTTGTAATTTTTCTATTCTTTTTTAAATAATTTTTTTATATTCATTCATTTGAAAATTTTCTATTGAGTCTAATACTCAATTTTCTTGATTTTCTAGGCACTATGTCAAAAATTGAGTGGCCAATATTATAAGATGCACAATGTCAAACTCCCAGCTCCTTCATTCAAACTAAATGTGGCTTCCTAGAAAAGAGTCTACAAACTAAAAAATTGATGTGTAGGATTATCATTGAGAAAAATGCTAGGATCAACATGGAGCACAAGGGATGCCTTGAATTGACTCCACAAGCCAAAGAAGCCATTTAGAGGATAAACATTGACTATAATGTTAGACTCCTTACAATTAGATATGAACATAATGCTCACAATAACATTTTTGGGGATACTATGAGGTATCATTATATGAAGATGATTATTGAGATGAAGTGGACAACTATCAACAGTATTATTGGATTTACGGTGAATATCCTTACTATGCAAATCATTATCTTCCCAATCGAGATGAGAGGATAATGCTCTCTACAAGATGTTAGTTTACTAACAGGTAATGCTAACAGATCGATGTGCAATGTCATCAGATAGAGAAGCCTAAGTAAGAGAATGAAGGCATAACTTGCCCATCTCAAAGGATGACTCTCCTAAAAGATTGAGGCTCCACCACCCTTCCCTATTATTGACCAAGATTCATATGAATATAAAATTCAATAAATTTTGGTTGATCTATCTTGGAAGACGACGAAACAACTTCTATTGCATATTTAACTATTTTTGACGATGAGATACAAATCTAGTATGAGGTATACATTCCACCACCACTCCATTAATCTATCTCCTCTCTAGTTCAGTTGCCTACAGAATTCATGAAGGAGTTGGATGTGTTCTATATGGATGATCCTATATACATGTTGACATTGTAAAAGATCTCACGATTTTTATTGATTTTTATGTCAATTGCATAGTTAACAAGGAGGACGTAGAGTCGCATAAGAATATTTGTCAAGCTAGTTTTATAGATGAGACAATTTTTTCTATGCCAGTATCACATCTTCTTCATATAGAATTATGTGATGAGATGAAGCCTGATCCATATCCTCCACTTTATAATGTATAGTTGCAACACCGATTACATATTAGTTATATACTACCTTAGCTACTAAAGAAGGTAGATTGTATCTACTCATTACAAATGAGAAGATCTTGAGGAAACTAGAGAGGCACTACTTTTACTTTGTGCCACATCTCACAGATCCACACACTACTACTACACTACCTTTAAACACTGAGGAGTATTGGTGGATCCTACTTGATGAGTCACGGGTTGAAAAGATATACTACTCCAAGAATCTTGAAAGTAACTTTGAGTTAACACAACCACCTGATCGCATATTGCACCATGGATCTCACATGTTCAATGTGCCATCCCTTATTCATATCCTTTCAACTGGACCTTCTTTGAGTTGTGAGGACCACCTAGATGGGCAATGAGGATTGTTCCTGTCCATCTTGGGTGTAGTGTTTGATTGGGGATGAGAAAATTTCTAAGGCTGAGGTGGAGGTTGGATAGTACATACTTCTTCCACCTTCACTTATCTATTTTTATATTTTATTTTTTAATTAAACATGTTAGATTTGCATACATGTTACTTTCTTTACATGTAAATTAAACAGTTCTCATCTCAATTCTTAGTTCTAGCAATATTAGTTGAATCAATCATCTATTTGTCTTTCATTATGTTCATGTTTACATTTCATTTAGAATTTTTCATTCAATCCCTTGTTTGAGGTAAACTCTTCATGTTAACTTTCTTTAAAAAATATCCAATTGTTAGAAATCACCTCTTATAGCCAATGAATATAATCATCATGTTTTCTGAATAGTATGATAGATGTTAGAGGAACCAATAGAGATCAAACAAGATATTCCTCCTATTGATTAGTAATTCACATATATGTAATTGTCATGCATTCCCTGATCATATCATTATTTGGGTGTAGTGAATCTAGAGAATTACCTGATGTATTTAATCATGAAAATAAGTTTTGCACATAATCCAAACCATCTAATACACTTATTTTCCATCTTATCACCTTCCATCCACCTAAAAGAAGATATAAAATATCCAGGAATCATTCCAACGCCTAATCTCAGGGTGGCACACCATCCATTCCATCTATAATTGCATCTTCCATACCCCTTGTATGTAATAGGAATACATTACCAAAATAAAGAAATGATGGTAATATACACACACAAAATTGTGAAATATATGTACTTGCACAATTAAAATGAGATCTCAAGTGAATAGAGGAGAGATGAACATTTGTCCTTTTATAACCCCGTTCACTCCACTTTACACCTAGGGGCTCCCTAGGAGCTCCATTGATACCTACTTAACATACCCCATCGTTGAATTGTGTGCATACTGGTGATTTATGGGATTTCTTAATTTTTATGAAATCCTCATACATTTTTGGTGTTTGAGGATGGTGGTGAGGAAATAGCATTGTAAAGAAATGTTGGAAACATGGATATGACAAGTCAAGTTCCATGATCTTAGTAGGTTAGGTTGCTTGGCTGTATTGGTAGTAGGGATTCAAATGATGCAAGTATGAATCATGCAAATTGGTTGTAAGTATTTATCTAAAGAGTGTTGTAGATTTTGTGTTACTTGAGAATGGAAAAAGTTCATGACTAGAGTATTTATGAATGTATATTCATGATGATTTATAGTTTTTTTCAATTTTTAATAAATATTTTCTTGCATTTTACTCAACATTTCACTTACTTTAGGATTTGTATAGTTTATGCAAATTGTTTGTTAATTAATGTATTTTTGTATTTCATTTTTTGGATTAATCCAGGTCAAAGGATAAATCATATCCCTATGAAAAACCTATGAAAATGACCAAACATTGTATATCACCGGTCTCCAACTCTGACAATCAAAGTGAGGATCATTGAAGTATTGATGGTCACTCAAATGACCATAACTTCTGCATATAACATGAAATTGGATGATTCAAAAAGTTGTTGGATGAAAAGCTTAATTATATACAAAAAAGTATATATTCTAATAAAGGATCGTAGGCCAACTCGCCATTAAGTCTGATGATTGGGAAGTTTGGAGGAAATCAAAGTAATTTTGACATTTATCTAGTCGCCCAACTCGCACTATGGATCGGCCAACTAGAAAATATAAATCAATACTAAAACATCTAGATTCTACATCTAATGTCAGATTTGAGCAAGTTAAGCTAGGTTGGAAGAACAATTTGATTATCTATGAAAAAAAATTGATTGCTTCCAGTCGGTCAACTAGACTCACAATCACTCATTCCTCTGGTGCTGGGAACTATAATAAAACAAATATTGTCCTTCAATTATATTAGATGGATATGATATTTATATGATGATATAAATCACCTAGGTTATGCTCAAGATAAGGGTTCATGACCCATTATCTTCCATCCTCATCCCTATCCACCACTAAAGAAAGTCAAAGTCAGGAGTTGATGGCTTAATGTGGAGACGTGCTCCATTGAATGACATGACTAAAGACTATAGCTAGCATTCTTAAGTGGTGACGAGACCATTGCGCCTCTCCTACATGACTCTATATTCTCCATGAGACTTCTCTTCTTCTATTCTTTAACTTATATTATTAATATGATTAGATAGTATAACCCATGATGGGGTTGTATTACAACTTGTTTAGACTATTTGATTTTTAATTAATGTTTGATGCATTTTCTATGGATTATTTACCCTTCTTATGTGTACATTTCAATCATAAGAGTAGAGATTTTGAAAACCTAGTATTATAATATCAGTTAATATTTGTATACCCCATATTAGATTACAAAATGGACTCTCAAAGGCGATGGATTCAGGATCCATAGGCAATGAGACCTCGACCCTATAGGAAAATCTATCTTTGTAAATTTTATATTCTGAAAGGATATGGAATTTCTTTATCCCTTATTTGATATTTATGTGAGTGAGTGATGTAATGTGAGAGAACAAATACACATGCAATGTCGTTGAAACCCATCACCTCAATTATTTTACCATCATTTAAATTCATTTCTTTTATTGTGTGGTTTCATTTGATACATTGTTAATTTAGTTAATCAAACTAAGATTTCAAACAAAATATCCTTATTAATTACTTTTTATTATTAGACTAAGTTTCTAATTCCTTCTTCAAATTTGTTCTTTGGGTTCAATTTTTAACTATACTATTATATGACTTGTTCGCATATAGGTGGTTTTTGTCCTATTGTTATGGTAAAATCTATATTTTCACATCTTTGTAAATTTGAGGGGTATGGCCAACAACTAATGACAAACCAATGGATTCCACTCCAACTGAGGGCAACATGACACTTCTCAGACTTAACAACATTGTCCCAAGATTCGTACAATTCAACTTAGACAATAATGTAGTGTCAATGACTAAATCCTTAAACCCTTGCATACCTATCATGACATAGAATGGTAACCATAAAGTTGCTCTACTTTTTAGTAGAATTATCACTGGAGAACACACAAAGAAATAAATATATTTTATCTTTAAACACTTATTTGGGGATAAAATCACTATGATGGACATAACCCTAGGAGAGGATAAAGGAAAACCCAAGCTTACTGTCAATCTTGGCGTGGAAGATGACTTGATTAGGCCTTGGAAATATGTTATCATTTTTAGATTAATTGGATTTGATGTTGTATACATGACCCTAAGGGAAAGACTAATGATTACGTGGACCTGGATTGCCCGCTTCAACATGTATGAACTAGATCTCAAACAATTCTATCTACTTGTCCTATTTGAAATACTACAATACAACCCTCAATGGGGGTCCTCATTTTTTGTTATTTGGCAATGTGGGAATGACATTGTAAGGACCCTGACCTTCGTTTAGGGTTTACCTTGTTTGTTTTTCTTAACCTTAGTGGTTTGATGCATGCTAATTGCCTTTAAGTGGTGATTAGGGTTTGGTTGTGCTTTGTTGAGAGTTCGAGGGGCTACTTGCAAATAACCCAAGTTTAGGGTTTTGTGTGCAAGTTTGCCATCTTGTGAGGTGTTTTCCTCTCTTTGCTTCCTCTAGGGTTGAGAGGAAGGCTTGGGCTTGTTGTTTGAGTTTCTTGGGCCTTGCTTGAGCTTGTTTGGGCCTTGAGGTTCCTTGTTTGGGCTTGGTTGAGCCTTGTGTCGGCCAAGACTTGCTTGTGTCGCCCAAGGTGAGTAATGTGTCGACCTAGAGTGGTTTGTGTCAGCCAACAAGCATGTGTGTCGCCCATGTACCTTGGTGTGTCACCTAGTGGAGCTTCTGGTTGTGTCGCCCATGATGCTTGACCATGTTTGGTGGACACTTGGTGCATGTCTTGGACAAGTGTCTTATGGCTTGCTAGAGTGGTGGCTTGAGCTCTAGGACAAGTGTCCCTTGGGTGGACGACACATAGCATGGATCTACCTTGTTTTCTCCTCCCTTTCCTTCTATATAGGTGGTTCTTTCCCTTGCCTTAGATTCCTTTGATCCTTTGGTCTCTCCTCCACCTTGAGTGCACGACACTCCTTCCTTCTTTACTTATGTTGGCTGATGCACTTCCTTGGAGAAGCAGTGGTGGCCGATACACCCCCTTGGAGGAGATGTGGTGGACGATATCCCTTGGACCTTGGAGTGTTCTTCTTCTACCTTGGAGCTTGGAGCTTAAGGTGGGTTGCATAGCTTCTAACCCTAACTCCATTATCTCTTATTATGTTCTTGTTCATATGTTAGTAGTAGTACCTTGCTTTGATAGCTTTAGTGGCCGATCCTCCTTAGGGTTTAGGGATTCCTTGTGATCTAGAGCACCTTTCTCTCTAGGGTTTGAGTTTCCTTATGCTGGAGGTAGATGGTGACCCCCTATTGGGTGATACCCTCCTTTGTCTTGGTGTGTTGGACGACATGGGTATCTTTGTGTTGGACGACATGAGTGTTCTTGGTGTTGGGCGACATCATTGCCCTTGAGATGGACGATAGGTCAAGCTAAGAGAAGCGTTGGTCGATATGGTGGTGTTGGACGACATGATGGTCCTTCTTGTGATGAGTGACACCCTTGTTCTTATCATGGACGATAGACCAAGAAGTGGCATGAAGGTTGGCTTGAGTTGGACGATAGCATCATGCATGGCATGCTTGGTTAGGTTGGACGATAGGTGTCAC
Source organism: Alisma plantago-aquatica (assembly GCA_963693085.1). Classification (NCBI taxonomy): domain Eukaryota; kingdom Viridiplantae; phylum Streptophyta; class Magnoliopsida; order Alismatales; family Alismataceae; genus Alisma; species Alisma plantago-aquatica. The sequence continues at coordinate 615,936,575 of OY856409.1, forward strand.
ACCCCAATTTCGCATCAACCTCAAACCACGAAATTAGGACGCGACAGGATGGGATTTACACATAAGCCAACCACTCTTCACTTTTTAAAAGCATTTTAAAGACATTAATAGGATAATCTGATTTATGCTGTAAAATGAAACTAAACAAACTGCGGAAGCATCTTTATTAAACTGACTAGCAAAATAAACAGAGTTTACAGCATATTACATTGTCTGACATAAAATAAAGCATAAAAGTTAATTTACATCTTTATACACATTCTCTCTCTCACTCACACCTTGTCCCAAAGATCGAGGGGAAAGGACTAAGAGACCTCTAACTACTAACTACATGTTCCTTCTATAAACTAGGCGTTAGGATGAAACGATCCTTCAGATTTTCTACTGCTGATGATAACCTGAAAATGTTTTGAGTAGAGGTATGAGCCTACTCGCTCAGTGAATATCATTTCACTTAGCTATCACTAAACAACTCATCAGGTTTATAAATTTGAAATGATACATAAATGCAGAACTTAAGCAAGGCAGTTCTAATAACATAGCAGATATACAGATAATAATCACATTTCTAAGCATCAATAGATAATTCAGGTAAATAAATAGTTATATAAATTTACTGTGATCCTACATGATTACTTATTCATATTATTAATATGCCCTAAATATATGCAGTGTACTCTGCATATAAAGATCCGCAACAAGTCCATGCTATGGTCCCACCGTACAAGACTTAGCGACACACCTGGGAAATGCTAAGTCTGACTGTTGTCCTGGTCTGCTACAGGACTCTCAGGCTCCAAGGCCTCAATGCACAACCACATGTGCTGCACAACCACGTGTGCTCCAGACTTCTCCTTTAACCTGAGCACACAGGCGGAGAGTCTCACAGGGTTACCTTCATGACACAAGCACGAATGGTGTTAGATAACCAAGTTTTCTTTCTTTTTCCCAGTGCCACCGTGACACACGCACGGATTATTGTTGAACACTGCTTTTCTGCCCTCGTGCCACCGTGACACACGCATGGATTATTGTTGAACACGAGTCACCGACCATCTAGACACACGCTAGGTAGGTCGTTTCACCCCAAGGTGCAGACCTCACGAGGGGTTCTACGGTGTTAGGGCACCTAAGTCTATTAAATGATTAACCAATAAACATTTAAACAGGAATATCACATTTCATGCATATTACACAATCTGAATAACACATGAAGCAAATATATATCCTTTATCATCATTAAACATGATTCAGTATCATTTATCCACTTTCGATGCTAAACGTCTATTTTTAAATCAGCAAATACATTGCAAGTATAATACAGGAAATTTCATTAATTTCACTAAGCATATTAGGTATTTCAAGTTCCAATGAAACTAACATACTCTATTGTATATACTACACTATTTCAAAGTTATACTAACTGATACAGAAGCAATTAAACATTTAAATTGAGTTAAATAATGATTACTGAATGAACTACTACTCACTATTCTGGAACTCGGCCGACCAAACTGGGAACTCGGCCGATCGGCTGACAACTCGGCCGATGCACCCGCAACTCGGCCGATCCAAACCCTGTTCAATTTCCTTATAAAGGAAACTCGGCCGAATCATACCTAATTCGGCCGACCAAAACACTGATCCTGCAATAGAACAGTAGCATCATACATGAATCTAAAATTGATTCAAATGACAACTAGGTCTAGCTAAGGCTTACGAATTCATGATCAAAACCTTATGCCGAAGTTAGAACTACCTCTCTGTATTGCCTTTCACCCAGGTCGATCCTAGTCAAACATGCTGCTGCAAGCAGCAGCTCCTTCACACGTATAGGTTGGAAGGGACCAAGCTAGTTGCTAGATGAGGGCTGGGTGGCTGCGGATGCTTGCTCTATCCTCATAGCTGAAGTCAAAGGTGGTGATTTGGGGTGTTGCTCATGCCCAAGGTGCTCATGCCTGGACCTACTGCCGCAAGAAGTAGCAGCTTCACGTACAGGTCAGAAACAAGCTCGGCGAGGAGCTAAATCATCATTGGGGGCTACGGATTTGAGCACAAACCTCATGGACGGATTCAAGAGCAGCGTTCCGGAGAGTTGGATGCGCCCAAAAGGGTCTTTGGCCGACGCCCTGCTGCTGGCCGGCGCAGCACCTTCTGTAGGTCGGCCGCTGCTTGCTCCATCAGGTAGGGCGCCACTAGGGAGAGGTAGAGGAGGAAGGAGAAGAGAGGAGGACGACGCGCAAACTGGTCGGAGGTGAAGAGCTCGAGAATCGCCCCCTATCGCGCCTATTTCTTCCTCTGCTGCTCGGTCGAACACTGGGTTTGGGGCACCACTTTTGTGGTTCTGTTCTAACAGGAAGGAGAAGATAAAGGAAAAAGGTAGCCGACCCACTTAAAGGGTAAATAATGGGAAAATTGCATCTCAAGTCCAAGATTCTCAAAAATTCCATAACTATGGCCTCGGGGGTCCGATTTAGATGATTTCTTTTGCATTATTTTAAGCACAAACTTCTCTACCTTCTCAAAGCACAAGATTATGTTAACTAGCTTGTCACAACTGATCAAACCACTAATTGCAACAGTGAGTACTCAACTCAACTTAATTAACCTAACGATTATCATTAATATTTTCATTAATTATCTCAGATGATTCAAACTCAACTATTTATTCACATATTAACCTATCTTAATTAACCATGATGTTTTAATTTGATGCTCACACTAATTGAGGTGTTTCAATAAATTCGAGGTATTTATTAGTTAATCATGGAGTGGGTCATAACAACCTTTTCCCCTTAAAAGAATTTCGTCCCGAAATTCCTAAAGGGAAAGGAAACTTGTCACTTATCTCTGACTCGTATTCCTACGTAACTTCCTCTAGGTTAAGATTTCTCAACTCTTGAGTTTCTTGATCCACTGATCAACCGTCCATATAGGTCCCTTAACCTGGGACACATCTGATCTGATTCCAGATCAACCCATAAAACATTGTCTTTCCAGAACTGTTATAACAGTATCTCAAATTATGGTAATTACCAAGAAATTATTATACTATACATGCAAACAAACTAAAATTCTTAAATAAACAGAATGCATGTCAATTTGGTATTAAAACTAAATCATGCAATTTAACTGTTAGATATCATCACATCTTTTAATGAAAATTGATATCAAGATACTTGATTCATCGTACACCCTATCCTTAGGGTTTCATTTTCCTTGTTCATTCATCACATGACAACACCCTACTCTTAGGGTTATCTCATTCATTAATCACATGGCAACACCCTACTCTTAGGGTTTCCATTATCTCTTCTGTTTGATTGCAATTCAAATCACAATACGGTATCATTCTAAAACTGGCAGAACAATATATTTCAAATCATTGTAATTACTGAGTAATGTTTATATCATGCATGCAGACAGATTAAAAATTCATAAATATTCCAAACTCAAATCAATTTTGGCACATACATACTGTATTTCATGTAATTGAACATCTTATTACACCAATAAGTGTAATTTACTTCACCTTATAAGAAACCATCTGTAATATTTATCAATTATCTGAAATTTCTCGAAGTACGTGCATCTTAACCAAATTCCTGGTTTATGCATCACATAACTCAATTAAGAGTTATTTACGTATCATATCACAAATAATTATTAGTACTTGAGAATTTCTAATGATACCTCAGAGAAATGCGCCAATTCATGTAAATGTTAAGTCACACACATTAACATAATAGGAAATATGCAACTAGATTTATTTACATATTGTAATGCTATCTTACTATCTTGAAATCATGCACCTGATGATTTACCAAATCTGTGTTTTCTGGGTTCATACTCAAACCGTACCATTATCAGTTGTGTATTTCTAAACTCAACATGATATGATTGAAACTGGATTACCAGGCAACTTAATTATTTTATCCATGTATATCTTAATCAAGTCTCGAGACATCAAAGGTCGACTTAATATGACGAAGGCGAGCAGACTAAATTAGTCTATCCACAATCATTCATATCAAATCACAACCTCTAGGTGTCCTGGGTAATCTTACCACAAAATCCATTGTGATAAATTCCCATTCCCATTCAGGCATAGAAAAAGATTACAAAGTAGTTGTAGATTTCTAGGGTTCAGCCTCAACCTACTGGAATACACTACTTTTAACCACATACTTAACTACATCCTTCTGCATATCTGGCCACTTGTTTCGACTACTTGAGATTCATATACATCTTAGCATTTCCTGAAAGCATAGCATACATCAATACATACACTTCCATAAGAATCGTTTCTTTCGGCCTTTTCCCCTTAAAAGAATTTTACACTATCTCGAAGTACACACAACATGTCATGCATAGTCTGGTTTAACTCTATATCACCCTATAGTAGTTCCTTGATCTGATCGTAAGAAGTAGGCTTGACTTGCATCTGTACAATCAAACCACTCTGTGTTGTCACCTCTAAGCCTAAGTTCAACTTCCACATTTCTACTAACAGGTCTCTATTGAAACCTGCCATAGAGAATGCATTAGTTGTTGAACTTGACTTTCTGCTGAAAGCATCAGCCACCACATTCTCTATACCAGGGTGATAATCTATTATCACATCATAAAGATAGTGACGCCATGTCTTAAAAACATGAACTACATCAACTATCTTCAGATCATATATCGGATAATACTCCGCATTCTATGCTACTTTCTTATTGTTTACATTTCAAGTTTATGTCTTACTTTTTTCTCTAAGTCATTTCATATTGTTCATGTACCGTTCAGATTAACTACCTTAAACTCTAGATTACTATCACTACCCGCTTACTTTACATAGATCAAATCTCAAGGTCTTATTTTACAGAGATACTAGTATTCAAGGTTAAATCACTAGTGATATCCCTTGAACTACTACAACTCTAATCATTCTAGGTTTTTGGTCCATATCAGTATCATAGCATTATTGTGTGTGTGTGTGTGGTCGATCATATAGATCAATTTGAGCTGCTTGGGTCAATAGCATATTAACCCAACACTCAACTTTAATTATATTGGCTGAAAATTCAGTTTTCACAATAGTTTCTGTAATTCGTTTATTAAATAGCTAACAAAAGCTCCAAAAATTCTGGAAATTTTATGTGTTATACCTAATGAAGTTTCAGACCTCCAGTAAAAATTTGAGATCATTTATAATTACCAATAAATAATTAAAAATCAATAAGTGCACTGCTATATTACAGTCTGCAGCAGATTCGGTCGAGTTGTAAACTCGGCCGATAAACAGGTCAGAACATTCTTCAAAAATTCTGATATTTTCCAATATTGTTTAAATTTTATATATACAAATCATATCCAAATTTGAGCTAAATCAGAGTTACACATAAAATACTAAAAATCATTTAGTGAGACATTCTATTCATCAAATTCTGTATTCATATGTCATTAAAACCCTAATTTGGGCCAATTAGGGTCTATGCTTCACAAACCCTAATTCTCAAGACAAAAGAACACTTAGACTTCTTATCATAATTAAAACATCCTAGTGTATATACATTCTCACTATGTTACGGGTCTAATTCATCCAGAGTCTACTCTTATTTTATTGTTAATAGGAGTCGCATCCTGCCAGCCGGACCAGGCCGAACCTGTAGTCCTGAAGCCAAGAGCTACTCGGGATTAATCTACCCCTATTAATATTAAACATGTGGAAAGAATATCCACTTAGGGCAAACTCATTTAAACATAAATTTCGGGTCTACATTAATACAAAGAAAACAAACACTAAACAATTCACTTCATGACACAACAATATAAAAGAATCTTATTTACTTTACAAATTGAAAAATCTAATTTCATGCATATAAAAGCATTTCTAGTGATCTTTAAATCAAATAAGCAATAATAGACAAGAGTTTAATCGCATCTTATATGTAATCTCTTATTTCTACATTAATTTCTTATCTCATAACCCTAAGATTTCTAGGGTTTCTCTCTAGCCCATCCTTCCTCTGCATACCTGGCCAGGGCATCCAGAGAAGAACAGACAGAGTAGCTTGATACTGGTCAATCTAAGTATTCAGAAACCTGGCCAGGGTATCTAAACACTCAGACCTTCCAGAGCTAAAACTCATCATTTATTATTCGTCTCACTTATAACTTTATCTTTTGACCTTAATGATTCTTAACGACTCAACTTAAGCTCGTTACTTGGTTCTCGTGACCACGTCACCTTCCTGCCATCTGCAATAGTATAACAAAACACTTCATGTTAGAAAATTGCACTTAGAAGGAAGACACCTAAATCCTAATCCTATTGGTCTCTTGTCGTCCCCTGACCTTGACTTAGAGTAACCATTTACTCAACCTATGCTCTGATACCAAAATTGTCACGCCCCAATTTCGCATCAACCTCAAACCACGAAATTAGGACGTGACAGGATGGGATTTACACATAAGCCAACCACTCTTCACTTTTTAAAAGCATTTTAAAGACATTAATAGGATAATATGATTTATGCTGTAAAATGAAACTAAACAAACTGCGGAAGCATCTTTATTAAACTGACTAGCAAAATAAACAGAGTTTACAGCATATTACATTGTCTGACATAAAATAAAGCATAAAAGTTAATTTACATATTTATACACATTCTCTCTCTCACTCACACCTTGTCCCAAAGATCGAGGGGAAAGGACTAAGAGACCTCTAACTACTAACTACATGTTCCTTCTACAGACTAGGCATTAGGATGAAACGATCATTCAGATTTCCTGCTGCTGATGATAACCTGAACATGTTTTGAGTAGAGGTATGAGCCTACTCGCTCAGTGAATAGCATTTCACTTAGCTATCACTAAACAACTCATCAGGTTTATAAATTTGAAATGATACATAAATGCAGAACTTAAGCAAGGCAGTTCTAATAACATAGCAGATATACAGATAATAATCACATTTCTAAGCATCAACAGATAATTCAGGTAAATAAACAGTTATATAAATTTACTGTGATCCTACATGATTACTTATTCATATTATTATTATGCCCTAAATATATGCAGTGTACTCTGCATATAAAGATCCGCAACAAGTCCATGCTACGGTCCCACCGTACAAGACTTAGCGACACACCCGGGAAATGCTAAGTCTGACTGCTGTCCTGATCTGCTACAGGACTCTCAGGCTCCACGGCCTCAACGCACAACCACGTGTGCTGCACAACCACGTGTGCTCCAGACTTCTCCTTTAACCCGAGCACACATGCGGAGAGTCTCACAGGGTTACCTTCGTGACACAAGCACGAATGGTGTTAGATAACCAAGTTTTCTTTCTTTTTCCCAGTGCCACCGTGACACACGCACGGATTATTGTTGAACACTGCTTTTCTGCCCTCGTGCCACCGTGACACACGCACGGATTATTGTTGAACACGAGTCACCGACCATCTAGACACACGCTAGGTAGGTCGTTTCACCCCAAGGTGCAGACCTCACGAGGGGTTCTATGGTGTTAGGGCACCTAAGTCTATTAACTGATTAACCAATAAACATTTAAACAGGAATATCACATTTCATGCATATTACATAATCTGAATAACACATGAAGCAAATATATATCCTTTATCATCATTAAACATGATTCAGTATCATTTATCCACTTTCGATGCTAAACGTCTATTTTTAAATCAGCAAATACATTGCAAGTATAATACAGGAAATTTCATCAGTTTCACTAAGCATATTAGGTATTTCAAGTTCCAATGAAACTAACATACTCTATTGTATATACTACACTATTTAAAAGTTATACTAACTGATACAGAACCAATTAAACATTTAAATTGAGTTAAATAATGATTACTGAATGAACTACTTCTCACTATTCTGGAACTCGGCCGACCAAACTGGGAACTCGGCCGATCGGCTGACAACTCGGCCGATCCACCCGCAACTCAGCCGATCCAAACCCTGTTCAATTTCCTTATAAAGGAAACTCGGCCGAATCATACCTAATTCGGCCGACCAAAACACTGATCCTGCAATAGAACAGTAGCATCATACACGAATCTAAAATTGATTCAAACGACAACTAGGTCTAGCTAAGGCTTACGAATTCATGATCAAAACCTTATGCCGAAGTCATAACTACCTCTCTGTATTTCCTTTCACCCAGGTCGATCCTAATCAAACATGCTGCTGCAAGCAGCAGCTCCTTCACACGTACAGGTTGGAAGGGACCAAGCTAGTTGCTAGATGAGGGCTGGGTGGCTGCGAATGCTTGCTCTATCCTCATAGCCGAAGTCAAAGGTGGTGATTTGGGGTGTTGCTCGTGCCCAAGGTGCTCCTGCCTGGACCTGCTTCCGCAAGCAGTAGCAGCTTCACGTACAGGTCAGAAACAAGCTCGGCTAGGAGCTAAATCATCATTGGGGGCTACGGATTTGAGCACAGACCTCATGGACGGATTCAAGAGCAGCGTTCTGGTGAGTTGGCTGCGCCCAAAAGGGTCTTTGGCCGGCGCCCTGCTGCTGGCCGCCGCAGCACCTGCTGTAGGTCGGCCGCTGCTTGCTCCATCAGGTAGGGCGCCACTAGGGAGAGGTAGAGGAGGAAGGAGAAGAGAGGAGGATGACGCGCAAACTGGTCGGAGGTGAAGAGCTCGAGAATCACCCCCTATCGCGCCTATTTCTTCCTCTGTTGCTCGGTCGAACACTGGGTTTGGGGCACCGCTTTTGCGGTTCTGTTCTAACGGGAAGGAGAAGATAAAGGAAAAAGGTAGCCGACCCACTTAAAGGGTAAATAATGGGAAAATTGCATCTCAAGTCCAAGATTCTCAAAAATTCCATAACTATGGCCTCGGGGGTCCGATTTAGATGATTTCTTTTGCATTATTTTAAGCACAAACTTCTCTACCTTCTCAAAGCACAGGATTATGTTAACTAGCTTGTCACAACTGGTCAAACCACTAATTGCAACAGTGAGTACTCAACTCAACTTAATTAACCTAACGATCATCATTAATATTTTCATTAATTATCTCAGATGATTCAAACTCAACTATTTATTCACATATTAACCTATCTTAATTAACCATGATGTTTTAATTTGATGCTCACACTAATTGAGGTGTTTCAATAAATTCGAGGTATTTATTAGTTAATCATGGAGTGGGTCATAACAATAGGCTAGAGTGGTGAGTTGGCCGATAGGCGTTGGAGTGTAACGGGTGATACATCTTGGGTTGTGACATCCGATAGGGTGGCTCTAGTGACGGGCGTCACGCCTCTCCCTTGGAGTGTGTCGGCCGTTAGGGATGGTCTTGTTGGTGGCACGTTTTGTGGAGTGTTTCTTCACTCTCTCCCTCTCTCTCTTGGTGGTTGGGATGGCTGTGACCTGGCTATTTTGGTAGGAGTATCGGGCATTGCAGTTGGGCGCTGTGATGAGCGTCACACTCCCTAGTGTGTCGGCCAGCAGGAGGTGTGACGGGCGTTGCCCGACAGTCTTGGGATGCCCGACACCCCTGACGCGCGTTACCCCTTGTAACGCTGTGTCGCGCAGCGTTGCTGCACTCTCATGTTCTAACCATTGTATCCTTCCTTTGGGTGAGGGTTGTGACGAGTCTTAGTGAGGGTTGTGTGATCCTATAGTGATGGTCCCTTGTAATATGGAAGTGTTTGGTTATGCACAACAAACAATGGTGATGCCTTGATAACAATGCTAATGATAGTAATGATGTTGATAGTAGTATATGAGGAGGATGAGGAAGGTAATGGTAATGATATGCATGAAATGATCCTTATGCTTAACTGTTAATGATAAGGAGAATGGTGATAGTTACACTAGTAGTTGCATAATGATAACAATGATGATAGTGAATGGTGATAGTAATGATAGTGGTAATAATAGTGCTTGCTCTATATGTTCAACATGACTACTCACATAAAGTAAACACCTTGATTATTCATATAATTCTGAGATAAGGATAAGCATGGATATGGTTTGTTAATGAGGTGCTTGATCACCAAATAGTGTAAGATGGATAAGTATAGTATCTTGAGTGTCTTCCTGTGATAGTAAGTATGGTCCTTATGTTGAAACTATAATTATTGTGTATCCTAACCATGCAGGTGATGCTTAGCCATGAAAAGGCTATAACATATTGTAACATCACTTTGATAATTACTCTGGTTAATGAGATTGTATATATATGGTATGTTTGTCCCATGATGTTGATGTGAGCCTTGAAGAGACATTGGCAGTACATGATGAGGGATTGAGTTCCCATTGTATGTGATGATCCTTGAGATGGATCTGGATGGTTGGCAAGAGGCCAAGTGGTAACATGTGATGTTAGATCCTTGAAATGGATCAGGTTGATGTGATTACAATAATAATATAATGTTGATTTTATTTACTTTCTTTTATATCTTGCATGTTATACAACTTGGTTGAATCTTGCAATCCATCTAAAAGACACCAATTAATCACAGTGAAATATATCATGTAGTTGCCCTGGCCATAGATCCATCATCGTCAGGATTTGGTGATGGTGAAACAGGTTCTCCTACGAGTTAACCTGGAAGCGCATATTGTTGAATATGTGTAGGTTGCTCCTAGCCTAAAAATGAGGAGGTAAGAGTGTAACTTCGGTTGCAAACTCAAATATATGTATGTGTAGAGCATGGTGAACATGCCCATGGCTCAGGATATATGATATGAAGAGCATGAATGCGTTCATGGCTCAAGCACGGTGAACTGGCCCGTGGCTCAGTTTTACTAGCGCCGAGACCTGTACCCAGGCGGGCTAGAGTGAGGGTAGCCTATGGAGCTGACCATGTGGCTAAGACCACTTTAACATGAGACTGCGGTCCTGCTTATGTTGTACTCGTGTACTGACCATGAGGTGGGAGGTCGTGGAGTCCGACTCTTCCATTGACCTTGTATGGCACCGGCTTGGGTTTCGTAACCGAAGGTTGGATTTGAACGGTACGGTTCAAATCCTCAAGGCATAATAATATGTAATACAGCCGTTTAGTACTTACAGCTTAAGATAAACATGAAACATTGGTTGAGACCTTGTTTGTGTAATATCTCTGTTATATCTTGCAGTTACTTCTATATTCATCAGGTATGTGGAGATATGTCTTATTTTAATAATCAGGTTAAGTGACAATATACCTTATTCTGATAATCATGTTACATAGTGATAAATCTTATCTTGTCAATTATGTTCCATTGAGCGATGTCTAGTATATGCTTTTGCACAGATGGTAAGTTTGTCGGTAAGAATAGCTTTGCTTTATTTATATAAACTGCTCTTGTTATACATGTTATCAGTTATTTGATGTTATCATTTATCTTGCTGAGGTTCTGTAGTTGCGGTGGGGAGTTATGTTTCCCTCTGGGATAATTGTTCAATTTTCTCACCCTACTGGTTTATACCCTTTTTAGGCGGTCGAGCTAGGCATGGTGGTGGTCGTGGTGTTGCGGCCGAGCAGCCTGACGAGCAGTAGAAGGCAAGCGATGGATATGCTGCTGTTTTGGATGTTTTGTAGTAGAGTCTAGAGTCATCCCTGTACTCTCAGGTCCTTGGCAGTGTTTTGACGTTGTTTCACGATGAACGATCGATAATGTTTGTATATCCTACTGTTGGCCGGATGTGGGCCTTTATGTATATGAACAGGTGGTGAACTCATGTGATGGATGAACAACTGTTCCTGAGCTGTGGACACGTATCAGATCTCGTGTATGTATATATATGACATGTTTCTGTGCATGATGAGGACTGGAAAGTAATAGTTTCACAAGTTTATCTATTTTCCACAATCGGTTTTAATTAATCTGTATTTGGATAATCTATGGTTATGGTGATTTCTGCACGTTTTCGTGTAACACCTCATTATCTGTGTGATAATGGGATGTGTTGCCACAGACATACTGCCTTCACCCCACCCATGCATTACCACCATACATCATCACTTGGGCGTGAATCCTCAACCCTCCCAACTGGGACACCATCATTGAGAGATATACTTCATGGCATAAGACCCTAAAGAGAAGACAATAAATACGATGACTCAAATATCACTATATCTAGAGTAGGGAATGATACCTTGAGTGATAAATCTTTTATTAATGCAACCTCCTAAATGCATCCCTTAGAAAACTATTATCAATGTATGTTATGAACACTGGTGGAGATGGGAACAACTACGCATGAATCATATCTTGATGTTGATTCTAGAGCATGTGAAAGATCTCCAAGTGAGTATCCTTCTCAACCTTAAAGGTAGTTGGACACTATTTTCCTAGAAGAGTTGTTATAAAGACATCATCACGACCACTCTAAAAATTGTCACTACAAACACTATTGAAAAAAAAGATGTGAGAATTAGGAAACATATATCTGATGGTAACTTCACTACCAAATCTGCTTACAAAGTTTTCTAGGTATGAAAAGATATTTAGGCAGTTGTGGATTGGGAGAGAATCTAGATTATAAAGGTTTTAAGAAAGATTAAGATGTTTACTTGGCTTGTTTGCCATGGTACCATCCTTACTAATATAGAAAAAATAAAAGAAATCCAATGGGGGATAGCCGATGTAGCCCTTGCAATGAGAATGATGAAACTATAATTCACACCCTCAAGATTGTAGATGGATTAGAAATTTTTGGAAAGGGCTCTTTCACAATAGTGAGTGGGTGATGTTCTTGGCCACCACTGACCCCACTACTTAGTTTCATGCTCACCTACAATAAAGAGATGAAAAAATGGCCCTTGTTTTCCATTTCTTATTGGTACATTTAGCAATGCAGGAACAACCAAATCTTTGACAATGATGCTAGAAATGCAACACACTAAATAAGCATCATTAAGAACACCATATAGTATAACGATGTCACATACGTAAGCACTGGTTCAAAGGACGAAGTTGTGAGAAGTGATATTTGGGAGTCCCCCCACTGAGAAGATTGAAGCTCAACACTGATGTGACCACTGGAAAGCATGGCACATATGGTGTAGTGGTAGTGTGTGATGACAATGGATAGTAGATTGGAGGTTCAAGTAATAGAATTTGAGAAGATAGTGTCACTAAATCCTAGATAACAAGAATGCTCCTTGCTCTAGGGTAGGCTACTAAGATGAGGATGACTAATTTCATTATGGAACCAGACTATCAAATTGCAACCAAGATGATCCAAATTGACTAGTTAGATTACTGAAAGTATGCTAATTGGATTATGAAAATACATTTTTTCTTAAGGAGAACCACTATTCATCTTGCTTATGTTTTCTAAGAAAATATTTAAGTTTTTGATGCTATGGAATAACAACACCTTAAAAGCACCCTTGGGACCACTGAGTACTTTGGTTCCCCTTCTAAGATCCATGATCTCTACATATCTTAAACTTGTAATAGTAGGTTTTCTAACATGGTTAATGTTTATCATTCTATTAGTGATTGCAATACTTTTTTTTTATATTACTTGCACTAGGAGGGTGAGAAGAACAACGAACCTCACAAATCCCCTAAAAAGTAATTGTTCACACTTGTGATTTTAATGTATATGTTACTCTATGCATGTAATTTAGCTAATATATCCACGTTAAGAGATCTCTACTTGACCTCATTTTATAAACTGATACTAATTTTAGTTTTTGCCAACCCATTATGATTGACTATGCTTTTGGATCTCTATAGTTACAACAATACTATCAAGATGTCACATTGAGGTTCTCAAGTAGATGCACCTATTGCGCAACTAGTCATCAACTTCCTGTACCACCTCCCATTTTTGAAACTACTTCAGTTCTAATGATTATCTATCATCCATAGGGATGACATTTCCATCTCAATTAAATGTGACTAAAGGTCCTCATAAAGTGTCTCATGACTTATAAGAATCAGTTGCCATTTCATCTTCATAAATATTTTTAAAATATGTATGTGTGATATTTTTATGTTAGATCATTTAAAAGTAATTTTGACATGTTTCTCATTGCCAAATATAACCCAATTTGAGGAAAGATGTAATATGGTCTAACATATACCTACCCGAAGTTGGGTTCTTGATATTTGACTAGTAAGCATGAATTGGTGATACATAGAAAAGAATGAGATATAAATTCATGCATTTAGGGAGAAGTAGGACTTCATTGTGGGTCAAGAGGATGGTCACAGTCAACATAAATTTCTAAAGTGGGCCATATATCCTTATAGGGGTCAATTTAGTGGATGTTCCTCTCTTTATGTGTTTTTGTTTGAAAATAGAGAAGGTGAAGGAAGACATGGTCCAAAGTTGATTCATAAGGTACCATGTCCAACCAAATGTCTATTCTTTGAGGTTGTGATGTCATGACAAAGAGGTTCCTCATATTATTATAAAATTTTAAGATTTTTATAGAAATGTAATCTTGGATTGATAAATGTTTAATTATGGTGATTAAATCACTAACTAGTATTTTGAATTTTTTGAATGGATAAATTTATAAAATAATGAGCAATAGTGTTTCTTTGAGATATCTGAGAATAAACATAATAAAAACCAAGTTACATGGACATATAATGTGGAGTGTTTATGTTTTTGAGCTAATCGATATTTTGGTACTTTCGTGACCCATTTTCTTATTTGTACACTAGAGAATTAAATCATTTGTATTTTGGAAATACTCTATGGAAATGGAAGACATTTTGATAATATTTGCAATTTTTTTATAATCATGGACTTTTGATACATTCCTTGTTTGGATGAATAGTTATGTTAGTAAAATTTTTTTTGGGTTCCATTGTGTTCTAGAAGGCTTTTTTATTATAAGGAACAATTGGTCAAAATTGTATGAATTTGAAGATTCAGTTTGGATGTTATGGATTTCTTTTATGTTGAGGGCAGGTGTTGAAAAATGATTGATTAAAATTACACAATTGAATGATTAATTAATCAATCAATGTGACACTTGTAGTATTGAACCCTATGTCTGGACCATTGGTGCCCTGGTAATAATCTTTTTATGAGTGCGGACATTGGGAAGTGATGTAACGAGTACTGCTTTGCAACCTCCTTGATCTTTTACAGCCCAAGAGGAAATCTTGATTGAGATTGTTTAACCATGACTCCACCACCAATCAAGCTGATCTCAGAAGCCCTACTGAAGAAATGGGCTCAAGAAGATAAGAGAAACATTTTGATGCATAAAAATTGAGAATTAATGATGTAGAGAGGGATATATAAACCCCTTGTCCTTTACTCCCTATCATTGTGAATGGAAAAGACCAGGTATGATGAGTGACACATAATGACTGGGAGGAGCCTATGTAAATTTCTAAGATTTTAGGACTCATATAAAAAATCTTAAAAGGAATGATCGAACTTCCCATATCAACAAGGTCTACCTCCTTTTTAGGTAGCCCACTAATAGGTACACTTTGGTTAACCATATTGAGCCTAGAGTTGTACAAGGACGGTTGACCTATAGGAGAGTTGAATTTGGGTTGTGAATGACTGGGGACAATGACACAATCACAAATAGTGTTGATCTGTGGGGTCAACAGTCATTCTCAAAACACTACTAGTATATGAGGTGGAGGAGATTGTAGCATCCCCAAATTTGAGGTCTAGCATATAATGATCTTAAAAGTAATGACTGGACTACCCACATCAATAAGGTGCACCTCCTTTTAAGGTATCATGTCAATAAGTACTCTATGGTTAAGAGTTCTTATCATGTAGTAGTTAATAGAATTAGAGAACCTATAAAGAAGTTTGACATGGGTTGTACATGAGTAAGAACATAGAATGCACCCAAGGATTGTGTTGGTCTATGAAAAAAATCAACATACCTAAAACTCTATTAGATTTTCGGGCTA
Organism: Alisma plantago-aquatica; assembly: GCA_963693085.1. Lineage (NCBI taxonomy): Eukaryota > Viridiplantae > Streptophyta > Magnoliopsida > Alismatales > Alismataceae > Alisma > Alisma plantago-aquatica. The sequence continues at coordinate 615,952,442 of OY856409.1, forward strand.
AAAGCTCGAGTGTTAAAATTTAAAATGTGGAAGATGGTATTTCTCTCCTACATGTTACCGAACATAATGAATTGTCTACAAGGGATAGAGAAATATTTAGGGAAAACAACTCAATAATAGATCAAGTACCACCCTACATGCCTCTATCATTCCCTCTAATTCATCAACATCTCTTCATGTAAAACTATCGACAAATGGAGATGACACTCTCATTTAGCCTTGTAGGAACCCTCTGACTGAACATCACAAATATATAGATGATCAACATTCATTCAAGATAAAATAAAAAAATATAAGAGAAGTACTCTCATTTCTCAAGCATCATTAACATCTTAGGAGTATTTGGGAAGCAAATAGAGGAGAAATATCAAGTGGAGATCCAAACATTCATTTTAGAAGACCTCATAGGCAATATTTTAACCTCTTAGGTGAAGATTCATTTATATTGTAGGAGTATAAAGAAGAGTGAGTAGTAAGAAGAAGGGTGTGGTATTAAATGTTAAAAAATATATCTAAAGTGATCATTTTCTAACAGGAAAAGTATGAAAAATATCTAAGATTATCATTTCAAAGAGAATATCTCTTTCTCCTATAGTTATGTGTGTCTTCAAATGGGCAACTTCAAGAATGAATGCACAAAGGTGGTAACATGTCACAAACATAAGATAAGGTAAGTAAATAAGTATAGATAATAAGGACAAGTAAGACAAGAAGAAGACACATACAATTGACTAAGATTTTGTGATGGAGTGGAAATTCCTCTCTTCATGTAGGTACCTTCTAAAACCTACCTTTCTCTATGTACTTATCTTGCCTTCAATTTTGTAGTTTGATGTTTTTTGATGCATAATTATTGAGCCTTGAATGCAATTAATGAACATACGATGCTCAATTTCATTGCTAAACTAGTTTACAAATCTAGTACTCATCACCCTTCTTTCCTTATATTTTAAATCTTATTTAAAACACATGCACATCTAAGTTTATGCTCATGATGTAGAGATTCTTCTTGCGACGCATCTTGTTTCACTCTTTTTGGAGGTCGAATGAATACATTATTCCCCTTTGATTTAATCCCCTATTTTCCAAGTATTTTTCTTATTTTACCTGATCTTGGGTTGGCTCTCCTTTGGCCCAGTCCTAGCTGAGTCTGTACGATGGAATGCCCCAATGGATCCCTCTCCCTCTTGTTCTCTCCTTTGATGATCTGGGAACCAGGCTGCGAGGCCTTAGGAGCCGTCAGATGTGGGCGAGTTGTGGATCGACCCCTAATCTAGCGGCTGGAAACCCTCCCCCTCCTCTCAATTGGAAAGGGACTACCACAACACAAGGAGTGTCAGAGCTTGTACATACTCCTTTTTTTACTGTGAGACCCACCAACTCAACCAATCAGCCCTTGTGGAGGCAGGTGTAAGGTATGAAAAGCTCCACCAAACCCCCCTTAGCCGTCGTCAGCCCTCTTTCCCTCTCTTGCTTCCTCTCCATAACCTTATTCCATGCCCTAGTACTTCCTGACTACTCTATTTAAGGATCCTGACACTTCCTTTCTCTTCGAATCACACCCATCCACCTTGCAAAAGCATTTCTGTGATCCTTCCCCATCTTCCTTGCTCTTTCTACTAAAAGTCATTGTAAGAAACCCAATCAAGGTTAAGGATGACTGAAGGGCCCTTGGATCTATTGCCAACGGTCCCGATCAGTGACCCTCACACACTGCTCGCACCCAGCCACTCTCGATCGACTGCCACCACTCATCTCCAACTTCCAGTAGAAGCATGCATACACCCACAATCACATACCAGTGACTTGGGATGACACACGACCGAAGGCCAATGCTGCACCTCTCCTTCTCGGGACCAAATCAACAACCTCACAGCCCAATCAAGGGTAAAATTCCTCAAAAATCCCCTTTTTATTGCCCTAACCTTTAAATGAATGTATATCTCTCATCTATTATCCAAATACCTAAGTATTCTATACCAAATTGATCATGAAAACACCATCTTTTCAATGGTGATAGTAGTTGTTCATGTTCTTGTTCATATCTCTACTGATTTACTATTTTATGACACTACATGCTCCTTAATCATCTAAACTTATTCAAACTTGCAAATCATGCAACTCTAATGACTTGCAATCCTATCTCTAAGTACACCACTAAATTCGAATCTCTTGAAATGAGATTTAACTGATCTAGCACACCTACTTTATTTCTAATGACACTTGTCATGTATCACGACTTGTAAGTTATCTTTGGATGTAATAAACGATGTAACTTGAGCACACTTGTAGTCTTAAACCTTTTGATCTCTGTGAAATTTTCTCAACTTCTAAATGAGTAACCTCTATCTTATTTAATGCACTCTTGAATCAAGATTTCAAACATTTATGCAATGCTATTATTATTAGATCTTAGGTGCTCACTCTAGTACATAAATGTGATCCAAATAGCTTATCTTGAAATCATGTGTTGAAGAATACGAATGTTCCCTTGCTTTGTCTTGTTAATTCAGATGATCTTGCCTTGTATACATTCTGAACATGGATGTTATTTTTAACCTAAGGTGCCTTATGGTTCTATGAACCATGTAGAACACTCTTATGCATACTTTTGATATGACTAGAACCATGCTTTAATAAAGAAGGGCCTAGGTTCCTAAAGAACATCCATGTGGGGTTGTAAAATTATTATTACTCCAACTCCATACTGATTTGAGACCCATCCTTGTGTTTCTTATATCATAGGTTGACCTTTAGGATCTTACCTTGAGCATCGTGCTAGGATTTACTTTTTTCTTTCCCTACAAGGTACACTTTTATCCTTGTTTATCTATTAAAATTGCAATGGCTTAGTTGCTATCTATATACATAGAGTCCAAGCTTATCTATGATTACTTGGTTGAAATGATGACTCTTATGGTACCTTGTTTTAACATTCGGTATACTATATGTTGTTCAAAACCCTCAAACAATAACTTAGAGAAACCATTATACAAACCCTTGTCCCTTACCCAAATTGATGGGGTTTAGGCACAAGGCTCCGTGCTCTTCCTTGGGATGTCAAGAGAGGGGCACAACACATGTTGAAATAGGGACAACCCAATGGGAATGGTCATTTGGACCCCGCATGGTTGGAACATGGCCAATTGTTGGTTTGGTGCTTCAATTGACCCTATGGACTCTTCCTATTGGAAGTAGTCACATGAATACAAGGCTTTACGATGATATGATAAAGTATAATGGTTCAATCCACTTAAACATGCTTTTGAAAACTTTGTTTCATTCTTTTAATGTTGGTTGTCTTTTAGTCTTTTACTTCTAGATCTATTGCCAAGCTTATATTATGTTAATCTTCTAGACTTGCTTGCTTCAACTTTCAACTGTACCCTTAGACCCACATTGAAATTGTGTCCTATTTGTGTCCCCTATTTAGGTAATAAAAAATGAATCCAACTGGATGAAGTATATGCTACAACAAAGGACATCATCTTATCATGGGGCTTTAGTGGTAATTAAAGTGGTTCTTCTATCATGTTATGTAATAATTTAGTTATTTCAAAACTTGTCTACTTTCTATTGTGCATGGATGTATGTTGTACTTAAAAACCGTCGATTCTATTATGATGTTGAACTCTAGTTTTCTCTATCTATATATGCTTGTGTGTGTTCATATTCTATTTCACAGATGGGCACCAAAAACCTATTACCACTGACTCTATAGTCAGTGGGGGTAGGATGAGGGTAACAAACAACCCTGTGACAAATGGTATCAGAGTCAAGCACATGATCCGTTATGTATGTTGGGCATAACACATCATTAGAACCTAGGGAGGACCAAAGTCCATAATGGTGAAGCTATAGTAGTAGGTATGGAGCACCACGTGGATGTTCTGGCTAGTAATTACTCCCAATCCTCCTAGCTGCAGTGGCTGGGGTTCCTCTACACAACTACCTGCCCTAAGTGGATCCACGACTAGATTAGGTCTCTTCCTCAAAATCTTAGAGAGACTTCTTGAATCTCATCTCTTCTTTAAGGACTACCCTTGGCCACCCAATTAGATGTGATAAGGTAGTATCTTATCTCTTTATCTCACTGTACTATACTCTCATGATCTCTCTATTTTGGAGTAGATTAAGGATGGGTTACAACTAAAATAAAAAATTAATTTGAAATAATTTGATAATGAGATTATGATAATTCTCTACTCTTATACTAAAGTTCTAAACCATGATCATGAAGCTCTCTCTAGTAATATTAATAATCCACCTTGCAGATGCCTCCTAAGACTTGTGCCACCTATGCCAGCACCTCGGGTACCAAACTAGGTGATAAAGGCAAGACAAAGAGGAATAGAGTGGAGTCAGAAGGAAGTGAAGAAACCCCTACCAGCAAGACCATGGACTTATGGGACTAGAAAGAATAGTGATGTGTCCTCATGGATGCCATGCATACCATAGTCAACCACATAACATTAGTACTACCCAAAGGACCTGAACCCCATAACCCTAGTCCTAGAGTCCCCACCATCTTTGATTTCCTCAAGATCAACCCTAACACCTTCTGTGGTGAGGATGAGAGTGATGTCCTAGAAAAGCTCGATGCTTGTCTCCTTTCCATGGACAACACTTTTAGGGTCGTTAGATACCTTGAAGGGGACAAAATCATGTATGCCACCTTCAAACTTAGGGGAGAAGCCAAGTTATGGTGGGAGAACAACATCCACTCACAACTAGATCTCCGTCTTGACTAGGAAGCCTTCAAACCTATCTTCACAAACTGTATCATGCCTATTTGTGAGATAAAGGAGAAGCAAGAATAATTTTAATGCCTCACCCAAGGGAACCTATCTGTAGCTAATTGTGGAGGGAACTTCCATCTCTTGGAACACCATGCTTGTGGGTTGATTGAATAGAATAGGATGGACCATTTTCAAAATGGGTTACACCTCACCCTATGTTCCTTTGTGTCTGCTTCTTGCCCCACCACCTTTCAGGACACTTATGATCAGGCCTTGTCCATGGAGAGAAATCTAGTTTTGCAAACCAAGAAGACACCTAGCCCAGCCTACCTAGGGTTTATTAATGTTGTGCCAACTGCCCAATGCCCCAAAGGACCACCTCAACACAACAACAACAATAGGAGCCGGGGAAGGGGTCGTGGTAGAGAAATGGCAGTGGGAATAGAGGCCAAGGAAGCGATAACAACAACAACAACCATCATCCCAAGCTAGGTTAGAATCATGGAGACAACAACGGTCAAGGTGTGGTCACAAGGTGCACCAAATGTTGGGGTCCGTCACCCTAGCCCGTGGAGATTCTAGAAGTAGGTGTGCCACTATTGCAAGGAAGAGATGCACTTCAATGGAGCTTGTCCCTACCCTCCTCCGCCATGGGACAACAAGGGTAAGAAGCCTGAACTTCGACAATCTTATGTTTCCTCCATTAATGTTGAGGAAGCTAATGCAACTGGAAATCATTTGATTGAAGGTATTCTAACTCTGAATTACTACTTCTTATTAATGTAAATAACTAGAAACGAATAAATTACTTACACATATGTTTATAATCAGGTACCCTAACCCTTTATGATTACCCTATTGTGGCTTTATTTTATTCTGGATCTACTCATACTTTCATATCCCAAAGTCTTTCAATGTTGCTCGAAATGAAACTGAAAGACCTAGGATATACCCTCGATGTTTCAACCCATAGTGGGAGGATCTACACCTCCTGTCATGTGGTAGCAAATATCCCTCTTTTTATGGACCTCATGAATTTATAACTAACTTTACCTTGCTTGACATGGAGGACTTTGACCTCATTTTCAGAATGGATTGGATGTATACGAACCATGCCATGATTGATTGTTGTTTAAAAGAAAATCATTATCTCTAGACTGGATTCTCCTGTAATTATCATTCATGGTAGGAAAGATCGAGCCAGAAACCTTGTTAATTTTTGCCATGAAGGTTCAATCACTGATATCCAAAGTGTGCAGAGCATTTTTGGTTGTTGTAACCCTAGTAAATTTTGATACATCAACTCTAGATTCTATTGAAGTGGTATGTGAGTATCCCAATATCTTTCCTGAAGAACTTCCTGGTCTCCCTCATACTTGTGAAATCGAGTTCTCTATTAACCTTATGATTGGTACTGCATCTATCTCTCTAGTCCCGTACCTGATGGTCGTTGTTGAGCTATGCGAGCTCAAGAAATAGTTATAAGAACTTCTTGATAAGCATTTTGTACACATGAGATTTTCTCCTTGGGGTGCACCTATTCTCTTTGTGAAAAGGAAAGACGGTTTTATGATGATGTGTATTGATTACCGCGTGCCAAATTAGGCCACTTTCAAGAACAAGTATCCCCTCCCTAGAACAGATGGCCTCTTTTATCTAATTCACCATGCCCACACATTTTAAAAGATCAACATTCTTTCTGGTTACCGCCAGCTTAAAGTCAAATAGGAAGACATCCCAAAAACTGCCTTATGGACTCATTATTGGCATTATGGATTCTTGGTCTTGCCATTCGGATTAACAAATGCCCCTATAGTGTTCATGACTCTAATGAATAGAGTTTTTAAGCCTTTGTTGGATGACTTTGTGGTGGTCTTCATTGACATCATCCTTATCTTCTCTAAGGACCATGAGTCTGATTGATCCCATCTTCACCAAGTGTTGGATGTTCTCCAGACACAAAAGTTCTATGGGAAGTTGTCCAAATGTGACTTTTAGATTGACAAAGTCATGTTCTTGAGACACTTCATCTCTATAGGAAAAATCTTTGTTGACCTTTCCAAAGTCTATTGTTCTTGAATGGAAATCCTTGAAGACTAATTCTAAAATATGTAGTTTCCTCAAGCTAGTCAGTTACTATCGCCGCTTCATTCTGAACTTTAGTAAGACTGCCTTGCCCCTCACCAAATTAACTCAAAAAGGGGAACACTTTGTATGGTTTGAAGCTTGTGAGTCTGGCTTCTATGAGGTCAAGTCCTGACTCACCTCTACTCCTATTCTAACCCTTCCTTCAGGAGATGATGGGTTCATCATCTTCAGTGATGCTTTGAGGTTTGGTCTTGAATGTGTGATTACTGTTGGCTTAATTGGACATTATTAAAATCCCTTTGTTTTGATGATGACAAACATTTCATGGATCCAACGTGCTACTTGAGTATTTCAGGAACAAGAATTCAAGGTGGTGGATGACAAAGCTCTGGAAGATCTATATGCTCAAATTGCTTTATCTTCATGATTGTAATGAAATGTAAAAACTTGTATAAGTATATAATGTACAAGTACTTAGATATCATGTAAATCAAGTGGTTATATCTTCCTATCCACACATAACACTTAGATAGGATATACCCTAAGTGAGCATCAAAATTGCACATTCATTCTTACACTTAGCATATGATTTAAAGTGTTGAAACAGAGTATGTCTCGGTCAAAATACTTCTCGACCGAGATACTCTCGGTCTAATATTTTCTCGATCGAGAAACTCCTAAGTCTAATGCACGTACACTGATGAATAGCTTGCACATCATCCTATACAAGCACATATTCGGTCAAACTTAATTTCGACCGAGACTATGTCTTGAGCAGGTTCTATAGCTGTTAGACTTGGTGGGAAAAAGTGGTTGGAGAGTTTAACGTTGCAATACACTTTCCCCAGACCATCCCTCGGTCAAAAAAGTTCTCGGCCGAGAGGCACTCGATCGACAAACTTCTCGATCGGGAAAGGTTCTATCTGTACTTTTTAGAATTAAGTAACTTGTCGTTAGAAATATAATTAGTGGATAACTAATGGCTAGTTGATCACTAAGAACCCCCTAAAAAGTGTCTAGAACGTCCCTAAGCACCAGTAGGCCATTCCTTTAAATAGGACATGCCTTAGGACACCTATAAACACTTGAGTACACAAACTTGCAATTGAGAATCAACTCTTGTGAGCAAGTGAGCAATCCTTCACTTGCAATACATTTTCATAAGCTGAGATTTCATGTCCTATTGGTTAGCATCTCCTATCCACTACACTTTCACGTTCATACACAATGGTTAGGAGATCAGAATGCTTAATATAGGATTCAAGCCTTGTGCTTAAGTGGTAAAGTGTATTTTCCTTCTTCTTTCTTGTTCCCTTCTATTACTTGTATTCTCCTTTACTACTCCTAGGTTGGAGGTTGTAGAAATGAGGTTGTAGGAGCTTTTTTGGTGGTGAAGGTAGCTCGGCGTGACTTTGGACTACTTCTAGAAGGTCTCAACGGGAAGCTACTTTAAGGGGGAGCTTGAAGTTACTTTAAGTGAAGGCTGCTTCAAGGTTGGTGAGACAACTTCGGGGTGAAGGTTGTCCAAAGGGTTGTGAAGGTAGTTGTATCTTATGTTACATCCTTGCAAGGTAATAAAATACAATTTATTTTAAAATCCTAATTGGAAACAAATGGGCAGTGGACTGACTCCCTTAGTATTTGCTAAGGGTGGAACCACTCTAAACGCCTTGTCTCCTACTCCAATATTTTTGTGGTTGCTTGGTTGAATTAATATTTAAAATTATCATATAACCCTATTCACCCCCCCTCTAGTGTTTTTCAATTGGTATCAGAGAAGGCTTCAAGGATCTCTAATCAAGTCTTGAAGAAGATGGGGGATGGAGTTCTAAATAACCTCAACTTGGAAGGAACTCTTGTAGCTCGGCCTCCACCATTTGATGGCACCAATTACACCTATTGGAAGAGGAGGATGCAATTTTATTTTCAAGGAATCAGTTGGGATCTTTGGAGAATGGTCTCAAATACATATGATCTTCCTCAAATTGAATATGCTACATGGGATGTTAATACGGTGAGATTAGACCAATTGAATGCACAAGCTGTAAGTATTCTTTATTGTTCAATTTCAGTAGGTGAGTTCAATAGAATATCAAATTGTGAAATTGCATATGAAATATGGCATAGACTCTCTATTACTTATGAAGGAACTGTTCAAGTAAAGAATTCCAAAATTGGTATGCTTAAAAAAAAGTTTGAACAGTTTCGTATGGAACCAAATGAGTCTATTAGTGAAATGTATGCAAAGTTCTCTTCTATTGTTAATGGTTTGAATGCATTAGGTAAAGACATTAGTGAAGAAGATCAAGTGTAAAAATTCTTAGGTCTCTTCCTCCCAAGGACAAGCCTAAGGTGACTGCAATTGAAGAACCCAATGACCTCACTCGACTAAGGATGGAGAAACTCATTGGCAACTTAGAAGCACATGAGGAAACCTTAGAAGAGGAAGAAAGAGGAGAGCATGAACTTCAACAAGGGAGAAAGAAAGACATGGATCTAAAGGCTACAAAGGTCATTACTCAAGAAAGTGATGAGACAAGTGATGGAGATGAAGGAGAAGAAGCTTTATTTGTAAATGGTAAGAAATATAGAAGATTTAAATCTAACAAAGTTGTTGGTTCTTCTTCTTCTTTTCCTCCTAGGTGTTTTGAATGTGGAAATAAGGGACATCTTAAGAATGAATGTCCTAAAGCAAAGAAAGGGAAGAAAAGCTCATCCAAGATGAAGGGAGAAAAAGCATACAAAGCTGCGTGGGATGAGTCAAGTGATGGTGAGAGTGGAGAAGAGAATGTGGAGTGTCTCATGGCCAAAGAAGATGATAATGATGATTCTCAAGAGGTAAGCCTTCTTGATTTGCCAAAAGAAGATCTAATTGCTAGTCTTCAAGATACACATGGCAAATATGTTGATTGCAAAAAGAAACTAAAGAAAGTTACTAAAACTAATGAGGATTTGTATACTAGATTAAATAATCTTTATTTTGAAAAGGACAGTATTATTTCTGAAAACTTTACTTTGAAATCATCTTTAAATGATTGCAATATGAAGCTGCTTACTTTAGAAACAAACTATGGTCTTCTTTCTCAAGAAAAGGTTGAATTGCTTGCAAAACTAAATAATTTTTAGACTCAATCTATCCTATAAACTCATCTAGATTATGACTCTATTGTTAAAGAAAGATATGCTTTTCCATCTAATGTAGATCAAGCAAAGTTAGATATCAAAAAGAAATTGGATGAGATTGCTAAGTTACAAAAAGTAGTTAGTAGCTTGAGAAATAATGATATTCTTGATAAGATCCGTGGAAGAAGAGGTTTAGGATATGTTCCAAAAGAAAACTCTTAACAACCTAAACCTAGGAGAACTCAAGCACCCAAGACCAAGATATTTGTACCCAAGAACACAACTCAAAATCCTAGAAAAGGAAATGAAATTGACTCTATTTTTTGTCACTACTGCTAGCGTCTTGGACATTATTCATTCTCATGTCCTTACAAGAAAAAAGATGTTGAGTTAGTATGGGTTCCAAGACCCCAAACATAGCAAATTTAATATGATTAAGTTGATATTTGACCTAAAACCTCATTTGAATATCTTAATGTCTTATCTCAACTAAATAGAATGGTACCTTAGCATATTACAAAGATTTAAGCTCAAACTAACATAAACAGATTGCTGGAAACAAACAGAAACAACCTTGGTCGACAAATAGTTTGATCGAGACACTTTTCGGTTGAGAAAGTATTCGACTAAGGGAAGACCTGTATCAAATCTGAAATTTGCTGTAGAAACAATAACAATCCCAGTCGAGAAAAATGTTGATCGAGACAACTTCGGCTGAGAGATTATCGACCAAGAAATTTCCTGTTTCAATCTGTAAAATAGCAACATTATTGGTCGACAAAATTTTTGACTGATACACATTCAACCGAAGTATTTGTCGACCGAATGAAGTTATGTTCAGCTTAATTTATTCAATCATGTTTAGTTTGTTATTAAATGTACCTAACCATAATGGACCATCACATGGGTACCAAAACCTATATTTTATTGCAGGATTGGGTAGTTGATAATGGATGTTCCAAACACATGACCGGAAACAAGGATGCTTTTCAAACTTTTGAAGAAAATAAAAGTGGAACAATCACTTTTGGAGACAATGGTAAAGGTAAAATTGTTGGAATAGGTAACATTGGTACAAACCATGAAATTAAGAATGTTTTGCTTGTTGATGGTTTGCACCATAACCTGATAAGTGTCAGTCAACTATGTGATAGTGGATATGATGTTTTATTTAACACAAATTGTTGTAAGTTGCTAGTGGAGAATACTACAAATGTATGAAGGAAAACAATTGGAAATCTATATATTCTTAGACCTAACTCTATGCAATTTGTAGTTGGAAAATGCTTGCTTGCAAAAGATAATTCTCTACAACTATGGCATAGAAAATTAGGTCATGCTAGTTCACATGTCATTAAAAAGTTAGTTAAATATGATCTTGTCTGTGGTTTTCCTAAGCTATCCTTTGATCACTCTGAAAATTGTGAACCATGTACTTTGGGTAAAAAAACTAAAACTTCTCTTAAATCCAAAAATATGCTTAGCACCAGTAGATCACTAGAACTCATTCATATGGATTTGTTTGGACCTATGGGGACACAATCTATTGGTGGAAAAAGATATTGCTTTGTTATTATTGATGATTATAGTAGATATACATGGGTTCATTTTCTTGCAAATAAAGATGATACCATTCAACTGTTCATACAAATTTTCTCAAAGATTGAAAATCAATTACAAAATAAAATATGCACAATTAGAAGTGATCATGGTGGAGAATTTGAGAATCATATATTTGAAGAATTCTGCACATCTCAGGGCTACACTCACAATTTTTCTGCTCCACATACTCCACAACAAAATGGCGTAGTTGAAAGAAAGAATAGGTCCTTATAAGAAATGGCTAGGACTATGATGCTTGAACATAATACATCTAAAACATTTTGGGCTGAAGCTGTAAACACAACTTGTTATGTGCTAAATAGAGTAACCATACACTCTTATTTGAAGAAAACACCATATGAACTCCTTTTTAATAAGAAACCAAGGGTTGATTATTTTCACACTTTTGGCTCAACTTGCTATATCTTAAACACAAAGGATGATAGAGACAAATTTGACTCTAAATCACAAAAATCCTTTTTCTTGGGATATTCAACTTCTAGCAAAGCATTTAGAATATACAATACCATCTCTAGAAAAGTTGAAGAATCAATTCACGTTACTTTTCATGAAGAACTAAAACAAAATACCGAAGATAATGACATTGTTGATATTACTCATCAAATTGAAGATCTTAACATATCAACTAAAAATGATCAAAATGCTAAAAATGATCAACAAATTGTGACACAACAACCCATTCCTAGACCCATTAAGGATCATCCTCAAGAACTAATCATTGGAAATCCTAATGATAAAGTAAAAACCCGATAATCTTTTAGAGATGTTGCAAATATGGCATTTGTATCTATAATTGAACCTAAGAAAGTGACTAAATCTCTAAAAGATTATTATTGGATAGTGGCCATGCAAGAAGAATTAAACCAATTCACTAAGAATGATGTATGGGAGTTAGTTCCTAAACCTCAAGATAAAACCATCATTGGAACTAAGTGGGTTTTTCGTAATAAGTTAAATGAAGCCGGGGAAGTACTAAGAAATAAAGCTAGGTTAGTAGCACAAGGGTATAATCAACAAGAAGGAATAGACTTTGATGAAACTTATGCACCCGTGGAAAGACTTGAAGGTATTAGAATGCTACTACCTATAGCTGCCCACAAAAACATCAAACTATTCCAAATGGATGTAAAAAGTGCATTTCTGAATGGAATAATACAAGAGGAAGTATATGTTGCTCAACCACTAGTTTTGAAATTCCTAGTAAAGATGATCATGTTTACAAACTAAAGAAAGAACTTTATGGGTTAAAACAAGCACCTAGAAATTGGTACGAAAGGCTAAAAAATTATCTCTTTGATAATAGTTTTTCAATTGGAAATTCAGATTCTACTTTATTTTTCAAAACATATAAATCTGACTTTCTAGTTGTTCAAATTTATGTTGATGATATTATCTTTGGTGCATCAAATGAATCTTTATGTAAACAATTTTGTGATATTATGCAAAAGGAATTTGAAAATGAGTATCATGGGAGAATTGACTTTCTTTCTTGGTTTTCAAATAAGGCAAACGCCCACTGGGATTTTCATAATCCAAGAGAAGTATACAAATGAAATTTTAAAATGTTTCAGAATGGAACATTTCAAACATGCTACCACACCAATGGCTACTTCTACTAAAATTGACAAGGATGAAAATGGGAAGCCAATTGATGATTCCTTGTATAGGGCCATGATTGGTAGTTTGCTTTACTTAATTGCTTCTAGACCAGATATCATGTTTTCCGTTGGACTTTGTGCTAGATTTCAATCAAAACTCATGCAAACTCATTTTCAAGCTGTCAAAAGGATTCTAAGATACTTATCTGGCACCACAAAATATGGTTTATGGTATCCTAAAGGACAATCTTTGGATTTGAAAGCCTATACCGATTCCAATTACGCTGGTTGTCGACTTGACTGAAAGAGCACAAGCAGAAGTTGTTTCTTATTAGGAAGAGCCTTAGTATCATGTTTTAGCAAGAAACAAAACACGGTTGCCCTTTCTACCACTAAAGCTGAATATATGGTAGCCGGGTCTTATTGTGCTCAAGTGCTTTATATGCAACAAGTTTTAAATGATTATGGTTTTATATTTTCATCTACGCCTATCTATTGTGACAATACAAGTGCTATAAACTTGGCACATAATCCTATTCTTCATATTCGTGCCAAACATATTGAAATCTGCCATCATTTTCTAAGGGATCATATTTCTAACAACCATATATCCCTTCATCATGTTGATATGGAAGATCAATTGGCTGATATTTTCACAAAACCACTTCCATTAGATCAATTTAATAATATAAGAAAGAAATTACTTATCACTCCCTTAGAAGATGTTTTCTTGGACATTTGTGCTTCTTAAAATTGGTTTGTTTCTCTGATTCTTACATTTGGGCTATAAATGGACAACTTTTAGCATGTTTTAACAGCTATCTTTTTGTAAGGGGAGCACCAATTAAGGGGGAGTCTTAAAACATGTTTCTCAATGGCTATGTTTTTTAAATGACAAAGGGGGAGAAATAATAATATAAATCTTAAATACTCAATCAATGAGTTTCACACATACTCTCTTGGGCTTTACATCAAATGTTGCTATATTCCCTAAAGTGTTGCATTCTATGTTCCATACTTCTTTGGGAATAATAAGCACACATTCCATAAATAAGAGACAGTATATACAAGGTAAACTTCATATATGAAACTCAATATGCTATTAAGATTATTTGATCTATATTTAGAAATGTTTTTCATCTTCAAAACGGGGGAGATTGTTGGCTTAATTGGACATTATTAAAATTCCTTTGTTTTGATGATGACAAACATTTCATGGATCTAACGTGTTACTTGAGTATTTCAGGAACAAGAATTCAAGGTGGTAATTGACAAAGCTTTGGAAGATCTACATGCTCAAATTGCTTTATCTTCATGATTGTAATCAAATGTAAAAACTTGTACAAGTATATAATGTACAAGTACTTAGATATCATGTAAATCAAGTAGTTAGATCTTCCTATCCACACATAACACTTAGATAGGATATTCCCTAAGTGAGCATCAAAATTGCACATTCATTCTTACACTTAGAAAGTGTTGAAATAGAGTCTGTCTCGGTCGAAACACTTCTCGATCGAGAAACTCCTAAGTCTAATGCACGTAAACTGATGAATAGCCTACACATAAGCCTACACAAGCACATATTTGGTCGACCTTAATTTCGATCGAGACTAAGTCTCGAGCAGGTTCTATAGCCGTTAGACTTAGTGGGAAAAAGTAGTTGGGAGTTGAGTTAAACGTTGCAATACACTTTCCCCAGACCTTCCCTTAGTCCATGAAGTTCTTGACCGAGAGGCACTCGGTCGATAAACTTCTCGACCGAGAAAGGTTCTGTTTGCACTTTTTCAGAAATAATTAACTAGTTGTTACAAATGTAATTAGTGGATAACTAATGGTTAGCTGAGCACTAAGAACCCCCTACAAAGTGTCTAGAAAGTCAATAAGCACCAGTAGGCCATTCCTATAAATAGTACATGCCTTAGGACACCTAAACACACTTGAGTACACATACTTGCAATTGAGAATGAACTCTTATGAGCAACTGAGCAATCCTTCACTTGCAATACATTTCCATAAGCTGAGATTTCATGTCCTATAGGCTAGCATCTCCTATCCAGTACACTTTCACGTTCATACACATTGGTTAGGAGATCAAAACACTTGATATAGGATTCAAGCCTTGAACTTAAGTGGTAAAGTGTATTTTCCTTCTTCTTTCTTGTTCCCTTGTATTGCGTGTATTCTCCTTTTCTACTCCTAGATTGGAGGCTACGGAAAGGAGGTTGTAGGAGCTTCTTTAGTGTTGAAGGTAGCTCGACGTGACTTTGGACAACTTCTAGAAGGTCTCAATGGGAAGCTACCACAAAGGGGAGATTGAAGTTACTTCAAGTGAAGGCTGCTTCAAGGTTGGTGAGATGACTTTGGGGTGAAGGATGTCCAAAGGGTTGTGAAGGTAGTTGTATCTTATGTAACATCCTTGCGAGGTAATAAAATACTATTACTTTCAAAATATCAATTGGAAATAATTGGGTAGTGGACTGACTCCCTTAGTATTTGCTAAGGGTGAAACCACTCTAAACGCCTTGTCTCCTTCTCCAATATTTTTGTGGTTGTTTGGTTGAGTTAATATTTATAATTATCATAAAACCCTATTCACCCCCCCCTCTAGTGTTTTTCAATTACATAAGAAGACAAGATAATTCCCTACACTTCCAGACAGTTGAAAGAAAATGAGGTCAACTACCTCATGCATGACCTTCATATTACATCCATCATCTATGCCCTAAAGATACAGAGCCACTACCTCTACGATGCCAATTTTGACATCCTCAAATATCACCAAAATCTGAAGTACATCATGACTCATAAGGACTTGAATCTGAGATAGAGGATATGGTTGGAGTACCTAAAAGACTACAACTTCACTATCCCTAACAATCCTGGTAAGGCGAATGTGGTAGTTGACGCCCTGAGCAGGAAGCATGCCACTTATGATGTGATCTATACCATAGAGTGGAAGCATATGAAGTTTCTTTCTCCCATGGCCCTAAAGCACTTAGGTGACATGATTAAACTAACTAGCATAGATTTGAAACCTAACCTTTAGCCTGATATTCTAGCAGCACAACAAGGTAGTTCCATTTTGTAAGAGATGATGAATCTCTTAGAGAAACCTCAAACACACCTATCTATGGGTGTTTATGGAGGTATCTGCTACAAACAAAATTTGTGTATCCCCAAAGATTCTTCTCTAAAGGACAACATTTTGAAAAATCTCATGGGTCCAAATACACGGTTCACCCCATGTTCGATGAAAATGTACCAATACTTGCAAAGGCAATTCTGGTGGAGAAACACAAAGACTGATATAGGTACCTTCATCTTAAAATGCCTTTCGTGCCTGCAATTCAAAGTTGAACACCAGAGATATGGAGGTTTGCTATAGTCGTTCCCTATCCCAAATTGGAAGTGGGATAACATCACAATGGACTTTGTATTGGATCTACCTAGAACTAAGACACGAAGTGACACTATATGGGTCATAGAGGACCACTTGACCAAGTCATCCCACTTCATTTCTATCAACACAACCACCAAGGTAACTGAACTTGCTTAGATTTACATCAGAGAGATAGTGAGACTTTATGGAAATCCCATATTCATTGTCTTGGACAGGGATGCCAAGTTCACTTCACACCTTTTACAGTAGGTTTAGTAGGATTTGGGCACCCAGTTGAATTTCAATACTTCATATCATCCTCAGATAATTGGGAAATTAGAAAGGATAGTTCAGATCATGGAGGATCTGCTACGATCTTGTGTTCTTGATTGGGGTGGTTTGTGGGACAACAACCTTCCCCTAGTGGAGTTTGCCTACAACAACAACTACCAGTCTAGTATTGGAATGCCTCCATATGAAGCCCTATATGGGAGGCCATGCAAGTCACCTCTCTACATGGACAAACTCGGTGAAAGATGGATTTTAAAATCTAAAGAGTAACAGTTGTATCCTAATAATGTTCATTTGATAAAGCAAAGGTTGAAGAGGGAACATGAAAAATAGAAATTATATGTGGATGCTCATAGGCATGACTTGTCTTTCAAAGTTGGAGAGCATGTGTTCTTAAATATCAGGCCAATTCAGTCCATTGCAAAAAACAAGGAAAATTTGAGACCTAGATATGTGGGTCCTTTCAAAATCTTGGCATGTATTGGTGAATGTGCTTATAGACTTGCCCTACCTCTACAATATAATATGATGCATAATGTCTTCCATGTTTCCAACCTGAATAAATATGTGAAGGATCCTAGCCATGTTCTGAAGCATGAACCAATTGAGTTGGGTAACTCTTTGTTCAAGTGGTGCGGCTCAGCAATCCCCAATGAAGGGACCCGGGTTCAACTCTAGGAAAAAACCCTTGGGGTGCAATAAAGGCCCCACGTCACTGAGCGTGTCGTGGTGCCCCCATGTACATGGCTAGTTCCAGGGTTTACCCTTAGCTGGGTGGGGTCCAATAGTGGCCGATCCCGGGAGGGGTTCCTCATTATCAAAAAAAAAATATTGTAGGTAGTCAGACTAAGGAGCTAAGGAACAAGAAGATAAATATGGTGAAGGTGTTGTGGAAACACTAGAGCAGTGACAATGCCACCTGGGAGTTCAAGTCCGACATGGAATCATGTTTCCCCAACCGTTACAAGGACATCAAATTTGACGACAAAATTCCGTTTAAGGAGGGGAGCATGTGATGGATGGGAAATTCCTCTCTTCATCCATGTACCTTCTAAATGCTACCTTTCTCTATGTACTTATCTTGCCTTCAATTTTGTAGTTTGATACTTTTAGATGCATAATTGTTGAATCTTGAATGCAATTAATGCACATACGATGTTCAATTTCATCGCTAAACTTGTTTACAAATCTAGTACTCATCACCATTCTTTCCTTCTATTTTAGATCTTATTTAAAATAGATGCACACCTAAGTTTATTCTCATTGTGTTGAGATTCTTCTTCCAATTCCAAATCATCTTGTTTCACTCTTTTTGGAGGTTAGATGAATAATTTATGCCCCTTTGATTTTATTACCTATTTTCCAAGTCTTATTCTTTTTCACCCTGATCTAGGTCTGGCTTTTCTTTTTCCCAGTTTGAGCTAGGTCTACATGAGGGTACGCCCCAACTTCTCCCTCTCCCACTTGTTCTATCCTTTGACCATCTAGGCACCAGGCTACAAGGCCTTAGGAGCCATCTGATGTGGGCGATCTGTGTATTGAACCCCGATATAGTGGATGGGAACCCTTCCACCTCCTCTCAGTTGGAAAGGGACTACGCAGTGCAAGGAGTATTAGACCTTGTACTTGCTCCTCCTTTTGGCTGCAAGACCCGCCAACTCGACCAACCATCCCTAGAAGAGGCAAGGATAAGTTCGAAAGATCCACCAAACCACCTTGGCCTCCTCCAGCGCCCTTTCCCTCTCTTGCTTCCTTCCCATAACCTAGAGCATGCCCTAGTGCTTCCCGACTCCTCTATTTAAGGACCCAAACCCTTCCTTTCTCTTCGTCTTTCTCCCATACACCTTGAGAAATCATTGCCACGCTCCTTCCCCACCTTCCTTAGTGTTTCTACTGGACGTCACTTTGAGAATCCCAACTGAGGTTTGGGATGACTCAAGAGCCATTTGATCTATGGCCAATGGTCCTAATCAGTGACCCTCACACACCACTCACGCCAAACCACTCCCGACCAGCCGCAACCTCCCATGACCATCTCCAACCGCATTTAGATGCAGGAAGATGTCTGCAATAATGTGCCAACGACCTAGGTCGATGCACGACCGAAGACCAATGCTCCACCTCTCCTTCTGTAGCCCAAATCAATGACCTCTCATGCCAATTAAGGGTAAAATCCCTCAAAATCCCCTTTTCATGCCCTAACCTTCAAACTAATGTATCTCTCTCATCTATTATCCAAACACCAAATTATTTTATACCAGATTGATTGAGCAAACACCATCTTTTCAATGCCGATGACTATTGTTTTTATTCTCGTTCATGTCCCGATTGATTTACTATTTTATGACATCGCATTCTCCTTAACCATCTAAAGTTAGTCAAACATGCATATCATTCAACTCTAATGACTTGTAACCCTATTTCTAAGGACATCAATAACTTCTGATCTATTGAAATGGGATACTAATGTAGCACACCTACTTTCTATCTAATGAAACTTTTCATCTATCACGACATGTAAGTTGGATTTGGATGTACTAAATGTTGTAACTTGAGCACACATGTAGTCTTGAACCTTTTGATGTCTATGAAATGTTCTCAACTTTGATCAATAACCTCTATCATGTTTTATGCACTCTCAATATTTCACATTTTTATGACATGCTATCATTATAATGTCTTAGGCACTCACTCAAGTACATAAATGTGATCCAAATGATTTATCTTGAAATCATGTGTTGAATAATACAAATTTTCCCTTGCTTTTATATTGTTAAATCATATGATCTTGCCTAGTATACACTCTGAACATAGATGTTCATTTTAACCTAAGGTGCCTTATGATGCTATGAAGCACGTAGAACACTCTTATGCATACATATGATATGACTAGAACAATGCTTGAATAAAGAAGGGCCTAGGTTCCTAAAGAACATCCATGTGAGGTAGTAATATGATTATTACTTCAACTCCATATTGATACTAGACCCCTGCTTGTGTTTCATATATCATAGGTCGACCTTGAGGATCTTACCTTGAGCATCTTGTGCTATGATTTACTTTTTACTTACCCTACAAGGTACACTTTTATCCTCCTTCATCTATTAAAATTTATATGACTTGGTTGCTATCTATCACTACAAGAAAGAAAGGAATTAGCGACCAAGAAATCAACAACACATATTGGCTGTCTTAATTATTACTCCAAACATGACAACACAATTTTGTGGTTTCTATTGAGACTATAATTAATGACCAAATATTTTATCTAGTCATAAATATTTAGTTAATTCTATTGCTAATTTTCTCCATCTCTCTCATTACTATCTCAATTTGTTTGAAAATCTCATTCTACTACTGAAATTTAACTTCTTATCAACTTAAAAAAATAAAACAAAATACCCAAATTTTGGGCACAAATTTCTCCTCCCGCACCCCCCATCACATGTAAAAATCACCATGGCCCACATGATCAGGCAACTAACTCACTCTGATCCCCTCAGACTTCGATCCCTTAGAGCCGCAAAGAGCTCCACCCTGACTCCCACTCCACCCCATCTGTCTCTTCCTCCAACATTGTCGATCTCCACACGCACTGACCCCTCTTCTTTCCCACTCTGCCTCCCACTCTGCCTCCTCCCAACTATGACCGCTTGCGCATATCTAGATAGAGATCTACAAGAGCGAGTAACGTCCGATCCAAGAGGTGAGCGCCGTAAAAGGATTCCCATATAGAGACCTATAAGAGCGGGTGACGGCCGATCAAGAAGGCGAGCACAACAAAAGGTTGGCGTGATCCATTGCACATAAGAGGGGAGTGCCGCTCTATAGTGGGACAACCGACATACAATTTGGTCTAGGAGGAAGCAACCATAAGCAATTCTAGAATTCCTCCATTGTGCTTCTCATCCCACACTCTTCTCTTTCCTAATTGGTGAATGTTGCACTTGCTTTCTGTTGTAGCCTGCAATGTCTAGCGGGTGATCCAAGGTTGGAGGAAGAGATAGAATGTTGGAGGTGAGCACTATGATCCTAGATGATAAGATTCGTGTATGCTTCAAGTGCAGACACAAGTTATGCCCATTTTCTCTTAGTATTCCCTGCAAAACTATGTTATCTTTCAGCTTAGAATTTGTGAAATACAAGTAGCAAGTTTAAATAGAACATATGATCTCCTTTAAATCAAACATGGCCCTAGGCTCTATCATGGCAGAAATGACCAATCATCCCAATGCTCACACCTTTTCCTTTTAGTCACGTAAAACATAATGACAACATTGTTAAAAATTATTCACAACAATCATAAATTAGAGTTCGACCAAACTATGTTATCATTTCTAATAGAACATGAATTTTTAGGATAACTTATATTTATGGAGCCTCTGATTAAGTATGATTGTCATTAAAATTGTTAATATACAACTACTACAAGATTATGTTTTGACTCCATTCTCGTCATTACTAAATCCACTGTTGAGTAGGAACAAAAGGCTTAGGAAGAATAGGATTTGTTAGAGTGGACCTACATCAATGCTACAAAGAAATACAATAACTATAGGTTCATTTGAATATAGTTACTATAGATTCAGTCATCCATGTCACCTAAAGTGGCAAGAAAGACATGACATTAAACATGGATTTCTGACCTACTTCTTGTGTGATAATGGAAATTAAACTAATGAAAGAAATGGATGTCTACTTTTATTGCACAAGTATCTTTGTAGTCATTGATCTATGAAGAAATCTTCACCCAGTTACAAATTCCTTGAATCGATCTTCCAACTTCCCACCTATTTTGAATACACAAGGATTCGATATGGCACTATCTTGACAACTGCCAACATCTAGATAAATGCATTCCCATTTGTTAGACTTATTTTTTCTATTTTACATGCCATGATAAATATAAACCCTTTTAAGTCATAGGAAATGTGCCTCTCTAAAGTAGTATTATATATATATATATATATATATATATATATATATATATATATATATATATATATATATATATATAGCATCTTCAATTCAATGTTATCCACAAGATAATCTGTCCATAACTATTCATGTAGGTTTTTAAACTTGATACCTCCTTAATATGTCTAAAACACATGAAATTTGTGATTACAAAGTTTATACTTCTAAATGAGTAATGGAGGATTGCATCATCAAAAGCTTGCATTCCTAATATTGATATATCGCCAATACTTACTTGGAAATAATGATTTCTCTTTACCTTTATAAATTATCAAAACATAATCCATTAAGATTCATATACTATACAAATAATTATGTACAATCATTGTTCTAAGAGGGCTTCATAGAGGATATGATTGTACTAGTGAGAGGAAGTTTGGTTGGTATGTCTACATTTTTGTATGACTCTCTGAAACATGTTGATTGATTAAATATCTCATACATTTTCTATTTATCTTACTTAAGAATGAGAGTTTTTTTAGACCAATGCTTGCATTCATATCACAATTCCAAGCCTACCATGTCTCGTGGAAAAATCTCTGCATGAAATTAATATATAAAAAATCCTACCATGACCCATCATTTTACCAGAATTTCTCTTAGACCATGTCAAAAGTTTCCCATTTTTGTAGTTTTTCTTTAAACGAGTTAACACACACGTGCCAACCTAATTTTAATATGTAACTAACTTTCATTAGATATGTATAAAAATATAAAATCACATATTTTGTATTTTACAAATAAGATCAAAAGTAGCATCATATCCATATTATAATTTTCGAAATTGATAATTTAAATTTGCCAATAAATAAGGTATGGCAATGTTGTCATCATTTAAGTAATTTTTAGGGTATATTGGGATTATTATAGTACAAGTGTACGATACATTTAAAATAGTGTCTCTTCCTTTTTTAACCAATATTTATATTCAAATTCATTAGGGTTACTACTTCTAAAAAAGTTAAATGCATATAGTTATTTTGGAAATTCATTAGTAGTAAATATCACATGGTATATATAACTAATTATATGAACAATTTAAGATGTGAAATGTATTTCATGTGATTATTATAGTTATATTATATTGTAATGATATTTTCTGATATGTTAAACTTATATTTTGAATACATAATTGAATATGTGTTTATAATCATTCAAATTGTTTTAACCATTATATAAATTTTCATCTCTAATAAATCAACATCCACTGTGATATCATTATTCTTTTATTCTCATGAATATATATGTAGGGCGGAACACAATACAATTTCCTCAGAAGATCAAAGTTTTTCTTCATCAAGCATTCAATTCATCTTACCCTAGGTTGTACAGTTTACTAGATGTTTGATCTTCCTCCTAGCTTATCTCAATGATTTTCTTTATCTACCAATATCATCATCATAGCAAGAAAAAGGACATTTCAAAAGTAAAGAGATAATGATTTGGATATTTATAACATGATGATTTGTACTAAAATGATATTTTACCTATTTGATTCAACTAGAAGAGTATCTAGGAGAGTTGATATGGACTTGAAGTAATGGATGACCATTATTGAGTATGGAGAAAAGGGACATTCAAGAGAAGGGAAACAAATACTATACAAAACAATTACATCAAATCAAACTTGATCAATTTAGAAGTGTTTTACCCTGGTATTATACTTATCTTGTATCTTGTTATGGAAAATAATATCTAGCTCAGTATCCTCAAGTATTCTACTAAAATCAACATCAACGTAGGTATTTTCAATATTCTACAATTTGTATCTCAATAAATGGATAAATAATGCAAAAAAACATTTCTCCAAAATGGCCATTTTTTCTTGCTCTAGTTGGAAAACTATTTAATGCACATAATTGTTGAAAAATTAGTGGAAACCCAAATAGGTAAAAGAGGGATATATATGCTATATGGATTCCTTGAATGCTAGAAGTAGCTCAATTGCAAATATATTTAAATACCTAGGCATAAGGCCTAATTTAGTCAAGATTCCTTTTCTAAAATCACTATTTTCATGTGGAAGTATATATACAAGATGAAGGAAACAATTTTCACAGACCAATTTGGAAATTACAAGCATGTTTATAATCCTTTTTATGGGGAAGACAAATAGAAAATGAAGAATTTTCTATGAAATGTTTTTGAGAAAATATCAATAGTTTGATCAAATTTTCAATATTATAAAGTTAATGAAAGAGAAAGGGCTTCATGGTTGTGATCGAAATCCATCACATATTCATGCTTTTGATGGAGATATTCAATTGGTCATGCATGCATACATTTAATGAATACAATCACATAATGGTCTTGTGGTGTGGCTTGTTTAGTCTTAAGGTGTTGGTTGCTAGTTCAAACCAAGGTGGGTGTGGTGGTAGCTTGGGAAGGCATATATGGAGAAGCCTCTTCGTTTGGGGGTTTGGGTTCTAGTACATATATAGGTCTAGGTAGTGGTGTTTCTCAGTACCCATTTCCAGCTAGCTCAGTTGAAATTGCACCGGGTGGATTTTGTTGGGGTGTACAATACAACCTCTCTAGATCATATCTCAGGCACAACACTGTCAATCAATAGGAAATTCTCTAAGTACTTGTGTCCCATCAAGAGGAGGTTACTAGGGTAGACCACCACACATTTAAAAAGGTGCTTGACAACTCTTGAAGTATTTTCTTCAAATGGTTTTGTTGATTCTTGTAGATTATAGATGATTTTTTAGTTATTAAAAATTTATGTCTATGTATGCATAACATTTTTTTGTCTAGTTGTTGCAGAAGCACTAGATTGTTAATAGTTTTCCACTCATGTATTTCCTTGATCTAGTTTTACGTTGCATTTTGGTTTGTATCTAAATTGATAGTTGATGCTAGTACTTTTGTGCCTTGTTTCAGGTTTGGTTTCTTATGAAAATGAGCTTGCTGGGGGGGTCTTTCACTTATATGAGGACTTGTTTGTCTTTTGGATTGTCTTTTAAAGATTTTGTTTTATTAATTTCTAAATCTAGTTTTTTTAGTTGCTATTTTATATTGTAGTCCCAAGTGGTATGGAGATATTTCATGGATTGTTGATTACTTTATTCTTTTCTTACTTCTAAGTTTGCTTCACTAAACCAAAATTACAACATCTTGATGGGCTCAAGGTAAGTGTTATGTAGATGTCATTTTCTTTTCCTGATTAGGCTGTGTCTGTTCATGACTCAAGAAAAGGCCCTTTAACGTTGGGTTTTCTGTTGTAGATCTGTTGTATAAAGATGATTCTTGTTTATCTTTGGAGTACTTTGTTTTTTTCTAACAGAGAGCTCACCTGAAACACTCCATACGTCTGAAGTTTGTTTGGTATGGAAAACATGACTAGAGGAGTGGTGTTACTTATATGCATGATTTAGTGGATATTTGGTACTCGTGGAGGCACTATATGCCCATCATTATAGGAGATAGGTCTCAGGCTAGTTCTCATGCCCCTCACAGTAGGAGCTCACCACTATTTTTTGGAACCCCCAACAAAATGTTCTTATTAGGCCTTGCTACTAGATCAGAGGGTCTTAAGGCTTGGAATGTTTTCTATGGTTGTTACATTCTCTTAGAGGAGAGACAGTGTAAATTCAACTTCTTTTTTTCTACATCTATAAAACCACACGACAATCGGCTGATTTCTTTAATGACCAAAGATCTGTAATGTCAACTTATAGGCCTTTCTTTCTCAATCTCATTGACAAGATTCAAATCATAACATTCTAGGTGGACTTTTGGATTTCATTTCATTTTTTCCTATGGATGTATTCAATCTCCCTTCTAGTAGCTACAAAAGGTTTCATTATATCCAATTATGTTCTTTTGCACCAAAGCATTCCGTTCTAGAGACTATGTTGAATAAGAGGACTGCACTCCTACTTTATTTAGAGATTCATGCCCCTACAACTCCTTGTGACGAGCCCTCTCTAAGGTGAAACTTGCAAGCCTCACCCAATGACTTGGTGGTTGTTTGGATCTGACTAGATTCTTTGGTAGTGTCCCTACAATGTTCATGAATCTCTCCCTTTTCAATATATTTTTCCTTATCATTGATTCCACTGATCAGATTTCTATGTCCTGTTCAAATTCCCATCCCATCTTCATATCCAATACACTAATAATTGGATTGTTTGCATTTTGTAAGTGGTTGAGGTTGTCAATGTATATTTTATGCATACAAGTTTTCCCATTTAGGTAGAGTGATAATGTGACATATAAACTTGACTTATTATTCTTTATGTTCCTATGGTTACCTTTAATTTCATATTTAATTTCAGTTTGAACTCTTTGCTCCCGCATAAAACTCGGGTGTTTTTTATGTACCATAAAAATATTTGTATAGTGATTATTGATCTATAAATTAAACCAAGTTGACACCCCAATGAACCTATTTCTAGTGTTAATTTATGTCAGTTTGAAATTTAAGAGACTATTACACAGTTTAAAGTAACTTACTCTAATTTCTAACTTATCTTTAACCCTTTGTCGTATAAATAAAACTTTAAATCAATGTTGAAATTTAGCAATATTAATGCAATATTGAGTAGAAGTATGTGACCATTGTTTTTGGAAATAGACTTATACAAGTTAGAAAATTATTGAAGAAGAGTAAGTAGTGGAGGTTCACATGAGTAGGGCCATTGTCACGAGGCATGGAGGTAGTGGGAGGAGCTTGTTTCTTTTGGTAGTGTAGGCGGTAGTAGACTTGATATAATTTTCTATCTAAAGGTTCAAGTTTTCTAGGAATTAGCATTGTCAAGGGGACCAAAGAAGAAGATATGACAAGGTCAAAAGTAAGAAGAACCCATCTTTAGAATAATACATAATGATTTTGAACCCCATCTAGATTGAGAAACCAATTGTGCATTATGCATGTAAGGTATCCTAGCAATTTGCATTGGCAAGGAGACTAAGGGAAAAGATATGACAAGGTCAAAAGATATGCAAAGATCATGTTGTTATCTTCAAATTAGTTGTGGAACTTCTTTGTATTTAAACTAAATGTTAGACCTATTTTTAGTTTTTATGATACTCAAATCAGTAACTGATTACCTCATTAATCTTTCATAATTTCATGTAATTTTCTTAATTCAATATAAACGGTTCCTCTTAGGCCTTTCCATAAAGGAGCGCCTTAAGTTTCTTCAAGGTCCTTGCATAATCCAAGTGGTAGAGCACTGAATAGATGCCCAAAGGATTGGGGCTGTGTGTTGTACTTTCACATATTTTCTATAAAGGTAACCAAATAATATAAAAATGCTTACAATAAATTCAACAATAAATCTTTATAATATATGATCTATAAAAAATTACATGTATTCTTCTTTTTAGAAAATGGTACCAGACAAAGAATGGATTAGACTCGTTGATGATAGACTTGATGATCCAGTATGTGGAATTGGTGTTTAAGAGTTCCTAATGTATGCATGTCATAAAATTGGTGGAAATGAAATCAGATGTCTGTGTGTTTGTTGTGTCAACACTACTTCTATCCTACATGATGTGGTGATAATAGACTTGATGGTTTGTGGTATTATGAGGAGTTACACATTTTGGTATCATCGTGGTGAGACACCACATGAAGTTGAATCAAATGATGTAATCGATGATGAAATGGCAGATCTTCTTAAAGAAATGCACCCTCGTTCACATAATTTTTTGAGGAATGATGGAGAAATGGGATATTTTGACCAAAACTATCATGATGAGGAATCTGATACTGAGGCAAAAAAAGTTTTTAGGTTGTTAGACAACCTCAATCAACCTCTATATAAGATATCAAAGGGATCAAAATTATCTTCCCTTGAAAAGTTGCTTCATCTTAAGAGCCTTAGAAGATTGAGTAATCATTCGTTCATAATGCTACTTGAGTTATTGAAAGATGAACTATTTACAAAAGATTCCACTTTGCCTATCTCTTATTATGAAGCAAAGAAAACAATTAAAGATTTGGGTTGCTCATATGAAAAGATCAATGCATGTGTGAATGATTGTATGTTGTTCCAGAAGGATGATTGTGGCCTTGATAAATGTAGAATTTACAATGATTCGAGATGAAAGTATGTAAAGCATAATGGCAAAGAGAAATTAAAAGAAAATGGCAAGAAAATACTGGAAATATTTTTGTGACTTTCTACTAAAGCCTCGCCTTCAGATGTTATTTATTTCCTCAAAAACATCTTCACTAATGAGGTGCCATCATGATAAGGGATGTGATGGAGATTTGCATCATCCAGCTGATTTCTTGGCATGGAAAAAATGTGATGATCTTCATAATACGTTTTCTGGAGAGTTGAGGAATGTCAGACTAGGCCTTTCTAGTGATGGTTTTCAACCAAGCAATAATTATAAGTCATCATATAGCATTTGTCTCGTGATTTTAGTTCCATAAAACTTCCCTCCTTGGATGTGCATGAAGCAACATAACCTCATTTTGTAAATGCTCATTCTAGGTCCATATGGTCCAGGTGATTGCATTGATATTTACTTGCAACCTCTAATAGATGAATTATTGTAGTTATGGAATAATGGTATACAAACATTTGATGGAACTACACATCAAAATTGTAATCTTCGTG
The DNA here is from genome assembly GCA_963693085.1 of Alisma plantago-aquatica. Taxonomy (NCBI): domain Eukaryota; kingdom Viridiplantae; phylum Streptophyta; class Magnoliopsida; order Alismatales; family Alismataceae; genus Alisma; species Alisma plantago-aquatica. The sequence continues at coordinate 615,980,847 of OY856409.1, forward strand.
CTACAGTTTTGTGGACCATCAATGATTTTCCTACATATGGGATTTTATTTGGATGGAGTTCCAAGGGAAAACTTGCTTTCCCATGTTGCCATAGAGGTACTCATTCAATTAAGTTGGCCAATGGTGGAAAAGGAATGTTTTATGGGCCATAAGTGTTATTTTCCTTTGAATCACAAGTGGAGAAAGAAAAAATTTGCATTTGATGGCACTATTGAGAACGACACACCGTCTACACCACTAAGTGGTGATGATGTCCTTGATCAAAAGCAAAGTCTTGAAGGGAATGTTTTAAGAAAATGTTCAAAAAGGGTATCTCACAAGAGTAGGGGCAATAATTGGAACAAGAAAAGCATTTTCTTTAAGGTTCCATACAGGAAAGATTTGTTGTTGATATGACATACTTTAGATGTGTTGCACATAGAGAAAAATATTTGTGATTGTATTGTTGGAACTCTAATGAATGTAAAAAACAAGTCAAAGGAAAATTATAAGTCTCGTCTTGATTTACAAGAAATGAATATTAGACAAGAGTTGCATCCAACGATAAGTGGAGGGAAAATAATGTTGCTCAATTCATCATTCACATTATCTCGAGACAAAAAACATAAGTTTCTAAGATTTTTGAAGGATTTAAAGGTACTAGATGGGTTTTCTTAAAACATTTCATAATGTGTGAACCTTAAAGAAAATAAACTTTGAGGATTAAAGAGTTATGATCATCATATCATGTTACATCACATACTCCATCTTGCATTATGTGGCCTTTTTCCTAAGGATGTTTATGAATCACTTATTGATTTGTCATGTTTTTTCAAGGTTTTGGATAATATATGCCTAAATATGGAGGATTTAAAGCAAATTAAAGCTCAAATTACAATTACACTTTGTAAGTTGGAGCAAAGTTTTCCACCATTATTTTTTGATGTGATGTTACATTTGCCTATTCATTTGCCACATTAGGCCATGATGTGTGGGCATGTTCAAGAACATTGGATGTATCCAATAGAGAGATATTTGTACACACTAATATTATATGTTCACAACAGATGTTGCACTGAGGGTTCTATAATAGAAGGTTACATAGCAGAAGAATGCATGAATCCTCGTTCAAGATATTTACATACCATAGAGACAAAATTCAATCACCTTGAAAGAAATTATGATGATGATGTCAACAAATATGAAATTTATCTATTTTTGCATACAAGGGAAGAGAATTAGGATGTGGAACAACAAGAGACCTTGATGCACTTGAGTGGGAGAAAGCTCATATATACATCATGAACAATTTTGAAGAAGTTAAATCATTCATTGAGTACATGGTTTTTATAATTTTTATGTGAGTCATTAATTTATAATTTTTATGGTCTATTTATTATAGTGGTACATATTTTTTTCTTCTCATAGAGAATATTGTCAAATATAAGGAGTTGATCCAGATCAAATAACCATTATGGATTTAAATGAGGATTTCATTGAATGGTTTAAGATGAAGGTAAGTTGGTCTACATTTTTTAACATGTTCATACTTATACACTAGTTTTCTTAATTTTTCTAAAAACTATCCTTTTTCTATTAGAGATCAACATGAGAATGATAAAAGCAAGAAGACAGAGGAGTTACTTCCATTATCGTGTGGTCCACTAAAATGTGTGATGTGTTTCAATGGCTATGTAGTTAATGGATATCAGTTTCATGCTAAGTCTCATGAGGAAATATCAAAGTCTCAACATAGTGGGGTCACTATGGTTGGTTATGATGGCAGTGGAACTAGCAGAGATTACTAAGCACAACTGACTGAGATTAAATAATTGCAATACTTGGGTAGTAAGTGAGTCATGTTATTTCAATGTGATTGGTTTGATGTTGCTAAAGGATTCAAGAAAGATGAGTATGGATTCATGAGTGTTGATTGCAAATGTATTTGGTAAACTACTAAGCCATTTATATTAGCTACTCAACCATCTCAAGTGTTTTATGCCAAAGATCACATTAATAGTGGTTGGCATATTGTGACAAAGTTTGATCCAAGGGACAAGTTGGAGCTCGTTGGAGATACAAATGATGACCAATTATTATATGATGAAATTAACTAGAATACGTTTTCCCTATAAGTACTTGGAACATGTAACATTTTTATTATTAGAACTTACATTTTTCATATCTCAATATGATATCTTGAGTGTCAAATTCTATGGTAATACTTATGTTATTTTATTAATCAAAATGTTGACATTTATGTTTATTTGTGTAAGAAATTTCATTTTCAACAAGTCATTGGTGGTGCTGCAAGAAAATGGTCACAATCACATCATTCTTGTAATGAATTTCAACATAATTTTTGTCTTTTATATTATTTGCAATGCACTACATATATGTTGGTGTTTGTAAGCGATTATATTTATAACTAACTTGATTATGATACATGAATTTGGTTGCAAGCACTTCAAGAAATGACAAATATCCAATGCCTAAGTCTAAGGGTAAGAATTTTATCTTGCCATAACAATTAAGTGTAATCGGGAAGGGATGTGCTAATGAGTTACAAATTAAAAGTAATTCTTTGATTCATAAAGGAGGAAGAAGCCATGGTGTAAATCATTTGAGTGCCAATCATTTTTCCTTTTTGAACATATTGTCTTCTGAACAAAGTGATATTCTCCCTCAAGTTAGGATTGCTCCCATGTCAACAACAAATGTTCATCCACCAACTTCATATGATCCTTGTTCACCCCAAGCATGTGATGCTCCTCCAAGTGAAAATTCTCCTTCACCACAAACTGAAAATGCTCCCACACCTCTTGAAGAATCTCATGCGGAACCGAAAGAGTACATGGATATCGAAGTGATGCATTCTCATGCCATCAATGATATATCAATGTGTATGATTACTTTCCTTTATTCATAAATTCATAATCTATATTTTGTTGATATTAGATGATTGAACTAATATATTTGTTGTACAATGGTTGCTAATTTCCCCTCATCATTTTTAATCATGCTATCTGATTGCTTACTACTTTTTTATAGTTTGTTTACAACCAGTGACATCAAAATGGTAGCCAAGCATTGAGGACGTAACAACTGTAAAAAAGTGGCTATATTGAGAGAAGGTGCCAAGATAGATATCACCTTCTATCATGGCCATCATGTTGGGAAAAATCATAAAGTGTGGAGTAAACATTTGGAGAGGATTGTTCGTGATCAGAACATTTATCCAATAAAAGTGCATTATTGGAATGATGTTTTAGATAAATAAAAAGATCACATGTGGGCTGCAGTTATAGTAAACTCTTCATACCCTTATTCTTATCTTCATTTGGTAAACATCAATGATGTCGTTGTGCTGTGAAACATGTATTAGGACAAATTCTCAATAAACAACATGGAGGGTCATAAAGCTGACACTTTAAAACATTTGAAAGAATTACGAGTAAAGTGGAGGGAATCAATTCATGAAACAATGAAGGGGTTGGACATGCAACAACTACCAAAAAAACTATGCTATTGAAGTTGATACTAACTAGGAATGACTTGTGAAAGAAATTTTTAATAGTGAAAAGTTTATGGTAATTTTTAGATGATATGGCGTTACATCAATTTAAGTTACTCATTTTGGATTTTGAAATTTTCTTCTTTTATTAATGTTCACATTATATCAAATGTAGACATCGAGTAAAAGAAACTCCAAAAATAGAAAAGGATTGAACAATAAATTACTTCATCGCATAGGTAGCAAGCTTCTCATAGAAATATCACGACAGAAGGTTGCTCATATATATATATATATATATATGTGTGTGTGTGTGTGTGTGTGTGTGTGTGTGTTTAATGCTAATTTATGTTAGTGATACTACATGATGGAAAAGATGGGAACCCACCCGACTTGGGATTGACATACTTTGAAAGCCACAAGAAGGGTGAACCTTAGCTACTATGGAGTCATCCCAAGTTCATGTAAGTATGCAAAACTGAATATTGTTATCTCTTAGTTATTAATATGTAATTTTTGTTTTAGGAAAAAATCATAAGCATCCAAGAAGTTGAGCCATCCCTTCGTCTTATTGAGGCTGCGAAAATAGTACATGGAGATCAAAGACAAAGAAATACATATCTAGTGATGGTGGAGCAAAGCCAAGAGATGTTAGAGGACCATACAAAACAAAGAATGCCTTACTCAATGAACTTAAATCAAAAGACCAAGCACTTAAAGATAAGGAGGAAGCTTTGAAATTTCAAGAGGCAACTCTTAAAACATTTGAAGTTGTAAAACATGCCGCACAATCCAAAATTTCAACAACTTCTGGACGTGAGCGAAGATGATGATGGTTGTGCCTCTTCTCCAACTATGTGGCAACACATCCCATTATCACACAGATAACGAGGTGTTACGCGAAAACGTGCGGAAATCACCATAACCACAGCTTATCAAAAACACGGGTTAATTAAAACCGGTTGCGGAAAACTGATAAACTGAGTAACATATTACATTCCAGTCCATATCCTGCAAGAAAACATGTTATGTACACATCCACACAAGCCTGGATACATGTCCACAGCTTAGAGCAACAACTGTCCTGTCATAACCATGAGTTCACCACCTATTCATACATATGAAGGCCCACATCTGGCCATCAGCAGGATATACAAACGATCTCGGTCGTACATCGTAAAACATCGTCAAAACATCGCCAAGGACCTGAGAGTACAGGGCTGACTCTAGACTCTACATCAAAACATCAAAACAGCAGCATCTCCAAAGCTTGCCTTCTACTGATCTTCTTGCTGCTCGGCCGCAACTCCGCGACCGCCACCACGACAAGCTCGACCACCTAAAAAAAAGGGGTAAAAACTAGCAGAGTGATACAATTGAACATTGTCCCAGCGGGAGGCATAACTCCGCGCCAAAACTACAAAACCTCATATAAGCATTTATATGAGCAGATATATATTGATAAGGAATATAACAGAAATAGTTATGAATAACAAGCCAACCTCAAACTTACCAGCTGTAGCAAAAGGGCATATAACCAACATATTTTCCAATGGAACATGATTGACAAGATAAACTATATATGAAACTCACCACATAAGAGTAATGCACAAACAACTGCAGATAATTAAAGTTAACTACACAAACAAGGCCTCAACCAATGTTTCGTGTTTGTCTTAAGCAGTTCATACTAAACGGCTGGATTACATTTTATTATTCCCTGAGGAATTGAACCGTACTGTTCAATTCCAACCTTCGGCTGCGAAGCCCATAGCCGGTGCCATATAAGGTCAATGGAAGAGCCGGAATCCAAGACCTTCTTCACCTCATGTCCGCACATAAGTATAACATAAGCAGGACCGCATTCTCATGCTTGAAGTGGTCATAGCCACATGGTTAGCTCTTCAGACTACCCTCTTCCTAGCCCGCCTTGGTACAGGTCACGACGCTAGCAAAACTGAGCCACGTGTCTAAACACCGTGCTCTGAGCCATGAACGCATTCATGCTCAAGATCACATTGTCATCAAAGGGATTGAGTAGTCACATTCATATGCATGCGCTCGGCCATGAGAACATAAACCTCATTATTGAGCAATGAGACATCATAAAAGTATAGCTGATATGTCACCCTTCCGTGACCAATCATGCCCTCACAAAAGAGATTCAAAACTCTCACTAAAGATCACCCCGGGCAGACCCCATCTCACCTAACCTATCGGGCGTGCAGCCCTAGCAAGCGGGCAGAGCGAAAACTGGGTGAGCAGGGTATAGCATGAGCAGGTGTGTGTCGGGCGACATGCGTGCAGGGCGAGCCATTCAGGCGTGCAAGGCAATCGGGCGAGCATAGCTCAACTGAGCGGGCAGGTTGATATCGGGCGTGCAGGATACACATATATCGAGCGAGCAGAGCACGTCAGGGGGGAGAAATTGGGTGAGCAAGCTATCAGGCGATAGAAGCCGAGCGAGCAGGTTAAGGCTGCACGAGCAAAGCCTATCGGGTGACAGGCCCACCGGGCGATCCGGGCTACAGAGCGAGCAGAACTATATCGGGCGAGCAGATACGTTGAGTGAGCACTGAGACCGGGCAAGCAAAGGTACTGGGCGAACCACGGTTATGTCGGGTGACACAGGGGCGTGCAGGGCATGTAGCTGAGCAACAAAGCAGGGTGAGCAGAGCGAGCAAAGTTCAACTGGGCGAGCAGCCTGTCGGGCAGAGCTGGCTCAGGGCGGGCAGGTCAGGTTGCTCACCCGCCCAAAGAACAAGAGAAAGGCTTTACTCACTCAGAACCGTGCAAGGGGAAAACTAGGGTAAGGGCTGTCGAGCAGCACCTTCCCACACATCTCAACCAAGGTGCATCATATCCAAACCATCTAAACGAGCTCACCATCTTGCCCAAGGTGAGAGGAGAGTCTTGCTCAAGCCACTAAGTCATTAGCTCACCTCAATCGGGTAGGAAAGAGGGGTGTTGCTCATGGCATTAGAGCTCAAGTTCACTCATCTAGACCAAGGGGAGAAAGGAGTGTTGCTCTCCTAAACCCTAACACACATGGATCGGCCAACATGCAAGCTAAACAAGAACCAACTACTAACATATAAAGGCAAGATTAAGACAACATATGAGAGAAGAGGATAGAGTAGTTAGTGTTAGAGTCATGCAACCCGCCTTAAGCTCCAAGGAAGAAGATGCACTTTGAGCTCCAAGGTTGTCGGCCACCAAAGCTCCTCCAAGAGGGTGTGTATCGGCCACCACCTCCTTCTCCAAGGGTGTGTCGGCCTCCAAGCTGCTCACACAAGGGTGTGTCGGCCACCAAGCAAAGGAAAGGAAGAGTGTGTCATGCACAAAAAGGAGAGGAACTAAAGGGGCCTCTAGCTAAGGAAGGGACCACCTATATAGATAAGAAAGGAGGAGAAACCAAGGTAAACACTTGCTTTGTGTCGTCCACCCAAGGGACACATGTCCAAAAACTCAAGCCACTACTCTTGCAAGCCAAAAGACACTTGTCCAAGATATGCACCATGTGTTCTCCAAACATGACCAAGGTTGGATCAAGCTTCATGGGCGACACACCAAGCTGCCCTAGGCCGACACAAGCTCTACTTGGCCGACACAAGGCCCAACCAAGCCCAAACAAGGAACTCCAAGGCCCAAACAAGCTCAACAAAGGTCCAAAAGGACTCAAACACAAGCCCAAGCCTTCCTCTCAACCCTAGAGGAAGCAAAGAGGGGAAAACATCTCATAAGATGGCAAACTTGCACACAAAACCCTAGACCTGGGTTATTTGCAAGTAGCACCTTCAACTCTCAACAAAGCACAACCAAACCCTAATCACCACTCAAAGGTGATTAGCAAGCACCAAACCATCAAGGTTTAAGCAAAACAAACAGGGTAAGCCCTAAATGCAGGTCAGGGTCCTTACAAACTACTTCAGAATATGATATTTTAAATTAGTTATGAGGTTAGTTTAAGAATTAATGAGACTTTTCTGAACTATTTTGTTGTTTATGATGCATAAATAATGAAATCAATGCTTTACTAATTTTTGTAGGCATAGGAGTGGCAATGCTCTTTATCCATATGGGTCGCATCATATGGTTAAACTGGAGCTAGGCTCTTAAAATATATCAATATGAATGAAGGAAGAATGCTTTAGGCTCTTGAAATATTTTAATATGTTTCCAATTATCGATGTAATAATATTTCTTACCAAAGAATAATAAGATTATGTTATCCTCGTATGTGTTGTATTTCCTTTTACTTCAATTATAATGAAGATAGTGTATTTGTGGAACTTCCAAGTATCAACGGAAGTGAATTTTTTATATTCTTCCACTCATTTGCTGTAACAGTTGGAAGATTATATAAAATCTCTAGGAAGTTAAAATAAAAGTTTGCAATGAGTTTGTTGTGTGAACAAGTTTAAATATAAATAGAAGTAGTAATTAATGAAATTAGAAGTGAGTATATAAATTGTGTGGCTAAACAATTATTAGAGCTCCAGTTATGACCAAAATGCCCAAGGATAATACCTAGTGTAGTGGTATGATTATAAATATAAAAGGGCAAGAAATTTGAGGGTTAGAAGAAAAGGGAACTTAAATATTTCAGTGGAAAAGAAAGAAAGACAATTGGAACATTTATAAGTGGAGTCCTTCCTACCTTGTCCAAAATGCGAATGCAAATATAGGCTACCTCACTCGTGAAGTAGCCATCTCTAAATAAGATGGTTAAGGATTCAATCGTGTCCTTTTTCCGACAGATTCAACTCAACATCAGCATGAATGCAATCCAAAAAAATTGACACATATAGTCCTAAGTTTGTCTAACCATCGGGATATTAAAAGCATCCACTTTTCACACACATCATTGACTCGTCAGGTGGGTGTAAAACAAATCCATGCCTATAGTTTTAAAATAGAAAATAAATAGTTGTGGGTAGAAATTGTGTGAAAATTAGATCCATTTGGTTTGTGGTTATTTGGTTGGACGTAGCTTATTTGTAACAGTTATGAGAAGAGCAGAAGACGGGCTGGCGAGAGGGTCACGAATGGGACAAAGGGATGAGTCAGTTGAGACTGGATGCAAAATCAACCTAGCCCAGATCAGGCATAGTTACTTTTCCTCAGTTTTATATAGCACTTGTGATGTTCCTGTAATTCGTTTACGCATTGTATATTGTAATTAACAGAAACCAAAAGGATGAACTAAATATCATGCAGTTGCAACTGACGGGAATTGTTTACAGTCCAACCAAACAGACGGTTAATCTTTTTTTCCCCAGTTGATATTGTGCGGATTTTTAAATCACCAAAATATATGTAAAACTGGAATCGTAAAGACTGTTCTTTATGGAAATACTTAGCTAACTCACGCTCTGATGTCGTTTTTTTTTCGATGGGCCATGATTGTTGATTGTACATAACAGCCCTTTCCCAAAGATCAGATACACGCAGCTACCACAGTTCTCATGCTGCCTACTTGCGCTCTTCCCATATCTTCCTTGTGAGTTGTGACTGACAAAAAGGATAAAGGGCTGACAAGAAACAATGCCCCTCCATCATCATTACGTTTCAGCGAGTCACAGATTCTTTCCTTTATGTCAACCAACATACCGTCACAGGTTACTTGGATTGGCAGACAGGAGACAGCATCAAAGTTTGGGTGATAGAAATGTCAATCCAAGTCACTCTTTGGCTGCATTCCAGAACTCTAGAGCTGCTAATTGCTATGGTATTGAATTGTTCAACTGCATCTAATATGCTAGAAGTTGCTTAATGGTCAAGATTTTCAAATGTGGATGGCGTGCCAGTCGTGCAGCTAAGGGTCCCCACAACAACCTTGGCAGCCATAACGATAAGCTTGTCCGAGTTTTGATATTAGTGGAACCGTGAGGAGACCTTGGATGATGGCCACTGCATCCGCATGTGGACTAAAATCACATTTCTCTCCTCTTTTTTTTCTATTAACATTCCTGGTAATATATTCCTAATGGCACATTACAAACCGCAATGTGCTAGAATATAGACTAAAATTTAAACCCAAAGACGACATAAGTTAACCATAGAGAATGCGCAAAGACACTAGAGGTGTTCGACCCTTCTATCTAGGCTCATACATAAGAGAGTCCTAGCAAAATGGGAGTTTGTAGAAAAGCTCCATTAGCAAAATGGGTGGGGTACCATATATAACAATCCCAAAATATATAATGATACAAATAGTAGATATGTCGTCTCCAACATTGATGCTAATTTTCACTGCCGCCTTTTAAAATATGGTTGATGGAGTGGTCATTCTGCGGTCTAGCTTCAATGGGATCAACGTTGAGGGTGTATTGCTCCTTATGCTGACTTCATGTGTTGCAATCTGCATTGGGAAAAATCTTGATAATAGGCATCAACTAGTTGAAAAATACGTGTCAACATATGGTTCTCATTATCAAAGATGCCCCTGATACGCATGCTCCATATGGTCCAAATGATGGTGGCAATCAATTTGGAGCGTCTGTTGTGGTTCTTGTGGTGACTTCTAGTGTTGTGAAGTATGTGAAAGATATTAAGTAGGGGGTTAGCAAGGATTATGGTGATCATGGTGTAGTGCGTTCAAATCTGCCTAGCCAGATGACATCTGAAAAAAAAAGTTGTTGGTTAGATTCCTAATTATTTTTGCAAAGGATGTATCTAGATGGTCTGTGAATGCCTCTGGTTCTCGTGTTGAGATCGGTGGGGTTTTTGTCATGTCCGATCAGCCATAGAAGAATTTGGACCTTAGGTGGACAGAGGGTGTGCCATATGATGTTGTAATTCATAATGTGTCCTCTAAATGACAAGAACCTATATGCTAGCTTGGTATTGTATTTATTGCCCCAGATCCAAGTGACTTGGTTGAATGTGATGTTCTCTAAATGCTCCAGGATGTAAAGGTAAAGAGAGGGGCCAATCCATTGGTGCAAGATGGTTTTAAAGAGGTTGTTTCTGTGTGACCCGAGCTTTATCATGATATTTGTGATAGAGTCTGGTATGGTGGATGGGAATAGTTGGATATTGATGGGTCTAAGTCCATGCCACCATGGGTCTGTCCAGAATTTGGTATTGATATGATGGTGTTATGGGACATGAATGGGTTGATGACTATGGGAAGTGTGACATCGCCCAATGTCACACAATGGGATTACTAAAAAAAAGTGTGAAATTATCGCTAACAACCATATTACCATAAAATAGGATAAATTAAAATTGATATCACATATCCACCTTGGGTGGAAACAATTGTGTCAAGAGTCCAAAAAACCACATGTATTACATATTTCATGTCAAAAGATTATTACATGATATTGTTCACTGGCTCACTAGCCACTGTTGACTCAAGGTCAATTAGGTCAATGTTGACTCACGTCTAAATTGACTAAACCCGTGTTTTAATGATGACTAACCATTCCAGATATTGGTGTCTAATGCTTCTACTTGAGTGATTTCAGATTAGGTATAGACACACTCCAATTGCCCTAACTTGCGCATCTCAAATTGGAGAAAAGACAAGTCAAAATCAATACAAGTGCATGTTTTTGTAATATGATGTAAATCCATTAGAATCATGTTGTAAATCACTTGTAATGATTGTATGACTTGTAATTAATCTTAGAAAAATATCACGAGCACTTAGTTCGAATTTTAGAGCACTTTAGATGCATCTTTGAAAATCAATTACAGGCACTTGGTCGGTCGAGTTTCCCAGCCTGAAACTCGACCGATCAACCTTGGTCGATTTTCTGAAGATTGCATCGGTCGAGTTGTGCACTCACAGAACTCGACCGATTGGGTAGTAGGCCATTTCCAGTTGAAATGGTCGGTCGAGTTTCCTCAGGACAAACTCGACCGATCCTTTGAACATCGGTTTGCCTCCTACTTGATCGGTCGAGTTACACCCATAGAAACTCGACCGATTGCACTGTACGAAAAAGTGCAGAAAAGTGTTTCTAGCCGTTGTGGAGTTGCAACAAGTGAAAATAGATCCGTTGCAAGCCACAAAACAGCTAGTTTTCGTTCTTAAGTGTTCCCAAAGGCTAAGAGGCATCCCCAGCTATAAATAGGACCCCTTGGGCTTCATTCCAAGGTTGAGCATTCATTGCAAACTCATTGTGAGGTTCCTATTCTATAGTGGAGTGCTTCCTACAACCTCTTCTCTCTCTCTAAGCTTAATCACTTGCTACATCCATTAGAGTGAGTAGGAAATCTGTAAGAGAGCTAGTCCTACATGTATATCTTGTGAGGCTCTCACTTCCACCACCTCAAATTCTCTCATTTGCAATCATGAAGATGAAGGTTCTCTCTCTTGTCCAAGAGAGGTGAAGAAGAACAAGGGAAGGTGTCCCTTGGTGAAGATCAAGGCTAAAGACTTGGAGCTAGAGTGGGTAAGCCCTTGGAGAAGGCAGAAGACTCAAGCTCAAGTGGGTAAGACCTTGGTGGAAGCTTCTCCGAGTGAAGGTGAAGTCAAAGGCGGAAGATCTAAGAAGAGTGGGTAATTCCTGCAAGGCCGGAGACTTGTGCAAGAGTGGGTAAGTCCTTGGAGAAGGCCGAAGACTCTTGCAAAGTAGGTAAGTCCTTGGTAAGGTTGAAGACTCTTTGTATTGGATAGGTAAGTCCTTTGTTGGTCATGTATTGTAAGTCTTATAAGTGAATATAAGAGTGCAATTGTTGGAAGTCCTAGAGGTTGACCTCTCTAGGAAAGTTGACTGACACACTTCTAGTTTGAAGTGTGGAACCACTCTAAATAGCTTTTCTAATTGGTGCATGTTCAATCTCTCTTATCCTTGCTATGCATGATTTAGTTGCACTCAAATTGCCTATTTAACAACCTTATCTTGTCATATATTTTGAAGGTTTAATGAGTTTTGTTTAAGTGCTTTCAGCTCTATTCACCCCCCCCTCTAGAGCATCTAATCACCCATCTAGGATCCAACAAGTGGTATCAGAGCGGGTCTTCTCCAAGCATACTTCAACAAGTAGGAGAAGATGGGTGACTACCTAGGAGGGAGACTCTCAACCAGCCTTTCAATCTTTGATGGGAGCAATTTCCTCTATTGGAGAAGAAGACTTCAATTCTATATACAAGGATCAAGTCTAGAGATGTGGCAAATGTTGAACAACCCATACATTCTACCAAAGACAAATATTGAAGAATGGGATGAAGCCACCTTGATGAAAGCAACCTTGAATGCTAGAGCCATGCACATCCTTTATGCCTCCATGACCCCCACCGAGTTCAACCGGATTTCCTCTTGTGAGACGGCCTATGAGGTATGGAGAAAGCTTTGCATCACTTATGAAGGGACATATCAAGTGAAGGAAAGCAAAGTCTACATGCTCAAAGGGTTGCTTGAAAACTTCAAGATGGGAAAGGAGGAGAGCATAGCCAACATGTACTCAAGGCTCAACACCATCTTGAATGGTCTTGCTGTTCTAGGACATCCTATGTCTAGTGGAGAGATCAACTCAAAGATCCTTAGAACTCTCCCCAAGAGGTGGGAATCCAAGGTGACTTCTATTGAAGAAGCAAGGTCTCTTAGGGATATTCCTATTGAAGAGCTCATTGGAAATCTACAAGCACATGAAGCTACACTTGACAAGAGGGAGGAAGTAGAAAGACAAGAGAAGAAAGAGATAGAGAGAATGAAGTAGGCTGAAATGAAGGCTCAAATTGAAGCTATCATGGAACAAGTCTCTCCATCCTCTCAAGCTAAAGAAGATGCCATGTACTCCAAGGGCAAACCCTATAAAGGCAAGTCATCCTCCATCCGGTGCTTCACATGTGGAAAGAAGGGTCACTACAAGGAAGATTTCCCACAAGGCAAAAAGACCCATCTTCACAAGAAGAAGGAGAAATGGCACTCAAGCTCAAGTGGCTCCTCCAACTCAAGCTCAAGTGAAGATTCAAGTGAAGGATCAAGCTCAAGCTCTAGTGATGAAGGAGAATGCCATTTTGCCCTTATAGCGTCAACAAGTGAAGACTCAAGTGAGGTAAATCTAGACTCTTTAGAGAAAGAATCTTTAATTG